>JAESUZ010000611.1:0-532726 GCA_017311185.1 Proteles cristata cristata
ATGAATGCCCTCCTCTGTGGTCCAGGACCAAGGGCAAGCCCTGGAAGAAAGTGTTTTGTTATCATCCTCACATAAGGCTGATTGCTGTGAACTTTTTTTCAAAACTTGTCTGGGGGGGTGCCTGGTGGTAGGTTAGGCATCCAACTCTTGATTTCGGCTCAGGTCATGATCTCACAGTTTGTGAGATTGAGCCCCACGTCAGGCTCCACAATGACAGTGCCGAGTCTCCTTAGGATTCTCTGTCTCCCTCTCTCTGTGCCCCTCCCCCGTGGGTGCACATGCTCTCTCTTTCCAAATAAACAAATAAACTTTAATAAAATAAAGTAAAAAATAAAACTCATCTGGTTATAATTCAACTACCATGTAGCCTGTCCTCTCCCCAGGACCAGAGAACAAAAGGGACCATGATCTTTTCTTGTTGGACAGAAATAAACTTCTGAGCTCCTTGTTGCTTCCATGGTGGTCCTCAGAGTTAGAATCACCGGCCACTGAGATAGAGAGCACAAGGGGGAAAGGAAAGGATTCATAGGATCACAGGACTCAAGCCAAGAAGAGATGAGAGAAGGGGCACCCAGCTGACTCAGTTGGTAGAGTATAGTGACTCTTGATCTTGGGGTTGTGAGTTTGAGCCCCATGCTGAGTGTAGAGATTCATTAAATAAAATCTTTTTTAAAAGAAGAAGAAGAAGAAGACGACAACGACGACGACGACGACGACGACGAAGAAGAAGAAGAAGAAGAAGAAGAAGAAGAAGAAGAAGAAGAAGAAGAAGAGGAGGAGGAGGAGGAGGAGGAGGAGGAGGAGGGGGGGGAGGAGGAGAAACGAAAGGGTCAAGAAGAGCTTGCTTCTTGTACCTAAGATGCTCAGGTACAACATTCACCATCAGCACCCCTTGCCCAGCACACATGCCCCAACTCACCCCAGTGAAAGCAGTAAAGGGAGCGACTAGGATGCCTGAAGAAGGCCATCCAGCTGTCACCTGCAGCCAAGAATAGCCTCTCCCACAAATGCCCCAGTGTGTGTGGTACAAATGTTCTTTTCTTTATGGACCAGGAATGATGAAGGTTGATGCACCCTTGCAGGGGGAATGCTCTCCACCCCCTCCTGTATTGGGCTAAGTGTCCTTTTCAGTATCACTATGGATAGAAATCTTGAGCTGACTCCTATCAACAGCCCTTCCTGTGCTGCTGTGTATGTTTGCATGAGTAAGAGCTGCTAGAGCCTTTATTCCCCATATTCCCAGGGCTTACACATTAATAGGTAGTCCATATAACTCTCATTAAGTGTTTGCCACATGCCAGGCACTGCTGAAAACACAGTCGAGGAGGCAGTTCAAGATGGTAGCATAAAAGTGTCTTGAACCTGCCTCCTCCCACAGACACACCAAATCTATAGCTACGTATGAAACAACTCCTCCACAAAAGACCTGAAAAACAGGGGAACAGATCTCCCCAACAAAGGATAATAGGGCCACAAAGAGATAGGTAGGTCTCCCCCAAAACCCCACCACCAGCGCTGTGACCCACAGTTGGGTCTCAGAGTTGGAAGGAATCTCTGTGAGGAGCTTGCACACCACAGCAGGCACCCCAACCCTTGGGGCCTGCACTAGGGAGATGAGCCCCAAAACAGCTGGCTTTGAAAACCAACAGTGCTTACTTCCAGGAGACCCTAAGTGCTGTAGGAAACTGAGATTCTGCTCTTAAAAGGCTCATGTGCAGACTCAGCCACCACAAAGGCTGCAGTTTGGAAAGAGCCAGACCATATATGAATGAGATCCATGTGCTAATCTTTCAGCACCCACTGGAGGAGCAGAGGTCTATAGGACTCTCTCCAGGGATGGAGGCACTAGCCATTGTTTACACCTTCCTCTACCTTGCTAGTGCCAATGGGCACAACGGTCCCCCATGTTCTCCACCACCTGCTAAAGCTGGTGGGTACACCCTGTCCCCATGCTCTCCCATAGCTTCACTAAAGCCAGTGGGCGCACAGTCCACAGATGGGCCACCCCTGAATCACCTGGCTCTGGTGGCCAGGGGCGCTCACTTTTCTGAGTCCCTCAGGACTAGCCCCATCAGAGAGCAAGATGCTGGCAAGGAGTCACCACCAGGGCACAGCACAGACCACAGACTGAAACACACCCACCTCTTCCTGGGAATAAAGGCCTATTTCGTTGTCTGGAGCTTTAGCCTATGGGGCACACTTCAGGTTCACCACACATCAAGAGGCTACAGAGGACTGTCTAGGAATACGGGCTGCTATCTTTGTATGTTCACTTGCCTCACTCCAGCTCACTGGTACCTTCCAGAAAGAAGCTATCCATTCATCTGGAGCTCTGATTTTTGCAACGTTCATTTGGAGGATACCTCCAGATCTCCTGGTTGGGAGGCCAGCAGGGTTTACATGCGGGTCTCATAGGACTCTCTATGTCTGCATACCTGCTTGGAGGTCTGGCTTCCAATCAGCCTGAAACGAGGGGTGAACTGAGACCCTTCCCTTTGGAACACCCACGGGCCTTGGCATTGGGACCAATCAAGGATAAATCAGCCTGCTTAGAGCATCACAAAGGTTCGAGAGACACCCAAGCACTAGGGCGATGTTGTACAGTAAAGGTTCATCTCCTACGCAAAGCCATTCCTTCAAGATTGTCAGCGGTAGTTATTTTGCCTAATACATAGGAAGCAGAGGAATATATTCCAAATGAAAGAACAAGACGAGATCCCAGGAAATAAACCTTAATGAAACAGAGTCAAGTAAAACTCCTAAAAGAAAACATAGGGAGTCAGCTCCTTGACATCAGTCTTGGCAATGATTTTTTGGATCCAACCCTAAAGGCAAGGGTGATAAAAGCAAAAATAAACAAGTAGGATCACATCAAACTAAAAAGCTTCTGCACAGCGAAGGAAACCATCAACAAAATGAAAAGGCAGCTTACCGAATGAGAGAAGATATTTGCATTTCATATATCTGATAATGGATTAACCCAAAATATATAAAGGACTCAGCTCAATAACAACAAGAAAAAAAAACAATCTGATTAAAATATGGATAAAGGGTCTGAATAAACATTTTTTCCAGAGAAGACATATGGATGGCCAACAAGCACATGAAAAGATGTCCAATGTCATTCATTATCAGGGAAATGCAAATCAAAACCATGAGGAGATATCACATCACACCTTCCAGAATGGCTAAAATCAAAAAGACAAGAAACAATAAGTATGGGTGAGGATGTGGAGAAAAGGAAATACTTGTGTACTATTGGTGGGAATGCAAACTGGTGCAGCCACTATAGAAAGCAGTATGGAGTTTTCTCAAAAAACAAAACTAAACATAGAAACAGCATATGATCCAGGAATTCCACTATTGAGTGTTTATCTTAAGAAAATATAAACACTAATTCATAAAGATATATGCACCCTTATGTTATTGTAGTATTATTCATAATCGCCAAGACCCAAGATATGTAAACAACCTCCTTATGGATAAGTAGATAAAGAAGATGTGCCCCCAACACACACACAGTGTGTGTGTGTGTGTGTGTGTGTGTGTGTGTGTGTGTGTGTGTGTGTGTGTATACTACTCAACCATAAAAAGAACAAGAGAATGAGATCTTGTTATTTGGGACAGCATGAACAGACCCTAAGGGTATTATGCTAAGTGAAATAAGTCAGAGAAAGACAAATATCGTATGATTTCACTCATATGTAGAATTTAAGAAACAAAATAAAGAAAAAAAATAAACAAACTAAAAACCAGACTCTTAAATACAGAGAACAACCTGGTCAATTGTCAGGGGGGGAGATGGGGGCGGGTGAAATAGGTGATGGGGTGAAGAGCACATTTATCATGATGAGCACTGAGAAATGTATAGAACTGTTGGATCACTGTATTGTATACCTGAAACTAATATAACACTCTATGTTAATTATTCTTGAATTTAAAGAAACAAACTAACAAACTAAATAAAACTAACAGACACAGAGAACAGATTGGCCGTTGCCAGAGGGGAGTGGAGGTTGAGGAAGGCAGATAGGCAAATTGGGTGAAGGGGGTCAAGAGGTACAAGCTTCCAGTTATAAAATAAACATATCATGAGGATGTAGTGTACAGCATGGTGACTACAGTAATAATACTATAGTGTATATCTGAAGGTTGCTAAGAGAGTAAATCTTAAATAAGAAAAAAATGTGTAACTTTGGTGAAAAACGGTAACCAGACTTATTGTGATGATCATTTCACAGTATATACAAATATTGAGTCACGTTGTACATCTGAAACTAGTATGTTATATATCAATTGTACCTCAATTAAAAATAATAATAAAAACATAACCACCAGTATGAATGTATGAGGTAGGCACTATTATTCATCCCCATTATAGAGATGAGGGAACTGAGGCACAGAGGGTTTATATGACTTGTCCAGGGGCAAGCAGGTATATTCAGGCTCCAAACCCTGCAATTTAGCAATGGAGTATGTTCCTAACCTCTTGTCATTCTGCCTCTCATGAAAAGTGTGTTTAATAGTCCAGGCCATCAGTTAAGACCCTTCAGAAACAAACTTCTTACAAAACATTAGAGTAGGTGTCAGGTCAGGAAGGGGAAGAAGCGGGAAAGAAATGGTAAAGAAGTGCAGTGCTGGCCGGTTTCCACAGCCACCATGGCTAGTGTGCACCCATTTGTGAAACGCCATGCAAACACTGGCCAGAACCAGCATAGAGAGAACTAACCAGAAGGATGTTACAGCAAATAATAGTCAGCGGTTGTCTCTAGGTAGCCAGATCTCAACCCAGATTGACTTTCTCCCTTGTGCTTTCCTGTGTTTGAATTATTTTCATTTACAGTGACTACGATTTGCTTTTATAGGAATTTTTTGGAAAGGACAGGTTTGAACCCCTATCCTTGGGGGTTCACCGTCAAGTTGGGGCAATCTTATGTAAACTAATAAAGAGGAAAAGGTAAAATGCCCATGCTGAGCAGTGGGAAAGAAAGCTCTGTGGCCGAGCAGCCTGGGGAAGAGTCAGAGAGCAGGCAAGGCTGTCCGAGAACAGTGTGAGCTGGGTTTGCGCTGGCAGTGCCCAGGCCATGACCACTGAGTTCAAGAGGGCAGGAGGTATTTCAAAAAGGTGAGTTAAGTGGAAGGTTGGTTTTGCTGTGTTGTTTTTATTGAACTAAATATGTTCAAAATGCTGCAAAATAGCATGTCACTCTCCGTTTCTTTTCTCAACCACTAGAAAACTGCTCACCGCACACCCAGAAGCTTTCCTTGGAAGGTCGGTGTGTGGGAAAGGGGTGAGGCAAGGCTCAGCTCAGCTGTGGGAGAAGCAAGGCTCACACATGGCTCCTCCAAACCGAAACACAGCAGAATGGGTTCTGGGAACAAAAACCACAGGTGACTCAGCAAGGGGGAAAACATGTAAACAAAGTCTTCGTTCCACTTCTAAGACTTGAACTTTCCAGGGAAAGGAAAGGCTCACCCCCAGCAAGGGTGATGGCTCAGATCACATGAGTCCTGAATGAATTGGAACACAGCCCTTGGTGGCCACCTCCCAGCCCCTGACCAAGGTCCATGAGGTCAAGCACGCCTCCCTCCTGGAAGGAGCTACAGCCTTGGGCCTGCTGCACCGAGGACTCTTCGCAGGGCCTGGTCCCCCATGTACCAAGCTGGAAGACAGAGGGCCAGCCAGCAGTGTGCAGGTGCTGGAGAAGCGATCGGGGAATGAATGAATAGCCACCACGCTGTCACTGTCATCACTATGCTTGGTAAAGAAGCTGTTGATTCATCGGACTGATTTCCTAACAGTACAAAATACACTTAAAAGTTTTAAAAGAAAACTATGTGTAGAGCTATGTGGGAAGCGAGCAGAGGCAACTTCGCCCAGAGATGTGGGTGAGAAATGCAGCCGTCCTATCCTGTACCATCGCTGAGGACGCCGAGTCCTTCCATGTGCCCAGTGCTGAGCTCGATTCTCTAAACACAATCTCATTTCATCCTGAAACTCCGTAAAGTAATTACCTAATTATTACCCCTTAATGTATTATGTAATTACCCCCACTTACCAACAAGGAACCCGAGTGCCAGGGAGGATGGGAAATCACCTGTGGTCATCCTGCAGGTAAATGGCAGGACTAGAACTTGACCACAGGCCAGGCTGACTCCAAAACCAGACTCTTGGCTGCCCCACTTCCCAGAGATGTCACGGCAACGGCCTCACCCTCGTGCAGAGTGAGTACGGGGAACAGGCCAGATGCACAGGCTTGGCACTGAGTGAAGCCAAGCCAAGTGGCAGCTCACCGAAGGGATTTGTTACTCCAAAATGCTGGGGGCACGGATGGGAACAGAGGTCGACCCAATGGTGCAAGGTGCATTCCAGGCCCTTTCGCCAAAACCCTTGCAGACTTTGTTAAGTGCAAATCCGATGGTTCCAACAACTCCTGTGAGGCAAAAGCAACCTGGGGGGAGGGAGAGAGAGGAGGAAAGGAGGGAGGGTGGTCATGCTGGGGCGGACAGTCTCCCAGAGTCCGGTTCCACCTATAATGTGTGACCTCCACAAGTTTGCCAGTTGCCAACGGCTGGTTGTTACCAGTATATGGTAAGAAGTGCCTCGGATCCATCAGCCATCTCAGCTGGGACTCCAGTCTCCTGGGGCCCTGCCCTGCCCCACTGCAGCCTATGCCACTTTTGGGGCCCAAGACTGTCCCCACCTTCACCCTGAGCATCACCACCATCCACCTCCTTTCTCTGGCTGGAGGTTCGCGGCCCCAAGTCCCTGGGTGAAGAGGGCAGTGGACAGATCTCACGGCGCAAAGGGGCAGGCGCTTCGCTACAACACAAGCTCTTAACCCAGGCTGAGGGCCCTAAAATGTCATGCAAACTGTGCTGTATCAGTGCATTTCTTTAAGTTTACTTATTTTGAGAGAGAGAGAGACAGAGAGACAGAGAGAATACCAAGCAGGCTCCATGTTGTCAGTGCAGAACCCGACACAGGGTTCAGTCCCACAAACCGTGAGATCATGACCTGAATGAAATCAAGAGTCAGATGCCCAGCTGACCGAGCCACCCAGGTGCTCCATGCACCAGTGACTTTTCATGGACAGCAAGTCCAGCCTTCCCTTGGGTTCTCAGAGGGGCCTCCCCGGTCAGGTGGATGAGTCTGAGAGGCGAGGAAAAGCACCTTAGGGAGCAGCCTCCATCCAGCTCCTTAGCCCGGCTCCAGGAGATCCGGGATGGTGGCTGGCATGGCCGACAGTGAGCACCAGCTCCTCAGCAGCTGCGAGTCCTGTGCCTCCAGCAAAGGTACAGTGGCCTCCCCAGATGTGAGGCCAGGCTCTGGAAGGGGACTCGCCCAGGGAAACACAGCCCTCCAATGGCCCTGCCACATGCTTGCTCTCTCTCTTCATTCTTGTGCCATTGTTTTCTTTGTATGTATCTGATAAATATTCAAGTAATATGGAAGTCCTTACTTGGGCAAACCCTACCGAGTCTGTGTCAAGGCACCTGCACACCCACATTCTCATGGCCCTCTTGTTGCAGTTATCCTGGGAGAGGCCAGGCACACCCTGGGACCCATGCTGCCTACAGACTGAAATGTCCAGTGGGCACAGGAGGCAGAGGGAGTGGGGAGTCAGCAGAGAGGTGCCCGGAGAGGGCACCGAGGGCAGAGGCTGGAAAGACCTAATGGCCAGAGGAAGAGGGTCCGGAGAACACACCCAGGCCCCAGCCCCTGAGCTGCCCAGGCCTGGCTGCATGCTGGATCTCAGCCTCCATCACCCACTTAGCATCTTAGGAATTAATTACCCGATTGCTCCGGGCAGAAGCTGGGAGCTTGAAGGAGGCCGCAGGCGATCTGCAGAGGCCTGCAGAGTTGGGGAAGCAGTGTTTGATGCCAAATATCAGCAGAATCCTCAGAAGATGGATTGTGATATTTTAACATTTCCTACAGCGTTCACTGCCTCTGAACTCACCTCTGATAGAAGAAAACTTGGTTGTGATAAGTTTATCAACAGAGCATAGTGAAAAGACGAAACTACTTCAAGAGAGCACTGGGGACAGCCTTCCATCCACCTGGTAGCTTGATTTCTTAAAGAAATCAAAGGGTAGGAGAATAAGGCAAAGCACAGTTGAAAACAAAGGAGGCTTATCACGAAAAAGCATCAGAGAAGAAATGGAAGAAAAGATCGAAAGCGTTGAGAGACTCTTCTAACGGTTTCTGAGTTTGTATTGATCCAGACTCTTTTCCCTGCACAGTGGAAAATGTTTCCCAAAATTGCTTCCCTTAAAATGTAAAGGATAGTTTTGTGAACTTGAATCTTGATGAAGAAAAACTTCCAATAATAAAGCCCATGATTACAAAGGAAATCAGCAGATGATCGTAGCACCAAGGACTCATAGCTGAGTTATTGGAACCTGGGTCACTAGGACTGGAAGCCTTTGGAGAGAACTGGAAGTTGCAGAATATGTGCAGAGTAGACAGGAGTTTTTCGACGGAAGCTTTTAAGGTAGAACTGGTTTTCTGTTTCCTGCGGTATTTCAGGTGGCAAAGGAAGTGTCCACAGTGTATGTATTATGTGATAAGTCACACTTATAAGAATATGTGAAATTTCTGGAGGAAAAAAAAGGCCCATAATGTAAAAAAAAAAAACTAAAGTTCTTCTCTCTCAATCTCGGCCCTTGGTTTAGGGCACAACCTTCCAGAACTTTATATGGTCACATACATTTGTAACAAAAAGTTGCTACATGTATTATTCCACAACTTGCATTCTTCATTTAACAGCTGGTCATAAAGTTCTTTGCATCTGCTTTTTTAATAGTGTACCATAAATTAAGCCATGTCAGTGGCTTCATTTAACTGTTGGCCACCTCCCCGGTACTGCTTACCCAGAAACCTGGGAGGAAATCACCACTTGTAGGTGCCTGGGATGGTGGGGGGAAGAGAGGGTCATGCCTGAGGGCTGGGGCCAGGTTTTAGTTCAGAGATGACCAGAGGAAGATGAGAGGAAGCCAGATCACCCAGTGACCCCTTTTCCTGCCAGATTCTCTGTAACTCCCTTCAGGGCTGAGTGATGGGCAGATGCTTCCAGTAAGAACGCAGGCATCTCAGCTGTGCGTATCCCATGGGGACACCAGAGTGGGCAAGTCTGAGCGCATGGCTACGGGCCAGGGCTCATCCAGAACTGAAATCCCTTGCCCTTTGCCTCTTTCCCTGCTCTGAATACTGAATGAGGCCTTGTAATGAGTCTACCTCAGATGTGTTTTGTTAGAAGACTGTGAGATGGTCACTCACAAAATCCAGGAGTCAGTTGAGGCAAGAGAGGCAGGGCTGGCTTTCTAAGACCACCATGTAGGCCTATAAGGTCAAATGACACATCTCAAAATAAGAAGTAGTTCACCCACTGATTTCAAAATCCACTCCTTCACATGAGGATCTGTGATCGCCTCTTGCCCCCTCTTGTTATTCCTGGCAATGGGGGCCCATTGTGAGTGTATACCTCAGGCCACTCCCTGAGTCCTCACCTGCCACTGAGTTCTCACTCAGTCTGGGGTAGATAACCAATCTGGAACAAGGGGGAAGAGCTCCCAGAGAGCTCCAGGCAGCCAGATGCATCAGTCCCACAACCTTCCTGGTTTAGCCATCGGGGGCTCACTCCTGCTCTCATGTAGAAGCTCAGTTTGGAACATTCTTTTCTACATTAAGACTCCATCCAGGTCCTCCTCCAATAGTGCTCTGTTCTTTCTCAGTCTGCCTATGATAGCACCTTCCCCAACAGCAGTGATAATAGTGACCCTCAGTTACTAGAACTCCCTTCCCAGGAGCCAGACACAGGGTGCAGTGCTTTCCATGTAATCCTTATGACAGCCTTGCGGAACAGACACAATCATTTCTAATTTCCATATACAGTGACTGAGGGCCACACAGGCACAGCCACTGTCCCAGCCCACGCCTGTCTGATGTCCATGTCTGGTGTTCAGCCATGAGGCTGTAAAGGCCTCCCTAAAATCTACAGCTTTGATTGTAGAAGTTACAAGTCCCATTAGCTACCATCGTATGATTATTTTACCCCTTCTAAGAAGTAAAAGAGAAAGATCACCACCAAAACACAGGGCTCTCTGCCTTATTCACCGAATCTATAGTTTCCAAAACAGAGCCTCATGGAACTCACTTATAAAACATCTAATGTAATCAATAGTAGGTGGTAGCAGACAGGAAACTAGGTAGGGGAAGAGAAATAAGCTAGAGTAAGGGGGTGCCTGGGTGACTCAGTTGGTTAAGTGTCTGACTTTGGCTCAGGTCATGATCTCACAGTTTGTGGGTTCGAGCCCCGTGTCTGGCTCTGTGCTGACAGCCAGCTCAGATCAGGAGGCTGTTTCAGATTCTGTGTCTCCCTCTCTCTCTGGCTCTCCCCTGTTTATGCTGTCTCTCTCTCTCTCTCAGAAAAAAATAAAAAACATTTTAAAAAATATTTTTAAAAAAGAAAGAAATGTGCTAGAGAAAGGTCAAAGAAATGCTTCCTGTTCACGACGCTGTTTGGTGGAAATGTGTCCAGCTGAATAGCCATGTCACCAAGCACCCTGCCCTCAACACTAGGTGAGGGTGGGTACCAGTCCATTTCCAAACAGTTTACTGATAGCTGGTCAGGCACGCTCGGAGTCCAGATGGATGAACAGAACCATCCTTTACTTCCCCCACAGAATCCACAGGGACAGGGGCTGGGAACAGTCACCCCATCCTAAGACTTTCAAGCGAGGCTCCCATGTTCACCCTCTTATTGGCGATGGGGAAAAGTTCTTCTTGTGTTCCTCATGGCCCCTTCCCCCACTTTGGTGTGGATGGGTGGGGACAGGGGAGGCCCTCACTGTGGTCTGCCCTCAGGGTAGAGTAACCACAAGACAATCAGACTGCCAAAATTGAACTCACCATAGCAGAGTTCCTGTGTGCTCTGATGCTAAAAGAGCCCCTTTGTAGTGTTGAGTCGTGTTTCAAAAAATCCTCATGCATGCGCACGTGTGTGTGTGTGCGCTATGGATATGTACATACAAGCCTGAGGAAAGAGTGGAGAAGGGGAGAGAAACCAGCCCCACTGCATATATCACACTATGTGTAAATTTTCAAAATCTATTTGTGCTTAATATGAGAAGCTGCATCCTACCTGAATAGGTGACCCTATATAGTTATTTTAAAATGGCAGCCCCAATCTCCATCCCCACCAGAGTGGTATTTTCCACCAAGGTAAGTCAATAATGCAAATCAAGTCACTTTTCCTTGAGGTGAACAACAGCATGGTGAGTTAGAAATACAACATCCATGGACATCACTCCTAGTAAAGGCACCTTGTATAAAGAAGCATTTTAAATGAGACCTGGGAGGCAAATACCTTTAAGAATCACAATACTGAGAAGAAGAAGGCATTTACACATAGCATGTTCTCCAATTCTCTGTAATGTCAGGACAGACCGGCTCTCAGATCAGAATCTGTCTGAACTCACAGAGTAGAAGTTGGACCCGTCCCCTGGTCCAACTCTGTCAGCACTGAGCTTCAGGCCTTCGAAACCAGGAAAATCAACCCACGGCTCCACGTGGAACACCAACTCCCCCTCTCCCACGCCCCGTACCCCCCCACTGCTCCAACCACCTTCAGGCACATCTGTTTACTCTGGAGCCATCAAAACAGGCTCAATGACCTATAATATAGCCGGATACCCTGTTTAGTTTTTTTTACTGGTGATTTCTTTTTTTGAATTTATGGTTATTGTTTTTAGAAAAATAAGAACCACTTTCTGGGGTGCCTGGGTGGCTCAGTCAGTTGAGCATCAGACTTCAGCTCAGGTCATGATCTCATGGTTTGTGGGTTCGAGCCCCACATCAGGCTCTGTGCTGACAGCTCGGAGCCTGGAACCTGCTTCTGATTCTGTGTCTCCCTCTCTCTCTGCCCCTCCGCCACTCCTACTCTATCTCCCTTTCAAAAATAAACAAACATTAAAAAAAAATTTTTTTAAAGAAAAATAAGAACTACTTTCAAAGGTTCTTAGAGCAGAAATCTGTTTCAACTTTGGACCTGAGGAAGTGCGAAATAAGGCCATTTCTGGAACACCGTAGCCCCTGTCCTCCCCACTCCCACCCAGCTCAAAGATAAAAGGATGGTGAACCCCACACCTAAAGCACTCACAATTTCTCCTCTCTGGAAAAATGATACTGCACAAAGCAGTGTTTTCTGGGGTGACATTGAAAGGCCAGGGAATCATCTTTTACCCATGTTCCCAACTTTTGGGAAATACTTTTCCATTTTTTTCCACACGGGTTTTTTCTCATTTGTCTCCACACCTCTAGGAGGTAGATAGGGAGGTGAGCTTTGCATACAGGCCTTTAAGCCCCAAAGGGATAGTAGTAACTGGCAACCTCGGTGTGAATTACACACACAGCTAGAGCTGGGGCAGAACTGGGGCACCTCCAGGGGGCGCCAATGACAGAACAAGCAAGGCCATGGGGAATATAGAGTCAACCCAGCCTATGCACCACATGGTACAGCAGCTCTGCTGAGGCCTTCTGTCTCCTAATGCATAGAAGATGCAAGACTTTATGTCTAATCCCCAGTCCAAACCCCTGCCCCATGAGCAAACTGCAAGACCTAGTTTGGAGCTCCTCAGATGATGGTGGAGAAGGTGCTTTGCAGAGCATACCCCCTGACCTTAATTATAGACTTTGCAGGGCACAGGCCAGGACTTGTTGCTGGATCATGTTCTTTACGGGGATTTTTTGAGGTGGGAGAGGGGCAGAGAGAGAGAGACAGAGACAGAGACAGTCAGAAAATCTTAAGCACGCTCCTCACTCAGTGCAGAGTCCCACGCAGGGTTCAATCCCATGATCCTGGGATCATGACCTGAGCCAAAATCAAGAGTTGGACATTCAACCAACTGAGCCACCCAGGTGCCCCTCTTTGTGTTTTTAAAGACAATTTACTAAAAGAAAACAGGAAGTGAATGAGCAGAGTAAAATGGCTGGCCTAGCTTGAACTAGCAGAGTTACGCTCTCTCCCTATATTTTTACCAGTGCTCCAAGAGAAATGCATGCTCAAAGATAGCAATAAGGCAGGGGCAGGGCAGGAGGGGGTGGAAAGTAGGTTAAGTCCTTTACATTCATATTCTGAAACACTGACATCATTTTCTAGGTTTGGGTTTTTACAGCTAGCACAAGGCATTTTACCTCCTCTGTCAAAGCATCATTTTCAAAATATTAGGAACATGTCCTCATCCTGTCAAATATATATTAAGCACATCTATTCAACTCATCAATGAAGGAGCCAAGATGGCAAAGCTGGTTCTCAGCATTAGAGAACCAAGAGATGGATGGTCAGGGGGAATAGCACTATAATAAATAAATAAATAAATAAATAAATAAATAAATAAATAAATAAATAAATCCAACTTCGTCCAGGGGGCATAGCACACTGTAATAAATAAATAAATAATCTAACTTCATCCAGTTGGGTTAATGTAACACAATTCCATAGGCTGACTAGCTTACAGGCAACAAAAATTCATTTCTTACAGTTCTGGAGGATGGGAAGTCCAAGATCAAGGTGTTGGCAGATGAGGTGCCTGGTGAGGACCCGCCTCCCGGATGTGAGATAGATGTCCATCTTCTCACTGTGTCCTCATGTGGCAAAAGGGACAGGAGATCTCCCTGGGGTCTCTTTTATAAAAAAAAACTAGGCCCGCCATTCATCTGCCTAGTCATTTCCCAAGGGCTCCACCCCCTAAAACCAGCACCTTGGGAATTAGGATTTCAACATGAATTTGAGGGGGACACAAACATTCAGTTCACTGCACTAAGTTACATATAAAACTAGTTCATATTCGATGGTACAATAGACCGGTCACATCTGTGATTATCTTTTCAACCCAACAGAAATCGTTTGCATTTTTACTAAGTTAAAAAGTATATGCGACTTACTCTGTGTAAGTTAACATGTCACTCCATAGAGTCTGAGTCCTAATAACTAGTAAATAGTACATAATTCTGTGTCTCCTCCTCTCTCTGCCCATCCCCCACTCCAGTTCTGCCTCTGTCTCTCTCTCAAAAATAAACACCTAAGAAAAAAAAGTGTTACAGGTAGGGGGATGGGCTAAATGGGTAAGGGGCATTAAGGAGAACACTTGTTGGGATGAGCACTGGGTGTTATACATAGCGGATGAATCACTGGAATCTACTCCTAAAATCATTATTGCACTATATGCTAACTTACTTGGATGTAAACAAATAAATAAATGTTTTAAAAAAGGTTGCTAATAAATGGTACATGAAACAAAGATACATCCCCCTAGAGATTTAATAAGCTTTCAGTGGACCTATTAGACATGCTCAGGTATGACACTGAAAAGACACGGAGGCATCTTTTTTCCTCGTTTCCAAGTTTGGCGTAATTTTTCTTAACACCTCCTAGGCCCCTTGCCAGCCATTTGGGCCACTTCCAGCAAGTCAGTGGTGATAACTGAGTTACAGCAAGTCAATGATGATTGAGTTACAGCAAGTCAGTGGTGATGGCTGAGTTACAGCCTACTGACCAAAGCACAGAGCATCAGGCAGCTCCACTCCTCTCTGACAATGACCTGCATGCTAAACGCAAAGCATAATATTAAATAACTAATTTCAAATGGCCATATGTAAAATTTTTTTAAAGATTTTGTTTTAGGTAATCTCCACACCCAGTATGGTGCTGGAACTCGCAACGGCCATATACAAAATCTAGGGAAATTCAAGCATGCAGGTATAACTTGATACCTTTACATATCTTTACATTTTCTCATCACAGGTCAACTTTTTTAAATTTTTCCACTTAACTTGGAAGAGACAGTTGAACTTTTCCTCTAAGTGTCAGTCTGCAAATTCATGCTTAGCCACTTGGCTTAAGGTTATGGAGTAAGAGCTGAGGAGTTGAGGAGGGGTGGGACCCAGGATCACAGAATAAGGGGCTGGCAGGGGGGTGGACCAGACATGAGGAAGCATCGAAAAACCTGCAGTTAACTCATATCTTGAGTCGGAAACACAACCCTTATAGTAATCCAAGTGACTCAGCTGACTGAGCATACAACTTCAGCTCAGGTCATGATCTTGGGGTTCGTGAGTTCCAGCCCTATGTCAGGCTCTGTGCTGACAGCTCAGAGCCTGGAGCCTGCTTCAGATTCTGTACCTCCCTCTCTCTGCCCCTCTTTGGCATCCACTGTCTCTCTCTCTCTCAAAAATAAACATTTAAAAAAAATTTTAAGTAAATTAATGCCAACCGTGATAAGCAAAACAGAAACAAGCAGGGTTAGTTAAGGGATAAAGAAAATGATAGAGGGTTATTTTCTTGCAGGTGCTCATGAAATTTCTTGGGTCACACCTGGCCTCTTAACATTCTCATCATAACCAACGAATCCACAAAAGCAGATGAAATCCTTCTGTAAACTCAAGTGAACTAAAAAAACTATTTTTAATGCTTGGTCAAGTCCCTGGAATAGAAATGTTTTGTTACAAGTTTTCCGGTATTTTAGTATTTTAATAAAGACCACATGATATAAGGTTTACTTCTTAGTTATTAAAAAAAGAAGGAGGGGCGCCTGGGTGGCTCAGTCAGTTAAGCGTCTGACTTTGGCTCAGGTCATGATCACACAGTTTGTGAGTTCGAGCCCCATGTCGGGTTCTGTGCTTACAGCTAGCTCATAGCCTGGAGCCTACTTCAGATTCTGCGTCTCCCTCTCTCTCTGACCCTCCCCTGCTCATACGGTCTCTCTCTCTCTCTCATAAATAAATAAAATTAAAAAAAAAAAGGCAGAAGAATGATGGAGGGGAAGCTACTCTTTTATACACAGTAGCCCTGAAAAGCCTCTAAGATAGGGGACCTGAAGGGAATGGAAGGGCTGGCCAGGCACATATCAGAAGGAAACTTTTCCAGGCAGAGAAAGCAGCTAGTGCAAATGTCCCGAGGCAGGTGCATGTTTGCATGTTAAAGGACTTCAAGGAGCCTGGTAAAAAGAATATGAAGTGGAGGGAATGGCGTGAGAGGTAAAGATACAGAGGTACCACACCCTAAACCATGGAGAGCTTTGTGGGCTGAGAAAAGGCCTTGGAATGTTTTCCTGAGGGAAATGGTACTGAGCTGGAGAGTGGAATGATCTGACTTGTTTTTTCACAGGTTGCAGAGAACAGCCTACAAGTAAGGCAAGGGGGAGAAAGGAGTCTAGCAGGGCAGGACCGTCAGTGTCAGATGGGGCATGATGGCAGCTGTGAATGCAGGTATTGGGGAAAGGCGATGGATTCTGGACATATTTTCGAGGAAAATCTGACAGGATCCCTGAAGGCTCAAGCATCAGGTGTGAGGGGAGAAAAAGGAAGTCCAAGACGACTCCAGGGTCTTCACCCTGTGCAGCTGGGAGAAAGGAGTGGATCTTTGCAGAGATTGGGAGGGTGGACCTGGATAAGGGACAGGCTGGAAAGGGAGCACAGATAAAGGGTTCAGTTCAGTATGTGCCAAGTTCAAGACACCTAAGAGACATCCAGGTGGAGACATGAAATGGGCAGTTTGGCTTTACATGTCTGGAGTTCAAGGAGAGTAGAGATCGACTCTTACACTGAATGGCAGGGACCGTGTAGTTGGTGTGTGACACATTTGCACGCATGCATGCCCCCACACACACACACACAACCACTGCAGGTAGTAGTGTGTGTGGTTGACGTTAGACAGTTGACAGAACATAGCTGTTTGGTGGCAGATCTACAAAGACACATTTAGAAGGGATCCAAGGCCAGACACAGCTTCTCACTTGGAGAGTGCAGAGAGGAGGGAAAGGCCCTGCAAATGAGCCTGGGGGCCTCTGGCATGCTTGTCTGAAACAGGCTTCACGTGGTCACCTTCGAGAACCTTCCAAGACACCCACTCTCCAAACACTTTGGGCTGATCTTATTGGGGCACAGGGTCTGGTCCTGCATCCCAAGCCCACTTCCCACTCCTCCTTCACCTGAGCCTGCCCCACAGCCTCCCTCCTCACTGCCTGCTCACAAGCCACACCCACTCCCTGGACACGCAAGTTCACACCACTGGTCCTTGTGGGACAGTCTCCCCAGCCCCTCCCTTCTCTGATTCATTCCTGCTATGTCATCCAAGACCATTCAACCCCCATCTTCCCCATAGGCCCTGCTCCATGCCCCGTGGAGGGAGCTCCCCATGAAATCCCCTCCCTAGACAAGCCTTGGCTCCTGATCTTTACCATTAACCTGGCACCAATCATCGTTGTCCTGTGCCAGAGTGTTTCTCTCTCCTGGTGAGGAGGTCCCCTTTGTATCTGTGTCCTGACTTCCTGAGTGCTTGGCACCGTACCCATCATGGAGAGACATTCAGTAGACATCTGTTCTTAATGCCGACGCCAGTGTGTGGGCAGAGAAGCGTGACTATCATGGCGCCCTATGTGACCAGTGCCCCTGTGCAGCACCCAGCAAGGCCCACAGCAGGTTTTCGCTGTTCCCACAGGGTGAGCTTTCTCCTTCCGATCATCCCTGCTCAGCCCAGCACCCTCCTGCTTCTTACTAGAGAAAAAACACACAGCTTTTTCCTCCCACACTATAACTTTCTACTCTGGCCACATTGAAGCTGGAGGAGAACAGGACAGGGGTCCCTAGGACCCCTTCCCATAGCCCCTGTGACCACCCTCTCCAACCAAGTGTCCCCCCTCAGATGAAAGAGCTCTCTTCCATCTGTAAATTATTTCTAAATTGAATATACCATTTAATGTGTTTCAAAACTGAAAGAAAATACTTCTCCCAAAATTATAGCTGTTATGTAACTAAACCCCACAGTTTCCCAGCTCCTTCCAAACCTACCTATTTTAAAACAGAAAAATACTGCCGTTTCCCAATGTGTTCTTTATTGAGTAAGCCAGGGTGTGCTCAGCAGACCACTTTCCCCTCCAGGATTATCCTAGGACTATCGGATTAAAGACAAATTAGGTAATAGTGTGTGCTGCTCTTTTAGAGAGATTTTGAAAGCCTGGTTTTAAAGCCTGGGAGGCGAGGGAACACCAGATCACATACCAAGGGAAGGCAGGAGACTGGCCACAAGGAGATGCAGACCCCCAGGGAAGACTTGGGGTCTGGAGGCTGGAGGGCTGTGTGTATAGATGGCCTCCCACTGCCCACCGGGCTGGCGGGGTGGGGCTTCACAGGGTCTCCCAACACTGAAACAGGATCTCCATACCTTTTGAAAAAATAAACTACAGTCCAGAAGTTCATGGCGTGACATTTTCTAGTGCGTAGTCACTGCTCTCAGTGAAAAACTCAAGGCACACTCCCTCCTTAACCAAGGCTTTAGATGGAGTGAAACTCAGCCAGGTTCGACCCTGGGCCTTTAACCTCGCCAACGATGCCTGGACTCCCACCATTGAACCATAAATGAACTAGGGGTTCTGCAGTAACCACACCCTCCAAAACTGGTAACATAAATAAATAGGTAGGTAGATAGGTAGGTAGGTAGGTAGGTAGATAGATAGATAGATAGATAGATAGATGAGAAAGAGAGATGCAGCATCCAGAGAATTTAGAACAATGTGTGTGTGTGTGTGTGTGTGTGTGTGTGTGTGTGTACGCGCGCGCACGCAAGAGAGAGAGACAGGCAGAAAGTTTTTTTTTTCAGAGGCCAAATTTTACCTCATAATAAATAAACAACCCTGTCTAAATGCCACAAATCACAGGATCTGGAGCTACAATGGGGCCCACAGACAGCGGCAGGTGCCTGCTGTGAAATATGCAAGCTCACATTGACAAAACCCACTCCCTGGGAGAGAGAGGGTCGAAGGACTCCAAGGCAAGCTATCAGTTTTGGAGGTTTTTGCACTCAGGTTTGGAGGCACCATGAACAAGGAGGCCTCCAAAGGAAAACACCCTCACTCAGGTGCTGCCAGAACCAGGATGCCTCCAACAGATGCAAAGGGCATGTCGGTCGTGAAAACCGTGCAGAAAGTTCCAGCCGAAAGCCAAGTCAACATGTGCTTCAGCTCCCATAACTCTTTTTTCAATTGGGAGTCAGTTTTCACCAGGTGCAAGACACAGAGCCATTGACCCCAAGCCAAGCATGCGGCAGCAACCTTCCTTAATCCAGACACTTGTCATCTTGGATTTAAACTTGACCCTGCCTGCCCCTGCTGCATGTGGGATAAAGGTCAATTCAGCGTGCCATAAAAGTCTCCATGATTAATCACTTCCCACCAGATTTGACAGCCGCAGATATTTTTTCCTCTCGCCTTCAGGCATTCTCTCAACTCAGGATGAACTTGGAACTGCCATTTGAGGCACGCACGCAAAACGGACACATGAAGACTCAAAGGACACTTGGGAGATGCAATTCACATCTGTATTGGGTCAGGGTATAGCTGCTTTCATCAGGAAGACAATGCAAGCCTTTCTATGGCACTGGTTCAAAACCAGGGTCATTTCATCCAGAGATATGGAATCATCTTTTGCCTAAAAGCTCTGTACATTAATTACATGTCCAACAAACTTCTTGAAAATCATTGCACAGATAAATACTACACAATGTCAGGAAGGTCAGTTACATGTCCTGGACTAAAACTGTCCGTTTTGGAAACAAACTGGGACAGTCACCTTGAAAAAGAGTTGGGCAGTATCTTACAAAGCATACATCCATCCTGCAATCCAGCAAATCAGCTCCCGGGTCTCACCCAAGAGAAATGGAAACAGACATCCACACAAGGACCTGTACACAGCAGCTTTCTTCATAATCACCAAACACTAGAAACAGCTCAAATGCCCATCAGCTGGTGCATCCATGCAATGAGAAGCCACTCAACAGTAGAAAGGAACCAACCATGGATACATACGAGGGCATGGATGAATCTCAAAATGATGATGCTGAGTGAAAGAACCCAGATGCAAACACCAAATACTGTTTGGTTGCATTTACATGACATTCTACAAAAGGCAAAATTATAGTGATAGAAAACAGGTCAGCAGTTGCTGGGGCCAAAGGGAGGGGGTTGTTCCAAAGAAGTTAAAGGGAAATAGAATGTTCTATATCTCAATTGTGGCGGTGGCTACATGACTATATATAATTATCAAAATTCACTAAAGGTGCAATAGATTAATCAAAATAGATTGATTTTATAATATAAACTTTATCTCAATTTTTTAGGTTTATTTAATTTGTTTATTTTGAGAGAGGAGACAGTGTGAGTTGGGGAGGAGCAGAGAGGGAGGGAGAGAGAGAGAATCCCAAGCAGGCTCCGTACCACCAACACAGAGCCCAATATGGGGCTTGATCTCACGAAACTGTAAGACCATGACCTGAGCCAAAAACAAGCGTCGGATGATTAGCCAACTGAGCCACCCAGGTGCTCCATATCTCAATATTTTAAAAACTCCCACCTGCTTACTCCAAAAAAAAAAAAAAAATCAGTCTACAGATTCTGTTCCTATCCTTCTTTACCTTACTTGTTGTCTCAGCCTCCGTTCCTACAGAAAGAAAAGCTATGGTTATAGGAAACAGGAGGCTCCAAGGTGTCCTTGGTGTCCTATCCTTTCTAAAATAGTGTGGTCTGTGTCAGCACAATGACACACCTTCAGAAAGCCAGAATGAGGTCCACAGCCTGGCCACCAAAGGTCCCAGGAAAAGCAGACATGAGGTGTTCCACCCCAGGGATGCATTCTGTCACCCCACAAAAGAGGGGTCTCCACCAAGAAGGGGGGGGTCCGAAGGTAATTACCCATGCAGGACCATGTGGAGAACAGGCAAAATCGAAGTGGGGTGTTCCAGGTGCCCAGAGAGGAGCCCTGGCCTCAAGGATCAACCCTGTGAGTTCCTGGACCACAAGAGAGAAGCCATAGCGATCTTTAGAAATTTGCCAGGAAACAATGTGAAAGATCCTGAGGAGTTCATGCCATGAGCATCTGTAATTCAAAGGAATAAGATGAGTCCATAAAAGTCAGAGGAACAGGAACACAGCAATGTAAGTACTGAAACATGTCACCCCTGAAAGATCTGGCCAGACTCTAGGGAACCAAAATGCTTTCTTCCTCACTAGGAAAAAAAAAACACACACACACAAAAACATGAAGCTTCTTCATATTTAGGGGGCAAACGATAAAGGCCAACTATATTATTTTTGCAAACTTACACATGCAGCAAGCTGGGCAAATTCTTGAGCAAGAGTATGAGGTGCCCACAGTTGGTGTTTGCAGATCAGCAAACTGACCGCATACCCTTCCCACTGCCTTGCTCTTCTGGAAAGGTGTTGGGCCAAACGCAAGAGAACCCAGGCTACCACATTACATGCCAACCACTGGTCCCGATTTCTGTGCAATAACAAAGAAATCATCATGGATTCTATTGAAACCAGAACTCTGAATAACACCAACAACACCACAATAGTCCTCAAATTAAAGGTTGCAGCTGCCAGGCCTGGGAGGACTATGGGGCACCCCCAGCCATGGACCTCAGCCTCCACCGAACGCTGCCCACATTCCAGATTTCAAAAGCCACAGGAAGGTGTCGGGCCCTTTGCAACCAAACTCCAGGGAATCTGCAAAAACAGAGGAGGCTAGCTAATGCTCTGACTCAGCAAGGAACACACAACCTTCACATTTCCCAGGGCGCCTTTTCGAGTGAGCCAGCCCCACTGTCTGCCCCCCACTTCCTCCCAGTGGCTGTGCCCCTCGCCATTCTCCGTGTTCTTTAGCCTCTCCAGGACAAGAAAGGGCTGGGCCTCTCCAGTCCTAAGTTAGTTAACAGAAGAAGAGCCAGTGATGAAGGAGAAAGACTGAAACCACGAGTGAAACATCCAGGGTCCGGGAGCACATGAGTGGCCAAGCAGGATCTGCATTCAGTCAGCCTTCTCCCCATGTCCACACCCCAGATATAACTAGATGCTGTTTTAAATCACCTGCCTAAAGCTAAGATACAAACTAAGCTTCTCTCTTGCAAAGAGAGCTTCTCAAATGCCAGCAGATGCGTCTCAAAATCACAGCCAAAAACAGAGGTCAATGGACTGGGGATGCGGGTGCTGTGGAAGCCATGACCAAGATTAGCACGTTCTGAAACGCCCCAGGTCTGCTCCAGGCACCCCCTCACAGCCGACCTGGACCCTTATCCTGGCCTCCATTTCCCTTTCTGTAAATGGGGCACCTGCTGTCACAGGAGCGTGTCATAAGGATGAGATGAAGTCTGTGAAAGGCACACTATAAACCATTAGGCAAGATGATTACTAGAGCCGCCTCACAGAAGTTATTAACTTCCATTTACAAAAAGCCCTTACGTATGAACAGCCCTTTAATTACCAGCCAACAAATATCTGAGTGTAACCTCACTGCTCAATGGATAATGTGATTTTTTTAAAAACAATAAAACTAGAGGGGCTCCTGGGTGGCTCAGTTGGTTAAGCATCCTACTTCATTCAGGTCATTATCTCATGGTTTGTGACTTTGAGCCCCACATCAGGCTCTGTGCTGACATCTCAGAGCCTGGAGCCTGCTTTGGAAACTCTGTCTCTGTCTCTGTCTCTGCCCCTCCCCTGCTTGCTTTCTGTCTCTGTCTCTCTGTCTCTGTCTCTGTCTCTGTCTCTGTCTCTCTCTCTCTCCCTCTCAAAAATAAACATTAAAAAATAAAAATAAAACTAGAATTCTCCTGCACTTCCATGAGTTGTACCTGCCTCTGGGCAGTTGGGCCCATTGGCCGCAGGGATAAAGCAGAAGGGCGAGGCCGTACTTGGAAAGCTGAATCCTTCCAGAGATGGAACCCAAGTTTAACTGGAAAGTGCTAGCTACCATGCTGGACCTGATCCACAGTGGGCCAGGGAGTCTCTGAGCGGGAGCTCCTCTCCCTCCGCCTTCCTCTCCCCACTATAGGGACCACATCTATCTGTCCATCTGCTGGGCAGCTGTCCACCAAGATTCCTGCTTGCACTCCCTGACCTTCCTCACCTCTCTGCCTAAACTTCGGCTCAACAACACTCTCCTCTTGTGCTGAGCAGACAAGAAGAAAAAGTGAGAACACTGACAGGACCTCCTTATTCCAGACACTTCTAAATGCATCATTAGTTCATTTTAAACCTTCAGGCAACTCCAACGTTTTTTGCCAAGGATACAGAACAAAGAAGTGCCAATATGGGACTTGGGCACAGGCCTGCCTGCGGGCATCCCACCAGACCCCCTCCACAGACCCCAGCCCTTGGACATTCACCCTGAGGCACAGCTGGCCCTTCTCCTGAGTCTCAGGTCAGAGGGGGCACAGTGCCTGTTACTGACTATGTCTGCCACAGAATGCATCTCTCACCACATGTGCTAGAAAGTTTCACTTTATCAAGTTACACTTTATTTTTGGAAAGCTTTTAAAATAAAATGAATCTATCATTAAGAGGCTGACCCACAACAATATATAGCAGTTCACCCCAAGACAGTGATTCCGGCTACTGAAGGGCAGGTGGGCAGATGCTTCTGGTGACTCCTGCCCGCTTTGGGTCAATATGCCTGTGGCATATCTGTGGCACTGCTGTGAGACATTTCACAGGCCATAAAGTCCAGGGGCCAGGCTGAGGGCTTCAAACTTCCCAGCCTCATTCCAGGGAGCACCTTGCTGAGGGAGAGACTCCTGGAACCTTCCATCTGTGGGGCAGGAGAGCGACACAGTGTGGTTAACAAGCCAGCCTGCCTTGCTCCTGTCCTCAGAGGATCTGGAGCTGTGACCTAGAAACACCTCGGGAAATTCTGGTGACCTAAGATTGGTCCAAATGAAGCTGCCCTCAAGTGGGTGGAGGCGCAGGCCCTAGATGAAGCCATACATAAAGGGCTCTGTGGGCAGGGGTTCTAAGGAGAGGGTGGGGGTGAGGAAAACATCTTTTTTCTCAAATACCACTGTCATAAGAAGTTATCAGGTTGCCTAGCCCAGTCAAGAGAAAGTCCTAGAGAAAAACACCATCTCATACCCAGTAGGAATGACTACTATCCCAAAACGAACCGAAAGAGAACTTACGAGTGCTGACAAGGATGTGGAGAAATTAGAACCCTTCTGCACTGTTGGTAGGATTATAAAAGCTTCTGTGGAAAGCAGTTCCTCAAAAAATTGAAAATAGAATTACCACACGATCCAGCCATTCCACTTCTGGGTACATGCCCAAAAGAACCGAAAGCAGGCCTTACAGCAATATTTGCACACCCATGTTTATAGCTGCACTATTCACAATAACTAAAACGGGAAAGCAACCCAAGTGTCTGTGGATGGATGAATGATAAACATCTGGTACAGGCTCATAATGGAATATCATTCGGCCTTAAAAAGGAAGGAAAGTCTGACACGTGCTACAACATGGATGAATCTGGAGGACATGATATTCAGTGAAACAGGGTTGTCCGATTCACAGAAAGTCAAGTGGCAGTTGCCAGGGGCTGTGGAGAGAGGGCAGTGGGGAGTTGGTGTTTAATGGGGACAGTTCCCGTCTGACAAAGGCAGGACTTAGGAGACAGATGGTGGCGGTGGTTGCACAACATGAACGTGCTGAATACCACAGAACCATACACTTAAGAACGGTTAAGGTGGCGGGGTGCCTGGGGGGCTCAGTCAGCTAAGTATCTGGCTTTGGCTCAGGTCATGATCTTGTGGTTCGTGGGTTCGAGTCCCACGTCAGGCTCTGTGCTGACAGCTCAGAGCCCGGAGCCTGCTTCAGATTCTGTGTCTCCCCTTCTCTTTGCCTCTCCCCTGGTCATATTATCTTTCTCTCTCTCTCAAAAACAGATAAACATTTTAAAAAATTTTAATGGTTAATATGGCAATTTTTAAAAAATTCTCATTAGTTAACATACAGTGTAGTCTTGGCTTCAAGAGTAGAACCCAGTGATTAATCTCTTTCATGGGACACCCAGTGCTCATCCCAACAAGTGCCCTCCTTAATGCCGAGATGGCAAATTTTATGTTATACACATTTGACTACCATTTATTTTTAAATTTTTTAACATTTATTCGTTTTTGAGAGAAAGAGATAGAGTACGAGTAGGGGAGGGACAGAGATGGAGGGAGACACAGAATCTTAAGCAGGCTCCAGGCTCTGAGCTAGCTGTCAGCACAGAGCCCGACGCGGGGCTTGAACCCATGAGTGGTAAGATCATGACCTGAGCCGAAGTCGGACGCTTAACTAAGCCACCCAGGCGCCCCTTGACTACAATTTTTTAAGTGTCCACACATATTAAAATTAAAAGTACCCACCTGGTCCTTACTAATCAGATCACACTTTTTGTTTCACTGGGATGTGTCTCCTCTTCAGCTTTGTATCCATCTGATGCCAGTTTTATTAATGGTAGGGTAAGATTCGAATCAACTTTCCTCCAGAGAATCTAAGATGAAGGCAAGAAGCCAGCAAGTCGCCAGGACCAAAGAACAGGAGAATAAGTCACCAACAATTCCGAAGGTGCTGGCTCTGTCCAGAGGTGGGCATGCTTGTCCTCTGGGAGGGGTCTGGGGTCTCTCCTTCTGGAACTGGCCATTTGGGAAAAGGGGAAGGGGCAGACTGGACCGAGGACCAGGTGACAATCCACAAAATGTGTTATCACTGTCCTTCCAGGTTCTAAATGTTTCTTTCTATGACTCACAAAGGTTAACTGGGAGGCTCGTGAATTAAAAACCCGCAGGGTTTTTCCTTTTATAGACTGTCCTCAGGAGACCTCTCCCTGAGTGTTCCCTGTCCTCATCCCCAACTGGCAGCTGCACTTAGCATGTGTGTTTACAGAAATACCAGTAGTTATTGCATGTTCCTCTCCATGTGATTAAGCATTGCCATAAAGCCCTGGCTGGATTAGAAATAGATCTTTCCCTTCTGAGAAAGGCTGAAAGGAGCTTAGCTGGAGGCGGTGGCAGCGGTGTGCATCTTGCGCCACCTACTGGCCACTGTTGGAATCATATAGCAAAAGCTGAACGTGAGGACAGGGCTTTGCCACCTGCCAATGACCCAGAAGCATTGCCCCACCCACCCTGCAGGGCGGAGGGTGACTGGGAAATGCCACCGATTAACTGCCCCACACTGGAACCTATCTCCAGACTGTGCTCCCTACTAAAGGGCTCCAGTCACCTGACTATTATTGAAGGAAACAGCCCACTGAGTCTCTTTCTCCCAAGAGAGGGCACTTCTGGACAAGCCAGGGGAACTTACATCATGGAACTAGTACACACGTGTTCAGACTTGAAGATGAGGGACTACACCTCACTATGGCTTGCAACTTTGTAGTATTTGCCAGGTAACATTTGACAAATGTGTTTTGATCCATTGATCCTTATAATACCCATATGAGGTATGTTCTATTATTCTTATTTTAGAGGTGAGGAAACCAAGAGTTTCAATCACTGGGTTAAATAGCTTTCTAACACAGAGAGGGAAAGGACGGGGTACCTGTTGGGAAGAGGAACTATAACATAATGGGTCTTTTTTTTTTGTCTGTTTTCCAAAGCCGACACACCAATATAAATATATCCAAGCACTGTGTTAACAGTTTGGGAGATCCTATTTGAAAGTTCCACAGGCAAAAAAAAAAAAGACAAAGTTCCACAGGCAAATGAACATCTCCAGTTTTGCAGCCACTGTCTCATTTCTTGGTTCATTTCAATAAATATGAATTGATCCCCTTCCAGGCCCAGACAGAGAAGCTGGTAGAAACTACTTCATCACCTACCTTGTGGTTGGGGCACGCTGGATGCCAAAAATTAATTTCAAATGGAGACTTGCCACCTCTGAGGATATTCATGTTCCGAAGCACAATCACAAGTTTTTGGAGCCATCATGTGACCACGAATGTAAAATCTCTGAGAGTGACCACTTCAAACAAGATGACATCCATGAAAGTGTCCTAAAACGTTTATTTAAAAAAAAAAAATCAATAGTGTCCTCGTTAGAGCCACACCTCACATTTTAGGAAAAGAACTCATTGTCAGGACAACCTTCCTAGAAACAACAGGAGACCCATCCCTTTAGGAACAGGATTCTAGAAACTGTCTCCCCCGTGACCCTAAACCCCACTCTGCTCCCTCCTTCCTATATGGTCCCAGGTAGCCATTCTACAACATGTCCTACTCTGTCCTGAAAAAAAGAAAGAAAATGCAATATGATCCCACTGCTAACCATTGGCATTTTTAGAGAATGTCTTCCTCCAAAGAAGGAAGGCAGCCTCCAGTTTAACGTGAGGTAGAGTGGCAATGCCTCCTTATCCTGTAATCCACTTGACTGAGACAGGGAGCCCGGTGTGCAATCAGCCCGCAAAAAGGGCCCAGACAACACCAGCAAATGGGACCCAACTTTTAGGAGAAAATCAGATTACTTGTTTTGGAACATCTTACACTCAGTTTTTTAATATCAATTAAAAAAAAAAAACATTAAAAATCTTTTTAAACCCTTGTCTGTACTTCTCTGTGGTTTTAATGTTTTTTTAATTTATCTATTTATTTCGCTAGAGACAGCATGAGTGGGGAGGAGCAGAGAGAGAGAGAGAATCCTAATTAGGCTCCATGATACCAACACAGAGCCCAATGCGAGCCTTGACCTCATGAAAACATGAGATGATGACCGAAACCAAGAGTCGGACACTTAACAGACTGAGCTACCCAGGCACCCCTCTCTGTGGTTTTAGAAAGGACTATTCCTGCCTGAGGTTACCACTTTCTGAAGGAATTGAGCAGTTAATTTTTCCTGTTGGCTATATATAGTGAAGTAGCTTGAGAATTCATTCACTCATTTACTAGGCACCTACCATGTGCCTGTAGCTGTTCTAGGCAATTAGGATACTTCAGTGAACAAAAGAGATAACGACGTGTGCCACTGAGGGAGACAGGTCATAAGCTCGAATCAGAAGTTATATCGTATATAGTAAAAGCTGGTACGTGCCACAGAGAAGGAAAGAACGGAGTAAGGAGAATCAGGAAGGCCAGTCGCGATCGGGAGTTACAATTAAATTTCACATAGAGTGGTCAGGGTTGGCCGTTGAGAAAGTGACATTTGAGCAGAGACTGAGCTCATTTAATGTTGGACCAGGTGAAGCATGAGAACAGGTGAGTCTGGGAGCGGCCAGAAGATTCCATCAATGTGATTTGCTGTGGATCCACCAACAGGGTTAGGCACAAAATTTAGGAAGAGTCACTGGAAAGCTCTCCAAGATTGGAGATTTTGCAACAGACCTGATTGTGATGAAATAGGAACCTGCCCCGGAAGTCCCTAAGGGTTGTGCCTTTGAGCGGCCTTAACCAGAGCTGCAACACACTGCACATGACCCGGTGAAATACTGCGGGCGGGTCAACACTCACCCCTGTATCCTTTTGGACAATGGAGGAAAACAACATTCGGTGTTAGAAAAATCAGAAAAAAATGTTGCTGCTCACTAGTAAAATCTTTTCTCTGAAGGGACTCCACATGGGCAGGCCCATGTCTGGAAGCTCTCCAGGCAATAATCTGGGCCATCACAGCCCCACCTCATCTGCTTCCTTCTCTCAGAGACCACTCTTCTGTGCTGCCTCACATCCAATGTCTTAAAAACTGACTTGGTTTTTTTCATATATTTTGTTCCTCTATTTAGTTATCTCAGGTGGGAGGGTAAATTCCATCCCTATTACTTTGCTTATGTGGAAGCACAAGTGCAGAGCAAGGATTCTTGAAGTTTGAGAACTGGATTAGAGCCGTGGGCCCTCTGGCTATCAGCCACTGAGGAGACACTCACTCCCCAGTCAGGGGAACTCTTGAGCCCCCCAGCACACGGTTATCCTTCATGGGTGTCATAGATCGATGGAGGGCCTGTCCCTTCCTGCCCCTGTAGTTACACATCCATGTCCTTGTCACAGCCTCCTAGTGGGCAGTCTACTTCCCCAAGCTGGAAATATGGAGCGGGGCTCTGAATGGCAGCCTGACCAAAGCCGAGGCTTGCCATGTGCTTCCCGGCTGGCCTGGGACAGTCACAGCAGTCGGAGGAGCCATCTCCCTGAACTCTGCAGAGTGAGTTTCTCCACTCGGCTCCGAGGGGTGCTTCCGACAGAAGGCTGTGACGGCTGTTTCAGCGGGACGCATGGGGGAAATGTCATTCAGAGCAAGTCTGGGCTAAGATACTAAGTGTGACTTGGTCTCAAATGCACTGAGCTAAGTAAAAGAATTAAAAATCATTTGGTACTGGTCTGAGAGCTCTGGTCACTAGTAGTATTCAACCTGTCTCCCCTGACAAGATGAAATCGCTCAAGCAAAAATAAGGTGCCCCTCGCTGAGAGGATGAGCAGCCTTGATGTAAAGATTCTGTTAAAAGGATGAAAAGACAAACTACAGATTGGTAGAAAATACAGTAAAACCTTGGATTGTGAGTAACTTGTTCTGCAAGTGTTCCGCAAGATGAGCAAACATTTCTAATTAATTTTAACTTGATAAACAAGCGATATCTTAAAATATGAGTAGTACATGATGCTAAATGTCACATCACAACTGAGCCTGTGGTCTTCTCTCTCTCTCTCTCTTTTTCTCTCTCTCCAGGATTGTGGATGATCATCCCCCATGTTCAGATGCTCAGTCTCAGGCCATGGTGTTTGGCAGGAATCAGTGATTTTCCAGAATGTTGGAAGGTGCCCACAACTGGCACTAGTGTTTTTGTCACTTCAAAGCACCTATGGACAGTCTTTGGCTTATCCATACAAGGGTAAGCTCAGGAATGCTTTGCTTCATTCTAGGCCATTGGATAAATTCCTCGTTAAAGTTGCATGAAAAGAAAAAGATTCCATTGAGCCAACAGATAGCAGTGATTCCATTAGTGATAGTGAACGTTGTTCACAGTTCAACAGTTAGTTGTTCTAACCCTCCTCTCTCTTGTCTCCCAGCTATGAAGTTTTCAAAGGTTTTCAAAGGTAAGTCCAAGTTAATTTATTTTTCTTTATATCCTGTATTTTATTATTTTGTATTATATTTCAGTATGGTAATTATTTTTATATGAATATTTTTGGGTTGTGGAATGAATCATCTGAGTTTCCATTATTTCTTATGGGGAAATTTGCTTTGATATACAAGTACTTTGGATTACAAGCATGTTTCCAGAACCAAGGGTTTACTGTATTTGCAAACCACATATCTTACAAAGGGCTTATATCCAGAATATATAAAAATCTCTCAAAGTGCAACAGTAAAGAAGGAAACAATTCAATTTCACCAAGGAGGATATACGGATGCCAAATACACATGAAAAAGATGTTCACCATTATGATCTATTAGGAAATGCCAACTCAAACCACAATGAGATATGGTGAAAAGAAGAGCTAGGAATAACACCAAATGCTGGCAGTGATGTGGCAAAACTGGATCACTCATACATTGCTAGTGGAGATGTAAAATGACAGGACCACTTTAAAGACAATGGCAAATTCTTACAAAATGAAATATGCACTTTACCATGTGGCCACGGAGTACTACAAAGCAATAAAAAGGAATGAACTATTGATTTATACAACAACTTGAATGGTTCTCAAGCGAATGATGTTATGTGAAAAAAGCCAGTCTCAGATTATATACTTACCTGTTTCTACTTAGATAATCAATTTGAAATAACAAAACTATAGAGATAGAGAAGGGATTAGTTGTTACCAGGGGTTTGGGTGGGGAGGGATCCTATAAAAGACTGGCATGAGGGATTCTTGTAACAGAACTGCTCTGAATCTTCATTGTTCTGTATCTTGGAGATGGTCACACAAGTGTTCACATGTGAAAAACTTGCACACAAGTAAATATACACATAAGTGAGTGCATGTAAAGTCAATGGACTGTACCAATGTCAATTTCCTGTTGTGGTATCAGGCTATAGTTAAGCAAGCTTGTACTATTGGGGGAAATTTGGTGAAAATTATATAAGATGTCTGTTTTATTTCTTACAACTGCATGTATATCTACAATTATCTCAAAATAAAAAAGTCACAATTTTTTAAATCTTAATACGATTACAGCTAAACAGAGATAAGGTGAAAGTAAAAATAAACTATGTGAATTACTTTTATTATGGATGAGGAACTAATCAGCTTTTAAATTTGTTTTCTCAGTTTTTAATATATGAATGTATCGCTTTCATCTGGAATCCTTAATTGATTTGCTTAAACACAAGATGAATTTCAAAGCAGAGATAATGTTGGGGTAAGAGGAGGTTGAGGCCAGTCCTCTGGCTTGGACATGAACTCCCCTGCCCTTGAGGCCCATCACCTTTTCCAAGAGTGCCTTTTATTGACCACAGAGCAGCTCCTGGTGGAATGCTGTGGTGTCATCAGTGACTGGTAACAAGGGCTCTGGAATCTTGGGAGCCATTTGATCTCAAACACCCAGCTACAGTCAGTGTTCTCACACTGTTCTGAGGCTGTGCTCTGAGTAAGTGTGGGGGGGCCTAGATCCTGAGGAAGCCAGGAAGTGTGCTCTGGGTGTCACTTGTTCCTGTACTAGACTGGTGTGTAAGGCCGTCCAGCATGGCCCTTGTGGAAAGGTAACTGAGGCTCAACTCACTACCCCTGGCCATTCTTCCCTTGGGCACGTCAGACACAAGTTCTAATCCCAAATCCAAAGCGCTCTAGCCGTGGTCAAGGAACACATCCTAGACAAGTTAAGTCACCATTTTCTCATTCGTAAATCAGGTAAGTTATACATCTCATCTTACAGATCATGATAAGGATTGAATGGGGTCATTCTTCACGCATTATTGATCAACAGTGGAAGTTCAACAAGCAATCAATAACCATTAGCTATTTTTACCATTCTACTTATGATTAGGTTTCACAAGGAGCAGGTTAAGCAAATAGAAATGGCCCATCAGAATCAAGTTGAGTCCCTTCCCTCTTTTTGTATGCAGAGAAGACAGGACCCCTCTAGGCTCCACATCGGCTGCCTCAGAGACTGCTGCAAGCCAACAGGACCCGGCAAAGAAGAGTCAGAAGAAAAGGGTGTGCATGGAAGGGAAGGCAGGTGTGTGTGGTCATCTGGCCTCTAACCACAGTCTCTGAATGAATGAAACTGATAGAAAACCATGGCTCCTTCCTCCTTCCTCCTCTCTACTCTCATGTGTTTGGATCTGCATGGGCAGGAGAAAGGGTGTGCAGGGTGAAACAGGGAGGTCACCATCATGTTCACTTTTATTCTTATTAAACACATCTAGGGCTAGAGAATTTCACATCTGTCTCTATGGCGGTATCCCCCAGCCAGAACAATCCATGGAAAGAGGCAAAGGAGAGCAGATCTTGCCTGGCAAAGAAAGGGATATAATAGCTCAATTCCTACCCTCCTTTATAGGCAAGAGCAAAAGGGTGAGGGCCATTCTCTTATCCCTCCAGATGTCACACGTAAAATTCTCAGTGAGTGGGCAAAGAAGAGGCTCGCATTTCCCAGGCGGGCTCCTCTAGGATGACACAGGGTCTTTCCTTTCTCCCTGCAGCTCCGTGGAACAGGAGCCCTCTGGCCTCCAGTTCTGCCTCTTCAGAGGCTGTCCCTGAGCAGAGAGCCAAGACAATGAGAGGCCAGAAGAAGAGGAGATCGATGGATGTCAAGGCAGGTATGTATCCCTAGGCACCCCTCAACTTCCTGGCATGAAGTGTCAACTACTGCCGTACTACTACCTGTCATCTTGTCTTCACAAGGCGGGTCTGGTCTTGAGGGTGCGCTGCAAGGAAAGGACTCCACTTCTTAGGTGGGTCACATCCATACACTCCAAGTGACAGGGTCTGTTGTTCCCACAGAGGCCCAGGAGAGAAGCACCTCGGCCTCCAATTCGACCACCTCAGAAGCTCTCTCTGAGCTGAAGTCCTGGAAGAAGAGGGGGCAGAAGAAGAACATATGGACTGTCAATCATGTTGAGGGAACAAAACTCAGGATAAACAAGAGGAGAAGACCCAGTTACCGTCCTGAAGACCAAGAGGCATTCTATCGACTTCTGGGTGTGTGCTCTGGGCTGACAGAGTGAGCATTCAGGGCCCCACTAGGCTGAGAATCAGGTGGGAGGCAGTGGATCTGGGCTCATGCTCAAACCTCCCCCGCGTGCTAAGCTCTAAGGTGTCCAGGTGGTGTGGACACAGAGTGATCCTGCTTCTTCTGTAGAGTTGGCAGGGTTTTCCTCTCTGAGACAAGCTCTTGGAGGGAGAGGATGGAGGCTCACACTGGAGATAACTCAACTGTCAAGGGGTGCACCCTTTGCCCACTGAGATACAGCCATGTATTCCCTCCAAGTGAGCTTTCAGAGATTAGTGATGAAAAGGCAACCTAGATCTTACTGTCTTTGTGTTCAAGGTTGGGAGAGATTAAAAAAACAACCTCATACAGAAGTAAGTTGCTCTTAGCCAATGACAAATGCAAAGACGTAAATTTTTTTCAAAGGCAATGATGCCTGGAGCTGGGGCCTGAGCAAGGATAGGGGAGCTTTATGAAATGGGGTACTCAGGGAGGTCGGTCTGAGAAGGTGACGTCAGGACCAGAGGCAGGACTGAGTGTGATACATTTGGGGACAACACTGAAATCACACTGTCCAACACAGCATTCATTAGTCACGTGTAGCTACTTAAATTTCGTTTTAAATGAATTCAATAAGCTTTTAAAATCCAGTTTCTCAGTCTCATGAGCCACATTTCAAGTGCACGGTAGCCACCCATGCCTAATGGCTACCATATTGAACAATACAGATATAGAACACTGTCATCATCATCAGAAAGTTCTAGTGAAGATATCCAGACTGACTGGAGAGGGGTCAAGGAGCACAAAATGATCCATAACTCTTCAATCCCCGCTGTGCAAGTGTCATTGTCCCAGACAAGGAGTGAGAGATACACAGCACTGGATAGTCTCAGGTCTTCACTGGAAAATGGGACCCCCAGGGGATACTTCTAATCCCCCCCCCCAAGCCTGCTGGGAGCAGGGGAAGCCAGGTCATTATCTTCAGGTAGCAGGCAGATCCAGGAGAGAAGGAGCAGGTGCCTAGTGACCCCAGGTTGGGGGCGGGGAGGCTGCGAACTCACCACCAAAAGCTCCGGGTGCTCAATTAATCAGGTGGGGCAGGGAAGCTCTGTACAGTTCCAGCATGATAAAGTGACAAGGATGTGTGGTGTCACAGAGACCCATGGCCACAGGCAAGCTTCTGGCTCAAGGCAAATTTGTTAAGCTTTGAGAGCCAGGTCAAATCTCTGCAATAAACAAATGTGTCCCCTGTCATCCTGTGAAAGATTAAATTACAATACCAAAATCCATGCCCCACATTTGAAACTCATGATACAGGTACCAGTGGGAGGAATCGCAGCTATTACTAATGTTAAGGCTTGCAAGCCTCCTGGAAGAAGGGAGGCTGCCTCCACTTCCATGAGACAAAGGAACTTGGAGAGGCTCCAGTTTCCCTCCTTTCCTCTGGAATGTCCCAGAGTCCTTCACTCACATCTCCCAGAAGGGCTGCCCCAGGGTCCTCATCCATTTCCCTTCCTTTGCAGAGGATCCTGTTATCCAGAGCTTCTTGGAAGCTGACATTTTCCTCAAAGTGTCTGATAAGGTATCTGCAACCCCAAAATGCAGAGAGATGAAGGGGTCTACAGAGTCCCCACCCCATAAGGACACGAACAAAGAGCCGGATTTCTGCCCAGGCAGAAGCCCTGGAGAGACCTGCTCTCAGTGCCAGAGAAGGAAAGGACACAACGTCCGTGGCCTGGCCTGCCCAATGGAATCTTCTGCTGGCCTTCCTGTCAGCTCCCCTCTACATTCCCAGGGGCCTCAGCACAGCACCCCCTGAGGGTTTCCCACCATGGCCCTTGGATGGGGCAGGACCCATGGCCCGTGCAGGACACTCTCACCCTTCTGTTCACCCCTCGCCTGCCTTCTACTCCACACAGTACCTGCTTTCCATGGTGGTGGAGTACTTCGGCCGTGTCGGGCTGCCTGGACACCTCTACAACAGGATCCACTTCTTCCTGGCCCTGTGAGTGCCTCCTAGGGGCCTGATCCCAGTTCCGTCCCAACCCCCCCATTCCCATAGCCTCACCACCCCACCAGGATGGCTTGGCCACGCCTCAGAGCATGAGGGTCCCCAGCGGTGGTTCCTCTCCGCAGAGCAGACAAGGTCTTCAGGAGGCACTGGGACATGGGGGAGGAGAAGGCAATGAGTAAGGTCCTCAGGTAAAGAAGAGTCAGGAAACACCACCTGCTACTCAGTGACTGAGTGACCTGAGGGAAGAGGCCTGAGGGAATTGGCAGCCAGCCAGAACCTTGGCGTGCCAGGCATGGCATGGCCCCTGTAGGCCAAGTGCTGAGGATGGACCTGCTGTCCCTCTGGCCCCAGGCACCCTGCAGGGAGGGCTTCCCGGACCCCCTCCTGAATAGACGGGCCCTCCAGTGTGGGCTGCGCAGGCCCTCCCCACTGTGCTGCCTGAGGCTGGCGGCGGGCGCTGGGGCCTGCCAAACTTCCCGCTGTTCCCACGGCAGCTACATTGCCTCTGACATGGAGGAGGACAACCCCACATCCAAACGGAGCATCTTCCAGTTCCTGCTGGGCAGGGAGCACTGGTCAGACCTCTACAAAGAGTTCCTGAAGTTGAAGGTGGAGTTCTTCCATGCAATGGGGCACCGAGCCTGGGTCACCCCGGAGTTGTGTGAGGAGGTGTGTGGGGGACGAGGGCCGGGAGGCACAGCCCAGAGGCGGTGGGGCTGGGCCCTTTCTCCAAGTGCTCACCTTGCTGTTTCCCTTTCAGATCCAGGCCCAGAACCCACATCACTGGGTCTGGAGTCGGGTGCGCCAGTGCGCCCCCTAGGTCCCCAGGGAACAGAGCGGGGGCTGCAGGTGGCCCAGGTGAGTGCTCCGGGGCTCTGCAGGGTACGAAAGCCCCTTCCCTCTCTGCCCCTTCAGTCACTTCCCAGGCTGGCGTGAAGAGGAAGCTGTACAGCATCCCTGAATGCATATTAGCATAACAATGGCTCTGAGAACTCCTGTGGTAAAGAAAGTAGTTACCTGTTTGTATCAAAATTCTCCAAATGATTTTGATTATGGAATCACGCATGCACCACAAGATCCCAATTTGCATTATCAAGAACAATGTTTCAGGAAAACTCCTGGAAATGCTGATCTAAGTAATGAAAACTTCTGCAGGGTTTTGATCTGAGTTGAAAATTTTTAAACATAAATAAATGGAAGACACTGAAGTCATCCTTTCTGGAAAAGGGGCTGATACCCTGGTGGCTCTTGGGAGGAAAGGCAGATTATTTCCAGCGTGTCATCAAAAGTGGCATGTGTTTTGCTCCCACATAAAGCAAGCTTAGTTGCTGGGTCCCTGAAGGATGTGTCAGGGTCTCCTCGTGTCATAGACAGAAGGAGCTCCCAGGGCTCCTTGTCTCTACAGAAATAAAATCGCTGGGGAGACAAAAAGGGAAACAAGTACATAGAACTGTGAGGAAGTACATAATAGATGACACATTTATAGAAAACAATCACTTGACTAGCATCCACTCTTTAGAATGTGTTTTCTTTAGTTTAAATTTGGTTTTTATATTTGGGTTTACTTGAAGTCAGGGGAGATCTTGGGTGAAATGCATCAGGAGTCCTTTGCCTAGGGACACACACGGATATACTAGAATAATGTCAACTGAGCCCCCCGCCCCCCTTTGCAGGATGTGATGGAGCCCATTCTTATCCTACAAGAAAGAAGGTCAAGTGTGCTCTGTGGTAAACCAAGTTTAGGATAAAGTTTAATTCATCCACAGGCTTTTTTGTTGAGGACAAACTACTATATACGCCAGAACCTCAATATGCCAAAGAAAACAGCATGGTTGCCACAATAAAAAAGAGACAAATAATGTCTCCTGGGGCTGCTCTTGGTCTGGTCACTTGTAAGAGCAATGAGGGTGGCAGCTGATTTTGCCTGAGCCCCTTTCCAACATGCACCGTGTGGTGAGCTGATGAGAACTTCCTCACTCAAGAGTTTACCTTCCGCTCTGATCTCGCTTTCTTTTCTTGTAGCTCCCGCCTACTCCCCTGCCTCCCCCTGCCTCCCTCTGCCCCGACACCAAGCTGCTGCCTCCTTCGCAGCAGCCTCCCGGAGCCACAGCGGGACAGCATCTGGCCTCCAGCTTTCCTCAGAGCTACAGGAAAGAGGGTGCAGAGAGAGCCAGGACCACGGTAGCCTGAAGAGCACAGTGGCCCCCCAACCTTCCAGTGGGTGTCAGCCAGCAAAGGCCCTGACCCCTGGACAACCTGGAAGGGCACAATAGTAACATGGAGGGGAGACTAAACCAAGATTCCAGAGAAGGAGCCTTTGCAGAGACTGAGGACAGGCAGAGGGAGAGGGAACAGAAAGTCTGGGAAGAGATCTGGACCACTGAGGAGGAAGTGAAGGAAGAGGCCAAAGAAACAGCTAGAAGATGGTGAGGAAAAGAGGAGACAGGAAGGGGAGAAATGCCCTGGGAGACAGGATGAGGCGAGGCCGTTCTAGACAATCAGCATCTTGGGGACAGTTGTCCTTGGAGCACTTCCTGACAATCTGCTAAAAAACAGCCTCATCCAATGAAAAGATGGTGGGGAAGTCCAGCCAGCAGACTAGCGAAGGCACTGAGCGCATTGACGTGTGGATCTAAGGCTGAAACAAGAGTGGGAATGAGAGGGGGGAATCCTATGCCATCATACACTCTGACATTATAGAAATAACCCAACTTTCAAAATGAGAGAAGGGAGAGGAGAAGGGGCTCCTGAGCAGCTGCCTGAGGGAGAGGTGGGGAGGTCCCAGGGTGCCATCAAGGCCAGAAACAAGGCAGTGAGAGCCGAGGTTAAAAAAAAAAGGGAGTCCTATGAGGATACTAGTGTTAAATGTAGTCACAAAAACAGAAGCTATGCTGAATGCCAAAGTAATGAATATGACAAATTTTAAGAGAGTAAAGGAAACATCAAATAAAGATACATGGTAAATATAAGAAATATAGAAGTATAATCTAAAAAATGAGGCTCAACTGAGATCAGTCATATTATTTGTATTAATGAAGCTGAATTCACTACTAAAAGAAACAGATTTTCAGACTAATTTGCAAAGCAAAACCCAGCACTCTGAGATTATCCTTAAATCATTCAGAGGCACTAACAATAAGGCGAGGGGCATGTACCATGTAAACGCTCTCAAATGAGAGTAGCGATTGTGATCTTGATACCACGGGAAGGAACACTCAGGTGCAAAACCCTTCAGACACTAAAAAGGATGCCTGGGATGGAGATGGGGGGTAGGAACTGGAGAGTCGGTGCCCAGTGTTACAGGCAATTCCAGGCCTGGGTTGGTCCAGTATAGCTCGATTTGCTCAGTGATGTTCATAGATTTTCCAGTGCTCTCGATAGGTAGAGAGATAGGTAGGTAGGTGGGTAGATAGGTAGATAGATAGACAAATATATATAGCTATTTTAGATAGGAAATCTAATTATTAGACAATAATTATAATTACCATACACTGTCTAGCTCTTTACTGCCTTTTTCCCATGGAAATGATTGATCTTGCCACGTAATTTCTGAAAACGACAATGTTCCCAGGAACCTCACAGTCAAGCAGTAATAAGGTGATTCCTTTCAGGAAGCCATACAGTGGCTGTTCAAGCCTCTCTATCCCATGAAGGCTTAGCATTTTCTTCTTGAGTCCTCTAGAACTTTCCAGTTCAAATAATCACAGTACTTACGGTCTGTGACACCTAGTCCTTGCAGCCCCAGAAGTCCAAGGCAGAAACAGCTGGGCTAAGAGGTGGTTTCTCTCCTGACTCACGCATCTAAGTGACTCAGTCTCAGGAAGTTTGGCACAAAACTTGGTCAACGCAAATCATCCCAGCATACGTTCTTCCTTTAGTCCCCTCAGTGTTTTAGGGAGAAACCCACGGCCCCTCAGGGAGGTAACTGACACTGTGGCCTGAAGTGGGTACCATCCAGATGAGTTGGTGCATGGATTACAGGATTGCCACGAAATCTTGGGGTTTCAGAGCACACCTGAGGGTTTGATAACAGAAAAGGAAAGTGAACAGCACTGGGAGATAGCCAAGGGGCTGGAAATTCCATAAGCAAAACCAGGGGAGACCAGGTGGTGGTGAGAGGTTTTTATGGGACTCTGGGATTGGGCTGAGTTCATACCTGGGTCACTGTATCCCACATAACAGCACGGGGTTTGCTCAGGAACTACGAAGAAAGGATGTTGATAAAGGGAAGCAGACGGATGGGTTTGGGGAGCAGAGGACAGAGAAGCCTCTGCAAAACTCCAGAACCTCGGGGGCGGGAGCACCTGTCACAGCTACTAGGAGTGGCTTCTTGCAGCCAGATGTGCACCATCTGCCCTCGTGTCTGCCTGTGACGAGTGCAGCAGAGTAAGGACTTCACCGCCTCTTCCACCTCCAGGCCTCCCGTAGGCATCCTGGCTTCTCACAGTGGCCTCGCTTACGTGGCCCCACTTGGAAACAGCTGGAGGCTGAGCAAAGACAAGAGGAGGTGGTGAAGATGCTGAATTGTCACCAGTCCACACAGAGGGCACAGTGAGGTGACCCACAAATTGGAGAAACAGAGAGGGAGTTTGGAGCAAGATGACACAAGACAGCACCCCCACCCCCCTTGACCCCTGGGGATCTGCAGAAATTTCAAGTGCAGGGTGATGCTCATCTAGATCTTACCATGCAGGAAGTCTGCAGCTAGGGAAGCCCATTACAAGGGTTAGCTAATGATTCTTCCACTGTTGAAGAGTTGTGTAAACTTACCCACATTTCCAGTCGATGAGACTATCTTCTTGGTCTATGGAATAGCACACAGGGAGTAAAATATTCTTGCTTAAATGAAAAACAGGCACAAATATGAACGCAAGACAAATGAAAGAACACGAGTGGTACTAACTAGCTTCCAAACACCTATGTGATGTGATTCCCCAGATCATGATCTAGCATGTCTGGGTTCTGGAAGGCCTGGAATACAGCCCCACAAGGCAGCATACCTGAATGTAAGACTAGAGATGGATCCATTAACTCCAGAGACAAGGCAACAGATTTCACACCACAGTATTGGAGTGAAAGCAGTGGAAATTTATGAACATGCAGCTATTTACAGATATTCACAGATTTTACTGAATGTAAATGTTTCTAAATTTCCTATTTCATAATATACTACAGAATAGGAAGAAATATTTTTAGCTGAAAGAGAAATTTTTAATTAAGATGGTTGTTATATGACCAAGAAAGCAACAAGCAGACTAACTCAAGAAATTCCACAAAATTGCACAAAGGCCTCTGTTTTTTGAAAGATGTGCATAGAAAGGAAGGGTCCAGAAACTGCCTGGTGCAATGTACTAACATTTATCCTGCCTCTGTCTCAGCATCTACTAGGCTAGGAAGAAAGGCTTGAACCAGGTGCAGGGGTTAGAAGCAGTGTGGTCTGAAAGTCCAGGCTGGTGAGGGTTGTGATGGAGAGCAGTGTAGCCTGGGGTCAGCCCCCTCAGTCAGTGAGCCTCAGGGGTCTCAGCTATAGAAAGAGGGGTGGGACAAGATGCCACCAGAGAGATCTTCCACTGTTGACATTTTTGTAACTGCCTGTAGACTGAAGGCCCTGCCCTCTGAACAACCCCTCCTCCCCATCCCAGCATCTCTTTCACTCAAGGACGTAAGATGGAGCAAAGCCAGAGGATGGCAAACAGGCAAGTCTGTCCTCAATCCCAGGCAAGAATTAATGATATGGTTTTAGGGGATTTTCTTTCAATTTAGCAAAAAAAAAGACTCTCCCACAGCTTATGACTAATGAGACGCAAGCAATGTATTTCAGAGTAGGGGAAACCTGGCTGGCCCTTGGAAGCAGAAAAGACAGTCACCTGGGAAGCTTTGTAAACCACGTGGGTATCTGCAGCATGCTGCTAACAGAGGCCTCTAGCCTGGGGAAACCCTCTTAGTAGCTGCCCCTCCAACCTCCCCTCTGCTTCCTTCCACTGGTGGTTGAAAACTATAGATACCTCAGGGCACAGAGGTAACCAAGTCCTGTCCCCTCCTCCATAGCTTATTTGGAGAGAGCTAAGGCATTTTCTATAAAATGTGGTATGAAGATAGAGGAACCCAGATGAGCCCCCAACCCTGTATGCGAGGCAACAAAGTCTTCTGGTTTGGACCTCAAATTGGTCAATGGCCTTCCAACTTGACCCAGCCCCCAACATCCTGTCCTGACGTTGGCCTATTCCTGTCCCTCAGACTGAACTTTGACATGGCTTCCTCAGAATCGACATGTCCATTCCTCTGACAATCCCTGCCTTGGCTCCACCTGCTCTGGCTTCACCTCAGAATCCCAGCTCCCACCCTCTCGCCGGTCTGCCCAGCAGGCACACTGGCCTCCCACCAAGTGAGTCTGTACATGGATTATCAGGCTGAGAGATGAGAGGCCAGCTCCTTCTGGCTTCCTCTGGGATGTCAGAGGATCCTGCGAGCTGGGATCACCATAAGCTATGAAGTTGGCTGGTTTCTACACAAAGCGTGAGAAAGTGGCCTTACTCAAGTAAGATTAGGCTCTGGAGGGCTGAACCCAATGGACATTCCTGCTAGGGTCTGGCGTCCATGCCTCATTGCTGCCCACAAGTTCATGCCTTCATTCCTCCATAAGACACTCAAGGGAGAAGCACAGTTGTCAGCACCCATCAGGGAGATGATAATCTGAGGGTGTGTGTGTATGTGTGCATAACTATGGTTTCTTTAATTATGTCTGTTTATGGAACCATTTATATCTGTTTAAGTAGAACAAATGAATGTGGGGAATTATGAGTAAGTTAGGAACCATACTGCAACAGACATCAAGTAACTAGTACTCACCAGCATCTGGTTCTCCTCCCCTTCGTGGACATCCAAAAGAATAGTCACACGAGGTGGGTCAATTTGACTACTTCCTACCAACAAGTGTAACTGGAAATGACATGTGCCACTTTTGGGCCAAAACCCTTAAGAGCCAGATGCATTTCTCAGCTCTTCCCTTGTCTTAACTCTGAGAAGGCTGAAATATTCTGTATGGTGAGAGCTACTCTCCACATTTTTTGAGAACCCATAAATACTGGGATTCATTTCTTAGATGATTCTAGCATGTCTGCTCAAGAGAAGACTGCCAAGAATACCCTCTCTGCTCCCTCCCACCTAACCACTAGTCCCAAACTATCAAGACAAAGCTTTCTCTGAGAATGCCCCATTTTTGTTTTTGTTGGCAACATTCTAATGTCTGTTCTCTCTCCTATATGAAAATTCATAGTGTGCAAATAAATGTCTCTCAAGTAATTCTTCAATCAGAGAAAAGCATACAAATTAGGAACAACTGAGACTAAAGGTAGCAACAGTTGCTCAGATACTGAGTTCTTAAAATGTTGATTCAAGTGGAATTTCTGTAACCTACCATTTTATTTATTTATTTATTTTTAAATATTTTTATTTATTTCTAGGAGAGAGAGACAGTGTGAGCAGGGGAGGGTCAGAGAGAGAGGGAGTCACAGACTGAAACAGGCTCCAGGCTCTGAGCTGGCAGTCAGCACAGAGCCCGACGCAGGGCTCAAACCCACGAGCCGCGAGATCATGACCTAAGCGAAAGTCGGATGCTCAACCGACTAAGCCACCCAGGCGCCCCTACCATTTTAATTTCAATCGTAAGAAAAACGAGCTAAGGCTGGCTCACTTGGTGGAGCGTGTGACTCTTGATCTAGGGGTCAGTGAGTTCAAGCCCCACATAGAGTATAGAGGCTGCTTAGAAAAATAAAATCTTTAAAAAGAGAAAAAAGAAAAACTAGCTAAGTGTGAAGGGGAAGCACATTCTCCCCGCCTAGTCAGCCACATCTTGTCTACGTTGTACACACAGGAGCACATCCTTGGGGCAAGCATGCAGATGGAATACTGAGAGTCTACAGAGAAGCAGTCTGCTTCTAGATGCATGCCTTGTAAATGCATGGCCCTTCTGCAGAAGCAAATTCCACATGAGTTTTTGCCAAAATCTCACTGGAAACATTTCTATTTATTTTAATGCTTACATTTGAGGCTAAAGAGCAAAATTCAGGATGTGGAAATGTGAAATCACTGAATGGATCTTGCCAGTGTGGTCCCACTGGCCATTCAGGAAGCAGAGGGCACATGGCAGAATCCAGACGGCAGGGAGTTTTCTTCTTCCTGTACTGGAAACCTGAAGCTGGAGCACCTTTATGTGAGTATCTTTCATCATTACTTAGTCTGGCAACTTCTGATACAGGTGTACATTCTCCAAATGATGGGTGGAAATGGACTGTCCTTTATTTCTAAATCTAATTTCTGAAGACCTCTCAATAGTGGGAATTTCATATTTTCTCTATTTAAAGCAGGCTTCATGTTGGGCAGTTCTTCATTAGGGCAGAAATGTCCTCCTGTACAAGGTGACTGCTCACACTATGAGGATGCCTGGCACTGTCACACCAAGTACAAACTAATTTTAGACAGGAAACTGTGACATCTTAGGAGATGCTAAAAACCACTCCTCTGCTGCAGAGTAAAACTTGATGACAGAGCTTCTTTAAAAGCCTTGCATTTTTTAGCACAGTCACATCACCTGAATAGCCACAGTCGAAAGACTTTAAAAACTAATAGCCACTCCAGCCCCCACTGCTCTATTCTCTGAAACCCCAAACTAAAGTAAGCATCAAGAGCTAGGAAAACAAACCAAAAAACTTTATTTACAAAAGTAAATTTTAACTCACTTTTATATATCATATAATGTTAATGCCAACAGCAACAGAGCCTCTGGAACACTGAAAACACTTGAATTTTAAAATACACTGAGGTTTGTGCAGCTCATTTCCCCCTAGTTAGATTATAAAACTTATAAACATTTCATCAGCTTTGTTGTTTGGTCGTGTTTCTGAGCAGAAGTCACGTTTCAGGGTAGGTTTACCACCAGACACGATCACATAACCATTGGCTGTGGATTTCCAAGAAGCAAAGGAGCCAATCTTAGCAAAGCTCGCACTGGCATTTTCAGATGTTGAAACTTGAAGAGGAGTTCAGCAAAGCTTGTGCTCCCTAAAGAAATGGAAATGGGGGGAAAGTCACTCCACTAAATAAATTCAGCAGTATACCCTTCTGAGGAAGCTTCAGACACAATCACATTTAAAGCTGGCATTCTTCCCTTTGAAAATAATTCCCCAAAGACACTATTTAAGTTATGAATTTCCCAAATCAAAATATAATTTGATGTAACTTTGAATTTATCCATCTTGTATTTCAGAAAGTGACCTGAGCTACATTTGAAACTATTACTATTATTTAATTATATATTACTTAAATATAATTAATAAATAGGCCTATCTACTTTTAACTACCATAATCTATGTCCTCAGTATGTACCTGAAAAAAGAACACAGGCTTAAAAGGAGTCACAGAGAAGTTTGATTTAATGCCTCAACCTCCAAGAAGCAATGGTTCTGAACCTTGGCTTCACAGAGATTCCAACGTCATTCACGTGGAATGCAGCCTGAACATCTGGAGATTTGAAAGCTGCCCAGGTAATTCTGATGCACAGCCAAGGTCAAGAACCACTGTTCTAAAGGAAGTAGGAAGTGAATTACCTAAAACTCCTATTAAGCATCATCTTCCTTGCTGCCTCTATTCCACCAAATGCAACTGTCCACTACTCTTCTCCTAGCCCCACAATATACAAATATGATCCCTGCAACTTGAGGCCACAGCAAGCAACCTAGCAGACAGCAGAGGGGACAGGATCACAGGATCTCATGAAGATGGACAGGGAAAAGTCTCACAATATGATCAAGAGGCTTTCTGACTACAGACATGACTAACACAAGAAAGAGTTCTGCTACACAGGATATGAGAAAGGCAACTACTTCTATTTATCGATTGATTGGCCTCTGCCAATCAGCTGAATTAAATGTTTTTAATAAACCTCTAGAGTAATTAAGACAAATTTCTTATTTAATTGTTACTCTAGGGGCGCCTGGGTGGCTCAGTCAGTTGAGCGTCCAACTTCAGCTCAGGTCATGATCTCACAGTTTGTGGGATCGGGCCCCATGTCAGGCTTTGTGCTGACAGCTAGCTCAGAGCCTGGAGCCTGCTTCTGATTCTGTGTCTCCCTCTCTCTCTGACCCTCTCACGCTGTCTCTATCTCTCTCAGAAATAAAAAAATAATAATAATAATAATTGTTACTCTATGGTGTTCCCCACACTTTGCTAAAACCCAAGCACAGAGAGTAAAGACATAGAGGAAGATATGAAACAACTCCAAAATACTGATACACTATGGAATCTAACAGACCATTTACATTTATTGTGATATTGAAATGGTTGGGTTTAAACATATCATCTTGCTATGTGTTTTCTATTTGTTCCATCTCTTCTCTGTTCCCCACTGTTCTCTTTTGGATGGAGTATTTTCTATGATTTTTTTATGATTCCATTATAGCTCCTTTGTTGCATTAAGTTCTGACTCTGTTTTCTTACATTAGTAATTGCTTTGTGACTTACAGCATATACCTTTAAATTATCAAAGATTACCTTCAAGTGAGATTATACCACTTCACATATCAGCCTTCCAAGAGTACGTTCATTTCTCCCTTCCCAGGCTTTGAGCCACTGTTGTCACACTTTTCATGTTTTATAAGCCCCATAGTACATTATTTTCATTTTGTTCTTTTAAAAAGTTTTAAAAGAAATAAACCTTGCCTATTTACCTATGTAGTTACCATTTCCAAAGTTCTGCATTCCTTTGTGTAGACCCCTATTTCCATCTGATATTATTTTCCCTCAGCCCAAAGGACTTACTAGACAACATGTCCAGTAGTGTGGAGCTGCTGGATTCTTTCAGCTTTTGTATGTCTGAAAAAGCTTTATTTCATAGTCATTTTTTTTGAAAGATATTTTTGCTAGGTGTAAAATTCTAACAAGACTTATTTTTTCCTGAGTCATTTACTCCACTAATTTATCACTTACACTGCTTCCTACAAGAAATACATAGTCACTCTTATTTTATCTGTGTATAACATGTCTTTTTCCTTCTAGCTGCTGTTTAGACTGTTTTTTAAATTTTTTTTTAAATGTTTATTTTTGAGAGAGACAGATAGAGTGTGAGTGGGGGAGAAGCAGAAGGAGAGGGAGACACAGAATTTGAAGCAGGCTCCAGGCTCTGAGCTGTCCGCACAGAGTGTGACACGGGGCTCAAACCCACAAACCGTGAGATCATGAACTGAGCTGAAGTCAGACACTCAACTGACTGAGCCACCCAGGTGCCTCAAGACTTTTTCATCACCAGCCTTGGGCAATCTGGTTATGATGTACCTTAGTGTAATTTTATTTATATTTCTCATGCTTGGGATTCACTGAATTTCTTGAATCTGTGGATTTATAGTTTTCACCAATTTGGAAAATTTCCAGCCATTATTTCTTCAAATATTTTTTCTGTCACCTCGCCTCTGCAATTTCTCTCATCTTCAGGGACTCCAATCACATTTAAATTAGGCCTTAAGTTCCACAGTTTACTTCATATTTAATGCTTTGTTTCTTTGTTTTCCTTTTTTTCTTCTTTTATGTTTGCATTTAATTTTGGACAGTTTCTACTGCTATGTCTTCAAGCTTGCTAATTTATTATTATGGAATGTCTAATCTGCCCATTAAACCCATTCAATGTACTCTTCATCTTAAAAAGTTCAGATACAGTCTTTTATATCTTCTATGTCTCTCAATGTTCTGAAATACAGAATAGTTATAAAAACTGTTCTAATGCCCTTGTTTGCTAATTAGAACATCTGGGTCAATTCTAGGTCAGTTGTAATTGATTTTTCATCTCATTATATAGGTCCTATTTTCCTGTTTCTTTGTATACCAGATATTGTGAATTTACCTTCTTGGGTACTGGTTATTTTTGTATTTCCATATTCTTGAGCCTTGCTTTAGAACTACATTTCTTCAAAAACAGTTTAATCCTTTTAAGATTTATTAGGTGGGACCAAATACAATCAGGTCTATTTAGTCTAGGGCTTCCCATTACTAGAGCAAGACCCTTCTGAGTATCTATGGCCCCTTAAATTATGAAGTTGTGGGAACAGGCACTGTTCCTGAACCTGTGTAAGCAACTGGTAATCCATGCAGACAATTCTTCTTCCAGTCTCAAATAATTTCTTCACATGCATGTGCTGACCAGTAAGTCCTCTTCTGAGAGTTGAGGGGGATCCTCCGCAGATATTTGGCGTGCTTTGTGTAGCTCTCACCTCTCTAGCACTCCATCTTGTAAACTCTAGCTCCCTGGGTCTCCCTGTATTCTCAGATCTGTCACCTCACTTCTAGGCTCAGGGTGCCTGGGTGGCTCAGTGATTAAGGGTCTGACTCTTGATACTGGCCTGGGTCATGATCTCAAAATTTGTGAAATCAAGCCCCGTATCGGGCTCTGCACTGACAGTGTGAAGACTGCTTGGGATTCTCTCTCTCATTCTCTCTCTCTTCTCTCTGCCCCTCCCCTGCTTGTTCTTGTGCTCGCTCACTGTCTCGCGCTCTCTCTCTCTCTCTCTCTCAAAATAAACATTTAAAAAAATTTTTTTAAAGAAGACTTCTAGGCTCCACCTGGGTTCTTGCTCCCTCCCCACAGTCTGGGACAATCACAGGGATTATTTCATTGTTTCTCATCTCTCAGGGATCACTGTTCTTGATTGCCTGATATACAAAGCACCAAAAGCCACTGCTTCATATGCACTGTCCAGGTTTTTGGTTCCTGCCTGGAGCGTAAATCAAATTCCTGTTATCCCATCCTGGCTGGAAACGAGTCTATGCTTTAAATCTTTTTCCTATTTTTAGTAGTTTGACTATTATGTGACGAGGTGTGGTCTTCTACATATCTGTCCTGCTTACAATTCACTGTAAGTTGATGTCCATTATCCATTTTTCAAAACCCTTAGCCTTAGTGTCTGCAGGTGTTGCTGAAATCTTTGTCCACATTTTTAGCCTCCTGGCTTCTTCCAGATTTCTTAAAAGTCTTATCCTGTGCATGTGCAGGTTAAGATTTGCTAAGTGTCTCAAGGAAAAGAGTACGTCCAGTTTTTGAGTTATTATTCCTGTTGTTCCCTCCTACCTGGGATTTAACTCCTCAAGTTCTAGGTTCTCATGCAATTGTTAACCCAAGCTCTGTCCTCTGCCCAGCAGCACTGCTGGGACTCTACTTCTTGTACTATGAAGTGGCAAATGCCTTTCAGAGAAAGCCAGAGTAAACGCAGAGTTTCTTCATTTTGCTTCCCTTCTCTCGGGGACTGTGGCCCCTCAATCAGGTCTGGCCACCATGACTGCTACTAGTTCTTTTAAATAGCTATCTTAGGGGCACCTGGGTGGCTCAGTCGGTTAAGCATCTGACTTTGGCTCAGGCCACAATCTCAGTTAGTGAGTTAGAGCCCCGCACCGGGCTCTGTGCTGACAGCTCGGAGCCTGGAGCCTGCTTCAGATTCTGTGTCTCCCTCTCTCTCTACCTCTCCCCAGCTCACACTTTGTCTCTCTCTCTTTAAAATGAATAAACTTCAAAATAAAAAAATGTTTTTAATAAATAGCTGTTTTATATGGTCTGTCAAGTTTTATACTTGTTTCTGTGGGAAAATCAACCCAATATAAGCAATTCCCTCATGGCTATAACTAGAAGTCTCCAGACAGTACATTTTTATCTGAGGTCTTCAAAACAGCAATAAACTAGTAATGTTATTAACTTTTAAATGATTAAACGAAGCAATCTTTGCTCTTCTTAAAACAATTTTTAGGTCATCTGGGTGGCTTCAGTTAACGGTTAAGTGTTCAACTTCGGCTCAGGTCATGATCTCACAGTTCGTGAGTTCAAACCCTGCATTGGGCCCTGTGCTGTCAGCTTAGAGCCTGGAGCCTACTTTGGATCCTGTGTCTCCCTCTTTCTCTCTGCCCCTCACCTGCTCTCTCTCTCTCTCAAAATAATAAATAAAACATTAAAAAAAATTAACAATTTTTGAATCCTCAATTAGTAAGCAGAAATTTGAAAGTAATATAAATAAAGGTACTCAGAATTAATTATATTTTATGATTCCGATTACTGGGAAAACTCTATATGTGATTACATATGCTAAAAAATACAGTGAGATGCCAATATCTTCAAACTCTGTACTATAAAAACATTAAAATTCATACAAAATCAGGTACCTGGTCATTTTAAAGCTTTATAATATTAGAAATAAATATTATGTAATTAAAAAGAAACATCCAAACTAAAAACCCAAAAAATAAGGAAAAGAAAAATAACTTTAATAAAATTCAAGTAAGAGAAAAATAATATATCCTTTTGATGATTTAGTAGTATATACTGGTGTTTGGGGCTCTTTGAAGAAGAATCCATCCTCTTCTAAATGCAAATAAAAGCTTATGCATGTGTAAAGTTCAGATATCTTTTTAGAAAAAGCTCCTAACACCAAACATGAATGAAGACCAAAGCCTAACTAGAGAAAGTAACTCACTAGAAATGCCTCCTACCAAGAAACTTAAAAACTAAATGAGTCACTAAGATAGGTACTGAAGGGGGGTTAGGTCTGCAATTACCTTCCAGTCCTACAGATGGCAGGTGCCATGGCGCTGGTACCGAGTGGTAGACGAGGAAACAGGCCAGCATGCTCAGCTGAGACTCCTCAAAGGGCTGCCCGTGGAGGTAAGCATGCACACACACGTCACCCCCGGCTGTGAGAGAAACACAAATGGAACTGAAGCAACTGATGGCAGAACTGAGACGCTAAGGAGTGCCTTCCTTTTATTATTTTGTCATCCAGAACTCATGAAGCACTTACCATACACTAGCTGGGCATCAGAGCTCCAGTGGTAAAGCAGTTAGAGGGCATGTCACCACAGAGTTTGGAGGGTTGTAAGGGACAGTGACATTTACACAAATAATGATACAAATAAATGTGCAATGAGAAATTGGGATGAGTGCTATAAAGATGTAGTGGTTACTGAGGTTGTCTCTCCAAACACCCATCTTACAGCCCTTCCCTCCAGAATACATTTGCAGGGACTGACTTCAGCTCCAGAATGGGTCAGATTTCTCAAACTCTGAATGCACCAGAATCACATGGAGGGCTGATTAAAGCGCAGATGAGTGGGCCTCATCCCCAAAGTTTCTTAGATGGGGTCAGAAAAATTACATTTCTAACAAGCTGTCAGGTGACGCTGCCACGGCTCCAGAGACCACACTTTGAGAACCACTGGTCTTGGTCCACAAGGCAATCCCACTCTTAACACAGTGATTGATTGGCTTAGGGACCAGCAGACCTAAGCTTTCCAGCAAGACACATTCTTTTCCACAGGGACTGACTGCGGAATGTGCATGAGCTCCAATTCAAGCCAGAGACCGAGGAGATGCTTGACAATATGTCTGCTAGAGGCTTTTGGGAAAGTGATTTCCTCACTGTTATGGCAAAGCTCCCAGAAGGAATTCTATTCCTCCTCTGTGCAAAATACTGACCTTGAGGCAAGAAACAACCATTTTATTACTATAAGAAAAAGCACCCGGAGGATAAAGCCATGGCACAGAGTATAAATAATGGAACCTCAGAGAAATGGAGCTGAAGCACTAGCATTAGATGACCCTTAGCCCACCTTACTTGTAGATTTCCAATACAAAAGCTTATATGTGTCCTTACTGTTTAAGCCAGGTTGAGTTAGGCCTTCTGTTACTTATAGACAAAGGCATTTTGATACATAAAGAAAAGGAGGAGGAAGAGGGGGGAAGGGAGGAAAGAACAGGGTGTGGGAGGGAGGGAGGAAAGGAGAGAGAAAAAGAGAGAGAAATAAAGATGGCAGGAAAGCTGCCTAAAGTAGTATGGTCTTAGAAGGCCTACGTGAAAGGGGCACTTATATTGAGGCTATAAGAATAAATGTAAGTTGAGTAGGCACAGAATAAAAGAAAGCAGCATATTTAACAGATCTACACAAAAGAAAAAATCATAAGAGACTACTATGAGTAACTACATGCCAACAAATTAGACAACCTAGAAGAAATGGATAAAGGGCAAAGTCCTAGAAACATGGGTCTTTTAAGACTGAAACATGAAGAAATAGAAAATCTGAATAGACTGATTATTGGTAAGGAGAATGAATCGGTAATCTAAACCCTCCCAGCAAGTAAAAGTTCAGGACCAGATGGCTTCCCTGGTGGATTTTACCAAACATTCAAACAAAATTCAACACATATTGTTCTCAAACCCTTCCAAAAAACTGGAGAAGGGAATGCTTCCAAACTCATTTTACATGGCCAGAATTAACTCAACATCAAAACCAAACAAGGACACCACAAAAAAAGAAAATTACAAACCAATTATCCCTAATGAACACAGATGCAAAAATCTGCAACAAAATATTAGCCAACTGAAGTCAACAATACATTAAAAGGGGTCCTCACCACACCTATGGCCAAAGTTTCAACAGACCTCACCAAAATGCTATCTCAAATGGAATATGCCATGGAAACCATGATGTTCAGGTTTCACAAGTTTGCTGGGGACAAAAGCAAAGGAGGACCTGAAAGTACTCATGGAAAAGGAGTTCTCTGGATTTTTGGAAAATCAGAAAGACCTTCTGGTGATGGACAAATTAATGAAGGATGTGGACCAGTGTTGGGATGGTAAAGTAGGCTTCTAGGGCTTCTTTTCGCTGACTGCTGGGCTCACCATCACATGCAATGAGTATTCTATGGTATACGTGAAGCAGAAAGGAAAGAAGCAGGTAGCGTGAGCAGCCTGATGAGAGTTCTCTTAAAAGGTCTCTTAAGGAATCTGCCCCACAGCTTCCCCTTGTATAAAGGATTCCGTGAGCAGATCAGGACCCTCAGAAACTAGACAAGCAAAATCCAACCCTCATTTGACAAGCAGTGAAAGAAAAGTCAGTGAAAGCTAGATAAGGTTTTGATTTTTATATTGTTTGTGTACAATATATACAATCTTACCCTCAATAAACAAATTCCTTTTTAGTTCCTCAAACACAACAACGACAACAACAACAACAAAAACAAAATACAATACTTTGGAAGTATCACATATATACTTTATATATGATCCTTTGGAAGGATCATACACACCACAATCAAGTGGGATTTATTCCAGGAATGCAAGGATGGTCCAACATCTACAAATCAGAGTGATATAGCATATTAACAAAATAAAGGATAAAAATCACATGATCTCAATAGATGTCAAAAAAGCATTTAACAAAATTCAGCATCCATTTACAACAAAAACACTAAACTAAGTGGCTAAAAAGAAATGTACCTCAACATAATAAAGGCCATATATGACAAAGCCATAGTTAACACCATACTCAACACTGAAAAGCAAACAGCTTTTCATTTAAGATAAGGAACAAGACAAGGACGCCCACTCTTGCCACTTTTTATTCAACACAGTAGTGGAGGTTCTACCCATAGCAATTAGGCAAGAAAAAGAAATAAAAGGCATCCAACCTGGAAAGGGAGATTTAAAACTATACTACAAAACTACAGCGATCTAATAGTTGGTATTAAATGCATAAAAGCACACAGATCAACAGAACTGAGAGCCCCAAAATAAACACATACATATAAGGTTAATTAATTTACAACAAAAGAGTCAAGAATATACAATGGAGGGGTGCCTGGGTGGCTTAGTCTGTTAAGTGTCCGACTTTGGCTCAGGTCATGATCTCACCGTTCATGGGTTCCAGCCCCACATCAGGCTCTGTGCCAACAGCCAGCTCAGAGCCTGGAGCCTGTTTCGGATTCTGTGTCTCCCTCTCTCTCTGACCCTCCCCTGCTCCTGCTGTCTCTCTCTCAGAAATAAATAAAACATTAAAAAAAAAAAAAAGAATATACAATGGAGTAAGGATCCTGTCTTCATTAAAGTGGTGATGGGGAGGGGCGCCTGGTGGCTTAGTCGGTTGAGCGTCCGACTTTCACTTGGGTCATGATCTCGCGGTTCGTGGGTTCGAGCCCCGTGTCGGGCTCTGTGCTGACTGCCAGCTCGGAGCCTGGAGCCTGTTTCAGTCTGTGACTCCCTCTCTCTCTGACCTTCCCCTGCTCGTGCTGTCTCTCTTTCTCTCTCCTAGAAATAAAGCATTGAAAAAAATAAATAAATAAAGTGGTGATGGGGAAAATGGATAGCCACATGCCAAAAACCGAAAATGGACCATTTTACACTATAAACAAAAACTAACTCAAAATGTGTTAAAGACCTAAATGTAAGACCTGAAACTATAATACTCCTAGAAGAAAACATAGGTAGTAAGATCCTTGACATTATTCTTTGGTGTTGAGTTTTTGGAATGACTCCAAAAACAAAGGCAACAAAAGCAAAAATAAACAAGTGGGACTATCTCAACTAAAAAACTTCTGCACAGCAAAGGAAACCATCAACAAAATGAAAAGGCAATTTCCTAAATGGAAAAACATATCTGCAAATCATATACCCAATAAGGGGTTAATACCCAAAATACACGAAAAACAAAACATCCTCAACAGCAAAAAAAAAAAAAAAAATCCAATTAATATGCAGGGGATCTAAATAGACATTTTTTCCCAAGAACACATACAGAAGGCTAACAGATTCATGAAAGATGTTCAACATCACTATTAGAGATATGCAAACCACAATGAAGTATCACCCCACGCCTGTTGGAATGGCCATTATGAAAAAGACAGGAAATAATAAATGTTGGAGAGAACATGGAAAACAGGGAACCCTCTTGTACTGTTGGTAGGAATGCAAACTGGTGCAGCCACTATGGAAAACAGTATGGAGGTTCCTCAAAACATTAAAAAAAGATCTATCATGTGATCCAGCAATCCCACCGTGGGTATTTATCCAAAGAAAACAGAACCACTAAACCAAAAAGATACTCAGTTCATTGCAGCATTATTTACCATAGCCAAGATATGGAGGCAACCTAAGAGTCCATCAACGGATAAAGATGTGGTATATATACACAAGGGAATATTACTCCGCCATACAAAAAAAAAAAAAGAAATCTTGCCATCTGCAACAACACGGATGGACCTTGGAGGGTGTTACACTAAGTGAAATAAGTCGGATAAAGAAGGACAAATACATAGATTTCATGTATATGTGGAACCTAAAAAACAAAACAAAACTCGTATGCACAAAACAGAGTGGTGGTTATCACAGGGGAAGGGGGTTGTGAGATAGGTAAAAAGGGTGAAAGGTGTCAACTAGTACAGTGATGGATGGTAACTCGACTTACTATGGTGATCACTTTGCTGTATATACAAATATCTGATTATTATGCTGTACAACTGAAACTAATATAATGCATTCTATTGAAACCAATACAAAATTGGAATCAATTTTACCTCAATTTATAAAGTGACGGTTCTTCACTAAAAAATAAATGCACATTTTTGGCACTCATAGTGGCAAGTCAAATTTAGTAAAGAACAGTGTTGTAAACCACCAAATGCCCTAAAAGAGCAATAAGAAAAAAAGGAATTCAGGGCACTATTTTAGAAAGTGCTCTAGTCACTGCCAAAGTTTCATTACTGACACAAAATGTGTAAATCAGACAATCTGAAAAGGTTAAAAGACATACTTCTTAGCAAGAGCAAAGGTCTGCTATGGGTGATCAAATGCTGAGCTGAATACAAAATGTCAAAACCTATATAATAATGTGTATTTTCCCCCCAAAAATGAGATTTTTTAAAAGTTTAAAACTACATGACCTTTTGAATTCAGAGAGAATGTGATAGAACAATGTAGGTATTAAACAAACACTTGGAGTATGAAATTGTCGTTTTCCATGTATATCCCTCACAATCTGGTTTACAAATTTTTTTCCAGAAATGTATTTCCAATATTACAGTAGATAGTTTGTATCTTAATTATATTCAAGCACAGTTAATATAACAACTGTCAAGATAGTAATCTACTGGTTACTAACAGCTTTAAAACATCAAGAATTGTTACTACTTATGTTACCACAGTTAGTATTTACCCAAAACTGGATGCTGTCAGATATGTATCAGAAGGTATCTGAATGAACTGAAAGAGTAAAAAAGACCAAGGAGTTGACTAAAAATCAATTTCAGACATCTATCACACACCAGACAGGTCTCCACAAATCAGAAGGCCATCACTTGCCTCATATGTGGTACAATTACTTCTACATTATTAGGAGTAACTTCACCATTCCCCTGCAGTCACAAGTCTGTACTTCTAAACCCAGTCACCTGATGTCCCAGGTTCCCATTGACTGACTCACAGAGCTGGTAAAACAAACATTCACTCTAAGCACATATCAAGTTTTCAGTGTACATACAGTGGAGGTACAAGAAAGGGAAGAAAACAGCTACTGACTTCACAAGTAGGTGACAAGCTACACCCCTAAGAAAGCAGAGAGAGGTGCTGGAAAAGAAACAAGATCTGATGCTAGAAAAGCTAAAACAAGTTTCTAAGTGTCAAGTGGTATTTAAAACACTATATATATATATATATATCACACACACATACATACACATGCACGTGCATGTGTAATATATATGTGTGTGTATAATAGACACGCACGTGTGTGTGTGTGTGTGTTTCCTCAATGGTGTATTAAGCAGAGTTAAATATACTTTTTAAAGAAGCTGCAGTAAATAATCAGAGTCCAATTCATGACTGAAAACATTAAATCTAGAACCGTTCTAGCTTATACTCAGATTTATCTTACTTACCAACAAAAGAAAATGTCACAACAGAAAAGCCTGAGTCTTAAAAGCACAGGGCACAATGCTATTATTACCTTGCAGCCACTGGTCCAGAGTATTATCAATAGTGCACTTTACAACCGGGAGGAACTCAGAGTTCATAAAGAGCCCCCGCTTAGGGTGGTTCTGCAGCCGCTCCTGATGGCTCCTGGAGCTGAAAAACTCTAACACCAATTTTATCTGCCAAAGTTCAGATGTCTCAGACATCTCTCTTCTTCCTAGTCTTCTCATAGCCTTGAAGACACAAAAGGAAAAGCAGTCCACTTCTTGTAAGAAAGAGTGCAGGAGTCCTTTCTCTTCCTCAGAGTTGTATGATAGTATTTTTTAAACGTGGCTCCTAGATCAATAAGGGGTAGAGGGGAATCCATTTCATGCTTTGATGCCATCTGCCCCACAGAAGAGCCCTCCACTGGGTGCAGATACACGTCTACTCTCTTCAATACAATCCCCACATAAATAGCTTTCAGGTAAAAGCAACAATGGAAAATGAGCTCATTTTTGCCTCAATAGCTCTGAAAAATGAAAAGCCCCCAGGTCTGCTGCCAGTGGGTACAATGACTTGGCCAGGATCAGGTCAGGGATCCGATCCCAGGGCTCAGAAGGCAAACCCACTACTACTAATAATACTGCTCTTGGGACCCATCTGCAAAGCCACCATGGCTGCAAGCAGCAGAGATCTGTAGATACCTGTCCACGACTGTGAACGGATAATGGTTCAGAGCATAAAAAGGGAATGCACAACTCATTACTTGGCTGCTATACACAGAGGTGCTGTGAGAAAGCAGTGTCAGTGTGGGTATCATATAATCATACTTTCCAATTAAAAAATGTGGACGGATACCAGACAATAATGTCATTCTGGGCCCATCTGGTTATATTAGAAGGTGCCTTTTAATTAAGAATATTACTTAATAGAATGTGATTTGCAGGTTTTAGGGAATTATCCCCTGCCTAGATGTCAGTTTCCCTAAATGTATTTTGTCGTTACAGATTATTTCCTTTGGCTTTAAACACTGAGTCCCAAATACTTATCTGTGAATTCATCACATCATATTCACTTAAAGAATTGTTTAAAAACACAGACCTGGACCTCATCCCAGAAATTCTGATTCAGTAGATGACATAGAATGGGATTTGAAGATCTGTATTTTTAAGATTCCTCATATAAATTTAAGCCAAGTTAAAAAAAAAAAAAAACAAAAAACTACTGGCTTAGCTTAACTAATTTTGGGTCTGAAAGTCATATGACATAAGTAACCTAAACTGATAAATTGGTCTGATCCTTCAGGGACGTTATTAAGCATTGTTTTCTACATTACAACTTTTAGGCTCTTTTAAAACAGCAGTAACACAAAAGAAAGTTAAAAGTAAACTCCAGTTTCCTAAATTACTACATACTGATCCCATAACCTCTTGCAAGGTGAATCACCCAGGCATAATTTCACATTACTGCCATCACTAGGGCATTGTTTGCTCACTTCCTGTTCACTGGCATATTCTTTCCATGAAGAGGCTTTGTCAGGAAGGAGGTAAGAGACCACTCAAGGATGCTGGGGGAGAAAGCGGGGAAATGTTCTCTTCCCCTGCTAATCAGGGGAAGAGGAAAAAAGGGAAGAATGAGGACCAAAGAGTAAGGCAGCCCACTAAGGGGCATTTCTGTCATCATCAATTCTAAGCTTTGTTTGCTATATATAGAGCTTTCAAATCTTACAGGGTTTCCCTTTTGTGAATTTCTAAAAGCAAATGAGAAACCAAAAAGATGGGACACATAGGGAACCTTACCTCGTTCTTCAGTTATGTTACTTACAATACAGTATAAATCTCACCAGAATTAGAACGTATTTTGGCCATACCTGATCCATTGCTATGTATGCAGGCAACATCTCTGGGGTCTCCTGAGTGACACACTCATAGAGTACTGAAGAAAACAGATCCAGAATTTCCTGTTTCTGTGGAAAATCAGAAACGTTTTAGAGCACATCAAGGTACATTCCAAAATCAATTCAAGATTGTATCCCAACTACTATGGCCCATTCTTCAGCGCTGCAGTCAATAACATAGGATAAAAGAGCTATCTCTAAAAAATCATAGTGAATGCAACACTAAACGCCAATAAAATACAATAAAGTCCCAAAGGACAGTTATGGATATAAGTACTGTGAGGAGAGGAAGGATCAGCAGGGGTAAATGAGCAAACAGGAAACCATGGAGAGACGCCCTGGGTTAGGCTGGCAAGAGCGAGATCCAGAAAGAAAACCCAGCATCCACAGATGCAGCAGAAACACTGAGCAGAACAGGCATGGAACAAGCCACGTCCAAATCCACCCAGGCTCAAGGGCAAGCACAGACTTCCAGCAGAGTCCTGTGGCCTTGAGTGCATGCCCAGCCCTTCCTAGCTGTGTGGTCTCGGGCATGTGAGATCTCTGAGTGGGATTTCCTCATCTGTAAACCAGGAATGATAAAGTACCTACCCTCAGAGTCAGAAAAACGAGAAAATTACATAAAGTACTGAGCAAAGTATCTAGTAAATAGTACAGACTCAATATGTTAAAGAGATTTAAGTTATCTCATTTGACCCTCAAATCAAAAATGTAAGGTAGGTTCTACCATAATCCTACTTTTTGAAATTAGGAAACTGCATCTTGGAAGGTTAAAAATTTTCCCAGAGCCACATGCACTTATAGGCAACAGGCCACCAGTCCCAGATAGCAAATTCCTACATCCAAGCTTTGCCATCTGCAATGAAAGATTAAATAACATATCCACTGGGCACCTTTGAATTCCTAAGAGAACAACAGTTTTCTGACCAACAGAAAAACGTGTCATAAAATACAGAGGAATAATAAGAATATGTAAGAGAAAGGTAAGAAACACTGAAAACAGCAATCGGTACAAGAATGCATGTAAGAAAATACCACCTTATTGAAATTACTGTCTTAGAAATTTTAAGTTGCTTTACTTACACACACACACACACACACACACACACACACACACACAGGAATATTATTCATCCATCAAAAAGAATGAAGTCTTGCCATTTGCAATGACATGGATGGAGCTACATTGTACTATGCTAAGCGATATAAGTCAATCAAAGACAAATACCATATGATTTCACTCATATGTGGAATTTAAGAAACAAAACAGATGAACATATGGGAAAGGGGAGAAAAAAGAAGAAAAAGGAAACAAACACAAGACACCCTTAACAACAGAGAACGAACTGAGCGTTGATGGAGGGAGGTGGGTGGGAACAGGCGAGGAGGGTGATGGGTATTAAGGAGGGTACTTGTGATGATGTACGTAGTGATGAATCACTGAATTCTACTCCTGAAACTAATATTGCACTGTATGTTAACTAAAATTTAGATAGAAAATTTTTTTAAATAAAAGAAAATTGAAAAAGGAAAAAAAGAAATTTTATGTTGTTTCTTCTATCAAGGTGGGAAATTACCGAATTTAATAGTTTTAGTCTATGAAAAAATGCGTAATTGCCAAGCAAAAATCATCCAACGTACCTGAGGTATATCATCAATCCCAAAGACAGGTCCAGATGTTACAGAGCTTTACAGTGGTGTCCTCAGATAGAAACAGTGACAAATTACAGTCTAACAGCTAAGCAAAACATATGATACATACCTGACCCATGTTTACAGTTGGTTTGCAGAAATATTCAGCAAATGACAGAAGTGCTGGATCAGAAGTGAATGCTGAAATTGTTTCTGGCTAAAAAACAAACAGCAACAAATATAAGTGAGATATCAGAGGTTATTTTCCTTACTGCTCAAATTGTAATATATGCAGCTGTAAGAAATCTACCTCATTGTTTTCACACAATGTTCCCATTAAAGCCCAAGGTTGTATAAACTTGATAGAGCTTCACCAACCTATTCTGCTAAGAAGTTACAAGAAGCTTTTCTGCACAAGCCAAATATGAGCTACTGATTTATCAAAGGCCAATAATAAATAAGTCTTTCTCACACAACTTGCCCCAAAAAGGCTCTCCGCTCTCCTTCATTAACTAACTGAAAAACAAATAAGAAAGTAGAACTGTTACTGAAAAGGTAAGGACAAGACTACCACTCAAGCCACTTACAAATAGGTAAAGACTGGATGTTTCCACTTATATGAGGATCCTAGAATAATCAAATTCAGAAACAGAAAGCAGAATGGCAGGTGCCTGGGGCCGGGAAGAAGGAACAAGGAGCTGGGGTTCAATGGGTACAGAGGTTCAGTTTACACAATCAGAGTCCTGCAGACAGATGGTAGTGGTGACTGCACGACAGAGTGAATGGACCGATACTACTGAACTACATACACTTTAAAAAAAGGCTGTGATATGGGGCGCCTGGGTGGCTTAGTCGGTTAAGCGTCCGGCTTTCGCTCAGGTCATGATCTCGCGGTTCGTGGGTTCGAGCCCCGCGTCGGGCTCTGTGCTGACTGCCAGCTCAGAGCCTGGAGCCTGTTTCAGTCTGTGACTCCCTCTCTCTCTGACCCTCCCCTGCTCACACTGTCTTTCTCTCTCTCTCTCTCCTATAAATAAATAAAAACATTAAAAAAAAAAAAAAAGGCTGTGATACAAATTTTATTTGTATTTTACCACAAAAAAAAAATTGGACAAAAAAAAGAATATCACTCCTGGTTCAAGACTGAAAATGGAATATAAAAGTATTAAGAAGTATTACCATTTCCCATTGAGGTTTATATTTTACTTCTGAATTCCCAGCAAGCAGGAAATTGAGATGTCTTTCAATCTTTATGTAATTTCCCAATTCAAAATCAACTGTAAACTTATCTATTTTCTTTATAAATTAGAGTCTTTTAGATGGGCTCTAATTTATATAAACAATAGTGCTTAAGTTAAACAGCATTCAAAAATCTTTCAAAACTATTTCATAGACAACCTATCAGATACTGCTGAACAAAATACACTGATGTCAACTACATCTATTTAAACCCTAGGAACTATCATAAAGGCTCGGTCATAAGTAACTGGCTCAAAATGAACTGTGTGTTCAATTAAAATAAACACTATCTCCTTATGAGGGAACAGAAAGAATGCTAATCCAGTCCTCAGACCACCACTCAGCCAGTACGCCAGCCACATTTCTGCCTCTACAACTACCCTCCAGGGGTCCCGATTGCTTTAAACAGCCACTCGATAGATCTTCAGCAGGAACACATTTGCTCAGGGAATTCCTGAAAACTATAGTTAAGCTGAGACATTTATTTCACTGTCAGATGGCAGAGCACATTTCTAGCATGGGGAGCTTATCTGAGGTCTGGAGTGTAGAGTAAAATATGTACTGACCACTAAGGCAATGAGATTATCTCCACACTCTTACTTCAACTACTTTTTCATTCTAAATACACTTGAATTAGCAGTCAAGTACTATGAGAATCATAGAGCAAACTGATAAAATAAAGCTGTCATCACTTTATCGTCACCAAGATTTAAGCAACAAACAGGGGATGGGAGTTAAAAATGAAACTAGTGCTACCTTACAAAAAAATTTCTCTTTCTGCCATGAATTAGGCAAGTCTTAACAATGTGAAGATTAATAAGTAAAACTATTAAACTAAACATTTTTATAGTGTTGAGATATACTGTCCCTGCTGCTAAATGTAAAGCATCCTTAGAGTCCTGGCAGGTGGCCCACATTGTACCGCGGTTGCCACACGAAACAACAGACCCACGGCCGTTCAGTCTTGACAATCTGCAGCAACGAGACAGAGCAGATTCGCCTGAACGGTACCATAACTGTCATCACACTAGTACATGCTTTGGGTGGACCAGTGGGATTTGTAATTATTCCCTCTCACGCTTGAGCTTTTAGGCAATCAATACTACCTTGAAGGCTCGAGCTTCAGAGTTCCTGTTAGCGACAGTCTGGGCCAACAAACTTTGCCACCCCATTGGATCTTCCTTATAGGAGAGCTGACCCGCTCTGAGCTTAACATACAGAACCCCATCCTTGGAAAGGATTGATCTGAAAGAAAACAAGAATAAATTTTATAGGACATATTATTTACAGTTATCAGCTGGAAACACCATGTCTCCCCACACCATGGTCAGAGGAGAGGACGTCTTTATCATTTTCCAGTAAGGTATATGATTATTTACTGTGTCTAAGTCAAATGAGTCCCTACGAGAAAGCCAAAATAAAGTTCTACTTTTCTTTGGTGTTGAGGTTCATGGAACTTGTTCAGTAAGAAGGGGCTCTGCTCAAGCGTGAACTTCAAAGGCAATATTTTATCTGACACCTCTTCATATTCCCTTTACTCTCTAGCACTATGAGTGGGGCACTGGAAGTACTAAGTATCTGTTGACTGGTTTGCAGCAGGAAAAAAAATGCTGCAAACCTGAAAAGAACAATATAGAAAACAGCTAACATATTGATAGTTTAAGGGAAAAATAAGTTGGGCCCAAACCATAACAATTTTTATGGGCCTGTTAAACTTTCTGGAAGTTTAAACACCTAACTTATATGCTACCTGATACACAATATTAACACTCTGTTCATTAAATTACTTACATATGACTATTTCCACCCAAAAGCAATCTATCATAATTTTAATTTTATGAGAACAATCCAACAAAAGAATGGTAAAAAGATGCAAAAGATGTGGTCTGACAAACATCAATGGCTATAAATTCCTTTTGTAGAAAATGACACACATGCCAGCCTTATTTTTTTTTCTAGCCTTACTTTCTTACACTGCCTCTCATTACTGCTACAATGGACAATTCCATTACCGTACTAACTTACGTCACTTCAAGTTTCTCACTGAGTAAACATAACTGTTTTCTAAACTTCATCTCCTAATACAAACTCTGTTTCAAAGTTAGAGACCACTTTATTCAAAATATACTCTACATACTGTCCTGAATGAGATCAAAGGGTGACAAGGACCATTCCAGGAAATAATCTGCAATTTCTGCCTTCCCAGATACTTCTATTCACTTCACAGATACATCTAAGAAATTCAATATACTTACTTCAAGTGTTGTGTTCCCTTGCTTAAATCTATGAGCAGTTCCCAGTATCGTGGCCCTTTTACTTTAATCTGCCAAGACAAATGTGAACACAGTCAATCCAAAGCTAAAAAAAAAAGTGCCAGTTTGACAAAATGAAACCCATGTTTCTCAGAGGAGAGAAAACAACTAGGCTAGAAAGAGTTACTGAAAAGTTAACAAGATCCATGTCCAGACATAAGTGTCTGGGAATCCAGTTCTGAGGCCATCTAACCTAGCAGTAAAGACCTCCAAGTAAAGATTTTCTCTCTTCCTCATGACAACTCCTGGGGCTGCTTTCCGATTTCCTACAGAACATGGAGAAAGCAGGGCTTTTCTTAGCTATCTCTGATGCTCTACTGTTCTAGCTGAACTGATCCCTTGCATACATCTCCCTAAATCACATCGCACTTACCTGCTTTAAAAGGTGGAGTTCTGGAAGAAGGGTAGGGGCCATCAATTCTTCTTTGGTTTGTTCATACCACTGAGTACCCTTTACAAATGTAAAAGAACAGCTACAGTTCACTATGTAGTTACAGGAAGCTACAAAGAAACACCATCTCCACTCTGTCCTTCTTCCCCACAGTTTGTACAGATTGTCAAATGGCATAAAATGCCGTAAGATATCAAGTCTTAAAGGGCTAAGTGTACAATCCTTTGCCGGACCTGTATCACCTTATATCAACCACTTTGAACTTTGCACTTTACATGCTAGCAGTGCACTTCTGAGGCTTCTGGGCTTTTGTACACGTTGTCTTCCCTACTGGGAACATGCCCCTGCTCAGGTGGCCCAAGCACTGTGTCTACCATGACAACTTCCCCAATCCTCAACAGCTGGATGGGTCATTTCTCCTCTGCTCCCCCTGCATTCTACACATACCCCCAATTACTACTCTCTATTCTTACTGCATCCATGCCTGGCCACCCAATGGACAGAAGTTCCTGAAGGAATATGACAATTTAATTTTTGCACCCCAGAGCCTAGCATAGTTTTGATACACAGAAAGTACTTAATAATATCCTGAATGAAGGACGGACAGATACATGACTTACTTATATAATCTGTGTATCTAAATCAAAGATCTCTCACCAACTATATGATCTTGAGCTTTAAAACACCCTGCAAACAAATCTAAGAATAGTTCTAATTAACTCTTCTTTAGAACACGGACATTTCCAAATGCCAGGCTGTACGGACAAAAGAGCAACTGATGACCACTAAAATATCACTCTCTGAGACTACAAATAAGCCCAAATGGCCCGGCAGGATGTACACAAATTTTAGAAGCTTCGATTTTCATAAGAGGTTAATTCAGTACTGCCATCTTTCAAAGGACAACATATTTGAAATATTTTGAGTTGCAAAGCTGTATCAGTGGTAGCAAAATTACAAATAAATGCAAGGAGTAAGAATTACCTTATAGGTCACTTCTAAGAGGGCATAGCAGGGCATGTTTGTATCCACATCCACAGGCACCAGGAGCCTGGGTTCAGCAGCCAGCACGTACAGGTGCCGCAGAGCCTGGAGATGATACCTACCCACAGAAAGCACAGGGAGGAGGTAACAAGCAGGGGACAACAGTGTGAGCTCTACGACCTGCTGCTGTGACTCCCCGCCCACAAACCATAACAGAAGCTGGGGTACTATCTTCCCATGACAGCAATCCTAAAGGACGACAAGATTCAGTTAAAAAGTAAGGGACAGATTCTCTTTAAAAAATTAAAAACACACAATCCTTGGTCCCAGAATTCCTTACATGCAGTTTCACAACTGAGACGTTTTATAGATAAGGAGGTAAAAATTCTCTTAACATGAAAATAATTCATCACTTATAAAATGTCTCAAATAATCCTTTTCTGCCCCACACAGGCATCTTTTTACCTTCCAAGGGACTTATTTCTAGCTATTTGGTTTTTTGGCTTCAGGATTGGTAGGAGAGAAGGAAAGCTCTTCTACATACATATACTTGTACACAAATGCATACAGGAATCTAGGACACCAAAACTAACGGGTGAGATTACGATAATTCTCTTTCTGTGTGCTTTTCTGAGTTTTCAAAAATATTTTTTTAAACTTTAAAATTTATATTTCAGCATTCAGACACAAAAAAGGTTTTAAGATGGCATTTTAAGATGCCGTAAAAGGATAAACTGAGACTTCAAATTTTTCTTTTTAAATTTTAGTTACAACAATAGCCTCCCTCTTCTCACCCAAACCTACACTTTCCTATAAATTGATAAGAATTGAAAGCAACTCAAAGCCAGAAAAAAATGATTATTTATCAGTTACATAAAAGCCCCTGGTGCTTATCACTAACTTGCTTTGTTTAAAATAGCTAAACTTACATGGATGGAACTTGAGGGTGTTATGCTGAGCGAAATAAGTCAGGCAGAGAAGGACAGATACCATATGTTTGCACATATAGGTGGATTAGGAGGAACTTAACAGAGGACCATGAGGGAGAAGAAGGGGAAAAACAGTTGGGGAGAAGGAGGGAGGCAAACCATGAGAGACTCTTGAATGCTGAGAACAAACTGAGGGCTGATGGGGGTGGGAAGGAGGGAGGATGATGGGCATGGGGGAGGGCACTTGTTGGGATGAGCAATAAGTTAGAAACCAACTTGACAATAAACTAAGAAATAAAATAAAATAATAAAATAAAATAAAATAGCTAAACCAGGGGTGCATGGGTAGCTCAGCTGGTTAAGCATCAGACTTCGGCTCAGGTCATGATCTCACAGTTCGTGAGTTCAAGCCCCACGTCAGGCTCTGTGCTAACAGCTCAGAGCCTGTAGCCTGCTTCTGATTCTGTGTCTCCCTCTCTCTCTGCCCCTCCTCTGCTCCCACTCTGTCTCTGTCTCTCTCCCCAAAATAAACATACATTAAAAAATTTTTTTGTTTAAATAGCTACACGAAATTATTCTCTGACCAGCAATATAGGAGGATAGCTCTCTGTTGTACCCTAACCAATAACTGGCTTTAACAATCCAAAAAGTCTTTCCTAAGTTGACCAGCAACTACTTGTCAGAGTTGCATTATTTTAACAAGAATATTCTTGTGCTCTACCTATCATCAAAGTTTGGACCTCAGATCAGTCCACTTATAAAACAGCTAACTTTCATTTATCACTGCAAACTATGTTACGCTATAGTTTGACTGTTTAGTTACTACAATTAATGTTCCATCTCTTGAAGCTTTTCTTGGCAGATGAGCTAAATACACTGGTCACTGCAGACGTCTCTGGAATATATGGAGCTATTTTCTTCCCTTCCTCCATATCCAGTGGAAACCAGCTATGCCTGAAACTTCTGGGAAAAACTGAAGTGCTGTTGATGGTTCTTTGTCCTCTAAAATGCAGAACTTCTGTGTTATCAGACCTTTTCTATGTGTGTGAGGTCCTACGTACGGCTCAATGCCACTTCTAATTTGTTTCTGATTCTTTGCTGCATTTTGCTTTTCATGTCCCTTCTATTTCATTCATACAAAACTTCTCAGCATGCAAGGTGCCTAGATGGACTAGTCAGTTAAGCGTCTGCCCCTGATTTCAGCTCAGGTCATGATCTCACGGTTCGTGAGAATGAACCCTGAGTCAGGCTCTGCATTGACAGCATGAAGCCTGCTTGGGATTCTTTCCCCCTCCCTTACACCTCTGCCCTTCTCCGCTTCCACTCACTGTCTCTGTCTCAAAATAAATAAACTTAAAAAAAAAATTCTCACTGGGGCGCCTGGGTGGCTTAGTCGGTTAAGCGTCCGACTTTCACTTAGGTCATGATCTCGCGGTTCGTGGGTTCGAGCCCCGCGTCGGGCTCTGTGCTGACTGCCAGCTCAGAGCCTGGAGCCTGTTTCAGAGTCTGTGTCTCCCTCTCTCTCTGACCCTCCCCTGCTCACACTCGCTCTCTCTCTCTCTCTCCTAGAAATAAATAAAACATATTAAAAAAAAAAATTAAAAAAAAAAAATTCTCAGCATTCATGTAAAAGAGGGAAAAAAAAGAGATTCATATAGACAGTGGTCAGTGCCACTAAATCAGACCAATTGCTCTCTTGGAATTAAACAATTACAGCACAAGATAGCACAGGACAGAAAGGCTTCTGTCGACTACCATCTTTTGCTTAATGAATTTTTCCCTAAAGATAAGTTTGTTTGGCCCACTTCTTGGTTTACAGCCATTCTACTGATTAAAGAATGGTGTAAGATTGATGGATCAGTCCAGCAGCTGTCCAAAGTTCTCTTTTGGTCTAATATTTACAGAAACTTTTAAAAAGATTTAGTCAGGAAGATAAAGAAGTTGAAAGAGAAAATAAAGTAATTTGGAAATGAGTCCATGGAACCAAAGCACAAATTATCCCTTGGAGAACTTTCAGGAAAGATCACACTGAAGACAGAATCCCTAGACTCACCGGTTGTCAGTGCTGTGCGCTGGGAAGTGTGGGTAAAGGGCACAGAGGAGAGCAGCAATGGAAGAGTTTGATGTACTTAACGAGTACCTGCAAAACAAAGGCCATAGTGAAGGACATTATTAATTATACTGTGCCAACTTCCAAGGCCTTCTTGAGAATCAGTACAGTAGAGCACCGTGGCCAGGCATGCTGACAAAATGCCTCGATAAATACAAGTGTGTCAATGCTCTGTACATCTCACTTTTCAGTTAGTCTTTAAGCCATTTCAAGACCATCTACTATTGAAAGCAAAAGCAACATCTCACAAATGTTAACTTTCAAAACCTGGATTAATAGGCATGGTTTCTGAACCTAAAATATCACCGTACCAAGGACCATTAATGCAATCCTAGAGATTACACTGAAAAAGTCACAAATGAAGGACACCACTTCTTCTCCAGTTCTACAATTACCTGCTTAAAGAATAATAAACATGATTTTTAAAAATACAGGGTCTCAAACTTTTTTTCTGTTTCTGTAAAGCCTGAGCATTTCCTTAGAATGAAAGACAAAATGAAAAAGGCAAAAGTTATCATTGGAAGTTACAATGAATAGTATAAACAAGTATTCCTCAAAGTACAAATAGCTTTTTTTCTTATCAATACTATAAACTTACTTTTATAAAGGCCACATACTCTTAAAATTTTTTGAAATTTTCCTTATATTATTTTACTGTTGCTCAAACTCTGCATGGCAAACAGGCAGATCAGCCTAAAGTTCTAAAGTTTTTCTTACAAATATTTTGAAATAAAGATGGTATATCAGACATCATATAAAACCACTGCTATGGATAGAACTAAAGGGTATCATGCTAAGTTAAATTTATCAGTCAGAGAAAGACAAATATCATATGATTTCACTCATAGGAGGGTTTTAAGATACGAAACAGATGAACATAAGGGAAGGGAAGCAAAAATAATATAAAAAAGGGAGGGGGACAAAAACATATGAGATTCATAAATATGGAAAACAAACAGAGGGTTACTAGAGGGTTTGTAGGATGGGGGATGGGCTAAATGGGTAAGGGGCATTAAGGAATCTACTCTTGAAATCACTGTTGCACTATATGCTAACTAATTTGGATGTAAATAAAAATATTAATTTAAAAAAAAGCAATGTTGGGGGCCTCTGGTTGGCTCAGTCAGTTGAGCATCAGACTTCGGCTCAGGTCATGATCTCTCAGTTTGAGTTCAAGCCCCACATCAGGCTCTGTGCTGTGAGCTCAGAGCCTGAAGCCTGTTTCGGATTTTGTGCCTCCCTCTCTCTCTGCCCCTCTCAATCACGCTCTGTGACTCTCTCTCAAACATAAACATTAAAAAATAAACAATAAAAATGCTGTTTCAGATAATATACATATATATTTTATTATGTGGCTCAGTCTGTTAAGCATCCAACTTCAGCTTAGGTTATGATCTCACAGTTTGCAAGTTTGAGTCCCAAACTGGGTTCTGTGTCATCGGCACAGAGTCAGCTTGGAGCTTACTTCAGATGCTTTGTCTCCCTCTCTCTCTGTCCCTCCCTTGGTAGCACACACATACACATGCTCTCCCTCTCTCCCAAAAATAAACATTTAAAAAAAGAGAGAATGAAGGGCACCTGGGTGGCTCAGTCAGTTGAGCATCCAACTTCGACTCTGGTCATGATCTCACCACTAGCGGGTTCAAACCCCGCGTCGGGCTCTATGTTCACAGCTAGAGCCTGGAGCCTGCTTCAAATTCTGTGTCTCCCCCTCTCTCTGCCCGTCCCGTGCTCACGCTCTATCTCTCTCTGTTTCTCAATAATAAATACATGTTTAAAAAAATGTTTTTTTAAAAAGAAAGAATGAGAGATGCATGGGGTTACTTTGGAAAGAAATTAAGTTTACAAAAACCATAAAATAAAAAGAATTTTCACAGTAATATGGGGGAAGGGAAAAACAAGGAACTGTTGTTTAAAGGGGACAAGGCTTCAGTTCTGTGAGGTGAAAAAGCTCTGAAGATTGGTTATACAACAATGTGAATGCACTACTATTGAACTGCACATTCAGAAATGGGTAAAAAGATAAATTTTATGTTATGTGTATTTTACCACAAATAAAAATTTTAAAATAAATGCATAACCCAATATGAAAATGGGTAGAGGAGACTTAGACATCACAAAAGAGTTCCAGTTAGCCATTAAAGATATAAAGGGTGCTAAATACCATTATTCAGAGAAATGGAAATTAAAACCACAACTACTACCAGATGGCTAAAATTAAAAAGACTAACATTACCCAAGTGTTGGAAAGAATGGGGAGCTGGAACATCACACAACACTGACGGGTATATAAAATGGTACAACCACTTTGGAGCACTGACGGCATTATCTACCAAAGTTAAGCATACAAATACACTCATAGGTCTACTCACAGATCCATACACAGCAAAATCAAAGACATGTAAAACAATATTCCTAAGAGCCCTAAGCCAGAAACAACACATCCATCAAGAGCAGAGTAGATCAATAACTGTGGAATAATCATACAATGGAATTAAACAGCACAGAAACATGAATAAACCACTGCTACATGCAACACGGAAGAATCTCACAAACAATTTTGAGCTAAAGAGATACAGTTGATCCTTGAACGATATGAGGATTAGGGGTACCAACTCCCCCCACATAGTCAAAAATTCATAAATAACTTATAACTTCCCCAAAGCTTAACAAAGTGCCAACTGTTGACTAGAAGCCTTATTGATAACATAAACAGTCAATTAACACATACTTTATGTGTTATTCATATTGTATGCTGTAATCTTATAATAAAGTAAGCTACAGAAAAGAAAACATTAGGAAAACCATAAGGAAGAGAAAATACATCTATAGTACTGTACTGTATTTATCCAATAAATTTTGAATTTAAAAATTTTGAATTTCAAAAACAGGCAAAGCCAGTTTAAGGTGTTACAAGACTAAATAGTGATTATCTTTGGGTAGAAGTAAAGTAATAGTTAACAGGAAAGGCAGAGCAGGGCAGAAACAGGGATTCTGAGTTCTATCTTGATCTACATGGTAGTCTACGGGGAAGACTTATAAAAAGATGAGGAGGTCAGGAATGACAGATGCTGGAAAAGGAGCACGGAAGGTAAAAACTAAGAAAAAGAAACTCTAATAGGACTTGGTGACCGAACCGTTCCTGACCTTTCAGCTCAGGAGAAGGGTAAAGTCATTAAACAGTGGGGAACGGGAGGTGGCACACTGAAGAACTGAGTACCGACTCTCCTGAGAATGTAGAGTGAGGACGGTCACTACTAAGTAGGGCATAAAATGACTACACTACAGAAGGGCCCTTTTAAAGTATAATTATGCCCCAGGATAAGCTAACAGCTAGTCAGGATCCAAAATTTTCATGCATCTTCAAAACCAAAGTAAGTCACTCTAATTCTTGCTCACGAGATCTTTTCATTAAGGAAAAAATACATATTCATTTACCTTCCTCCTCCCAGAAAGAGAAGTCCAAGGGCCATGTGATGGGCTAAGTGGAAACCATAGTTCATTTCACCACCTGTTTTCATGTGCAGGAAGCGACAGAGCTGCAAAACCTTTAGATTCCCTGAGCCGGCCATCACCATGGCGAGAGACAGCAGCACCACACTCAGGCAGGTCTCCAGGTTGTACGGCCCTGTCTGGAAATGCAAAACGACGGCATACTACAACCCTTGTGCTTACATGTCTTTATTATCAATATAAATTGGCCATTGTTAAACAGACTACAAATATTTATTAGTTTAAAAAATCTGCAAAACCAAATTATTTTCTCTATGAAATTCAAGTTCAGGGTAGAAAATTCAAAAAATAAAGTATCAATTTTCTGGGTTGTTTCCTTGGCTGTGCAGAAGCTTTTAATCTTGATGAGGTCCCAATCATTTATTTTTGCTTTTGATTCCCTTGGAGGAGGACACTTGTGGGGATGAGCACTGAGTGTTATGTGGAAACTTATTTGACAATAAACTATTTGTAAAAAAAAATAATAAATAAATAAATAAAATATTATATATCCTAACAATTAAAAAATAAAAAAATTAAAAAAAAATAAAGTATCAGAAAGGAAATAATAATCCTTTGGTCTGCTAAGAGCCAAAGAGAACTGCAATAAATATTTTGGCCTTTTCCCCAAATCTTTTCCTGTATCTATGGATTTTTTTCCAAATGAAATGGGGGTGTTACTATACATGATATTGACTTATAAAAAATTCTTAGAGAACATGAGTTTGACAGCTCCATCATACAACAATATACAGATACACCACAACAAAATTTACCTAACTACTTTTGGACTTTTTGATTTTCAAGTTTTCTCATATTATACATAATGTTGCATAAATCTGTATGGTGTTTATCAGAAAATAAAATCTAAATCTTATTCTCTTCTGTTACTACAGAAACAATGTCTCGAAACCAAGTAAATTTTTAATAAGCACTAATTTTTTAAAAAAATAGTTACCAATATTCAATCCTGAGACAGGATGGCATAACATATAATAATCCGTGAAGGATATGGTTTTTGCACTCACAAGAATATGATACCATGTACATCCTTCAAGGATCATCGTACTTGTCCCTAATTAATATCCCAGAACACAAATACAAAGATGAGTCAAAACCTCAAATCCCTCATTCTAAACTCAAAGAAGTTGCAGAGATACTTGACAACACATAAGTAACTGAATTATCAGTGAATTTTCTTCAACTTCAATTTTATTCCCAAGGAGAATGATCACTTATGATAAAAAGACTTACTACAGAAGCATTAGGTGCAGACAAATAAGTCATAAAATCTTTTGCAAATTTATGCTGGAAAACAAAAGAAAAAATCTAAAGTTAAAAGAAGCATATCAACACATTGTTTAAAAAGAAGACAGAACAAAGTAAACTAAGATATTTCTTACCAAACAGTTAAACGCTGATAAGTTTTCAGAGCCCGCAAATCGAAAACCCAGAGACAAGCAGGCTCCTGCAATTATGTAGACATGTGCCTGCCTGGAAACAGATTACAAGAAATTTAATACTACCTTTATTTTGCTTTAAAATTCATTATATCTATTATGTTGGGGTAAAAATAATAAATATTCCTGCTCTCTAAACTAGTTTTTATTCTTCTGGGAACGCTCAATTGTGCCTCTACTCAATCAACAGATTTCTTCAGCAGAAGGACCATATGGCCCTTACTGATTAAAGTGTGCCTCTTGTCTATGTATTTCTCACACAGCTAAGATAAATTTTTAAAACAACTGCCAGATTTTTTAAATGTAAAGGGTAAAAGAGGAATAAGTTAAATCTCTGATGTTGTTTTTTGAGGGCAAGAGCTCTATACTTGAGAGACCTAAACAAACAACTAAGAAAAAATCAACTCTGAACATCTGATAAGTGACAGTTAGAAACATGGAGGATTCAGAATTATTCCAATCAAGGAGAACATGTCTCCTACACAGTATACTTCTATTTATTTATGAGATGCTAGGGGAGTTCGTTTGATTTACACATTTCATGACTTACGACAAAGTTTCCAAATTCAAGTCCTCTGAGCAAGGCAATTCAATTTCACTGAGAGAGATACTATTTTCTCTTATAATCTGTCAAGACAGAAAGCAAGAATACCTGTACATTAATATTCAAGTTACAAATATTAAATGATTTAAAAACTGACATACCAGCGCCTAAGTGGCTCAGCCAGTTGAGCATCCAACTTTGGCTCAGGTCATGATTTAGGAAGTTCGTGACTTCAAGCCCCATATCAGGCTTTGTGCTGACAGCTCAGGAGCCTGTTTCATATTCTATGTCTCCCTCTCTCTCTGTCCCCCATCCAACTCACTCACTTGCATGTACCTGCTCTCTCTCTCTCTCTCAAAAATAAACATTTAAAAAAATGTTTTAATCTTCTGCTTATCAAAAATAACTAAGAAAATGAATAGACCACCACAGACTGGGAGGAATATTTGCAAAACATATTTCGGGGGGGGGAGGTTTCCAGAAAAACTTCTAGCAGTTCAATAAAAAGATCAGCACCACAAATTTTAAATGAGCAAATGATATGAAAAGACACTTCACAAAAAAAGATACATGAAGGAGCAATAAACAAATGAAAAGGTGCTATCATTATTAGCCAGCAGGGACATGCAATATAAGAATAAGATATTATTACATATTTAACAATACAGCTAAAATTAAGAAAACTAATACCACCAAATACTGACAAGATATGCAGTAGCTAGATTTTTATAAATTGTTGGACAAGGTGTAAAATGGTACAAACTCTCTAGAAAAAGGTTTATCAGTTCTTATTAAACTAAATATACCATCTACTATATACCTCAATAATTCCAAAAGAAATTAAAACAAGTCCACAAAAATATCTGTGTAAGAATATTTACAGTAGCTTGATTCATAATAGCTAAAACCTGAAACCAGCCCAGGTATCCAACAAAAGAGAACAGAAAAAGAAACAATGGACTACTCACAGAATGTAATACTACTTAACAATAAAAAGGATGAGCTACTGCTACACTCCAAATCAGGCTGAGTGAAAGAAGTCTCATACGAAAGAATATATACCGTACGTGATTCCACTAACATAAAATTCTACATCAAGCAAACTAATTTATTTTGAGAAAATATCAGAAAATTAGCTGCCCTGGGGGTAGGAGGTGAGTGTAGATTGAGGGGGCAGGGAAGGAGGGCACTTCTGGTCATTCTGAGAGAGATTTGTTTCCATAAACTTATGCATTAGTCAAACCTTATCAAATAGTACATTTAAGATTTATGGATTTCACATATAAAATTTTATCTTAAAAGGAAGAAAATGTAAACAAATACTGAATTCTAGTTAATGATACATATGCTGAAATATGTAAGGAAAAGTATACTACTGTCTGCAACTAAGTTTGAAATTCATCAAAAAATGATGGAGTTGATAGAGGATAAAGGGGATAGATGATTAAACAAGTTCATATAGTAAAATACTAACTGTAAAATCCAACTGGTGATATTGATGTTCTACAAAGTTCTTTGAACCTATATTTTGAAATTTTTCTTATTAAGATACTGGAAGAAACACTACAATGTTTTTAAAGATTAACAGATTTATTTTATAAATAAAAACAAACTGGGGCACCTGGGTAGCTCAGTCAGTTAAGCATCCAACTTTGACTTAGGTCATAATCTCACAGTTCGTGAGTTCAAGCTCCTGAGCCTACTTCAGATTCTGTGTATCCATCCCTCTGCCCCACCCCCCACTTGCACTCTGTTGCTCACAAAAAATAAACATTAAAAAAATTTTAATAAAAAAGAAAAAAGAAAGGAACTGAGATCATCAGACATGGACAGTTGATTAAAGGGCAATATTTAGTTACAGTACCTGATTTAGAATTTTAAAAAATATTTTTATAATGTATTTAGTAATTTATAACCAAGTTAGTTAGCATGTAGTACAATGATTTCAGGAGCAGATTCCTTAATGCCCCTTACCCATTTAGCCCATCCCCCCTCCCTCAATCCCTCCCCCCCCCAAAATTTTTAATGTTTATTTTTAAGAAAGAGACAGAGTGCAAGTGGGGGAGGGACAAAGAGCAAGACAGAGAGACACAGAATCTGAGCTGTCAGCACAGAGCCCAACGGAGGGCTCAAACTCATGAACTGTGAGATCATAACCTGAGCCAAAGCTGGACACTTAACTGACTGAGCCACACAGGCACCCCTGATTTGGAATTCTAAATAGGAGTCTGCTTATTTTTAACTGTTTGGCTTATTAAATAAATATGCTATAAAGTAATTAAAACTAGTTATTATATACAATATCTAAATAAACTTGCCACAAAGTAAAATAGCATCTTAAATAAATGTGTGCTTAATTAGGGTAAAAATGTCAAAAATACTTTCTTAGGTTTCTTTTGTATATTTCATTTTTAATACCATAATTTCTTGGGATCTAGGGCCACACCTGGGGTCTATGGTCAGCACACAATCTTAAGCTGAAAGTTCCTATGTTTTCAAAAATACTATAAATAATCATCAATATTGCTTTTATTTTAAAAAGTATTTTATAGGGTTTTGGAAAATCCCACAGGAAATCATAATTTATGCTATTAACAATATGACAATATTTACTATATATATATATACATATATATATATATATACTCACTTGAGGAACATTGCTATCAACCCACTTGGAATTTGGTAAAATATCATCCCACAGAATCAGGCATCGAGCAAGTGTCTTAAAAATGTAACAGATAAAATTAATCAGAGTAGGCAAAGTTCATGGATTATATATAACAATGATAATATTAATGTAAAAATCAGTTCCCATTTGATGGCAATTTTGCAAAAAAGACAGTACTCAATATCAACTTAAGCTAAATTCATTAAAATAAATTGAAGATTTAGATTTTAACATAGAAAAAACTAAAACTGAGTTGATTATTATGAAAGTTTAGAGAACTTTTTAAAAAGCATGGTTTTTTTTTTTTGTTTGTTTGTTTTTTACAAATAGTTTATTGTCAAATTAGTTTCCACATAACACCCAGTGCTCATCCCCACAAGTGTCCTCCTCCATGCCCATCCCTCCTCTCCCCCACACATCCATCAGTCCTCAGTTTTTGTCAGCATTCAAGAGTCTCTCATGGTTTGCCTCTCTCCCTTTCCCCCACCATTTCCGCCCTTCTTCTCCCCCTTGGTCCTCTGTTAAGTTCCTCCTAATCCTCCTATACGTGCACACATATGATATTTGTCTTTCTCTGCCTGACTTATTTCGCTCAGCATAACATCCTCAAGGTCCATCCATGTTTTTAACTTGCTTCATAAAAGAAAAATCAGAAAGAAAAGAATCTTAGCACTTTCTATATAACTTAAAGGCTTTCATATGCTAAAAACATACACGTTTAAACATTAAAGAATAAAGGGAAAACTGTAAGCAATTATGTCAAACAGTTACAGTCATTAGTTTTACCCTTAACAGTAATGCTGCATCCTTAATAATAAAATATAAAATAAAGCAGTAACGAAGCCCCAGTCACTTATTGCTTGTTGAATAATGTAAGAAACTGAAAATGTCAACTCTTAGGATAATATATCAACATGGTTGTGTTTCCTGGCATTCCTACAAGGTACATTTGGGAAATTACGAAAGAAAACTATCAATTACATATATACATGATGGATTAACAGTAAACGGGCTCCCTTGTAGAAACATCTATATTCACAAGCTACACTTGAGAACCACAAATAGACTCCTCATGTTAGCAGAAATAAAAAGTACAAAGTACCATACCCGAAGCAAGAGAAACTCGGGTTTCACGAAGTCCAGCAAATACATGGTGTCAGGCGCTCGAAGCCAATCTGCAATGGATCTGTGGGTGGCGGGGAGAAGAAGGCGTTACTGCTCACGTAGAGGGCAACATCACAGGAATCCCAAGACAGACTTCAAACCCTTCTCCCCACTCCTTCCACTACCCTATTTGTTTTCCATAGTACTTTATACCTTCTAATACAGTATTTGTTATGTATGTCTGTCCTACTATGAAATAAGCTTCACGAGAACATATTTGTAGTTTTGTTTTGTTCACTGAAGTATCTTTAGTCCCAAGAAAGCACTGACTTCATCCAAAGAGATGAATATGTATGTTTTTAACAAAATTGTTTTACATTTATTTTTTTTAATGTTTTTTATTTATTTCTGAGAGAGAGAGAGACAGCGTGAGCAAGGGAGGATCAGAGAGGGAGATACAGAATCCAAAGCAGGTTCCAAGCTCTGAGCTAACTATCAGCACACAGCCCGACATGGGGCTTGAACCCACGAATTGTAGGATCATGACTTGAGCCAAAGTTGGACACTCAACCAACTGAGCCACCCAGGCGCCCCAACATTTATTTATTTTTGAGAGACAGAGAGATGCAGAGCACAAGGGGGCGGGAGAGAAAGGGAGACACAGATCCAAAGCAGGCTCTAGGCTCTGAGCTGTCAGCACAGATCCTGACACGAGGCTTGAACCCACAAACCACAAGATCATGACCTGAGCCAAAGTCCGACGCCCAACCAACTGAGCCACCAAGGAGCCCCTGAATGTGTATGTTTTTAACCACTTTGTTAAACCACATGTTGTTAACCACTATGTTTAACCACTTTTGCATACATTCACTTTTTCTAACAGGAGAAATTTACAACTCTGAAAAATTTCTTGAATCTTAAGATATTTTTTAACTTTATTAAAAGACTTAAAATTTTAAATATGGTTTAATGTCTCCTACCCAACTTTCCTATGTAAAATGTAAAAAAATAAGTGCTAACTGTCTACTTTCAACTATCAGCACTAATTACTGGGGGTGATGGAAAGGTAGATAGTATGATTATTAGGAAAGTTCTTGAAATAAACAGAAATCAGGCTTACAAATGGTAACCAAGAATAGAATAATGCTAAGTTTTTCTGGCTTAACCAATCCTCAAACAACATGCAAAATTAACGAAAAGGAATTTGGTCATCTGTTGACTAGTGACATCAACTATAAAACAAAAATAAAACTGGTAATTATGTTGCCCCAAGATTAAAATATATTGATTCTAGATAAAAATCTACGTAACTTGTAGTACTGGAGAGAATTAAAATCAGGCAAATCTATATAAGGAAAATAAACTCATTAATCTAGTTTTACTACTGAGGTCAGAAAAGAAGTCACATCATGGCAAGGAATGGAGTCAGGGAATGTGATACCTGTTGTTGGTTTTTAAGTAGATCATGGCCAAAGCTAGAGTGGCACCTGGACAAGTTACATCAACATTTATGGTATCGCCTTCCTATCAAAAAAAAAAAAATTATTCATGTAAAAGAGTTCTGAATTATTACAAATTCATTTTCTAGCTTATGCTTAAAATTAACAGATTTACATATGTTGGTAAGAAAAATACTATTTGCAAATTCACTTCTTAGCTTCCAGAATTTTGATCTGTTGCTTTAACATGGACTCACTTTGATTTGATAACTTGGAGATTTATGCTTCTCCCTGTGCATTCCTGCTTGAAAGCGCCTATGGCCTCCAACCATGTACTGATAAAGCTGCTCAGGAACATTGAGATCAGACATACCTATCAAATTACTGCCATGCTGGAAAAGGAAATAACAAACATGTGAAAAGAAATTTCATGGAGTAAGATCCATAACATATACTCATTGACAAATAAAAGAATGAACTAACTTCAAAGAAGTGTATTTTATTTTTTTTAATTAAAATAATGACTACTCATAACTACTACTACTTAATATTCAATCAAGCTCTTAATTACTCAGATTAAGAATTACAATACTTAATATATTTAAGTTAATACTTTCATTTCACAAAATAAAGGCTTTAAAATACAGTTAATTATATTAACAATAAAAGAAAATATTAGGTATGTAAATGAAAACTGAATAATGAGCACCTGACTCCTTTCATTATTGTGCTTATGACCTCTTAGAGCAACAATAATAATAAACTACTGGATACTTTCTCTGTTCCAGGTACTATTCTGATGTTTAACATGGATTAAGTTAATACAACAATTCTACCAAAGAGCTACCATTTTATAGATGAGGAAAGTGAGGCACCAACATATTAAGCCCAAAGTTACACAGCTAGTAACTGGCAGGATTAGATATAAACAAGGATGTAAAACAATCCATGGAGTTGCTTAACCAAACAACAATACTATAGTTAAATGACATAACTCACTGGTCAGGACCAAATCAAGATCCCAATTCCCAGTATGTTGCTCTTCCACCGTACCATCTGCCTCCTTAGTTCATGTGTCAAATGTGAAGAATCAAAAGCCTAATAGCGAACTTTTCTTTATATAATTTAGTTTCAGTATAACACTGTACTGGTGGTTCTTAAGGAACCCACATTCTAGATGCCAGTCATTTGATGAAATGTTTCTGATAATTCTACACTGTGTCTCATGCATGTGGTTAAAGATGGATCAAAGTGATACTACATTGCCACAAAGCAAATACTATGGTGGCAACACTCTGAGATCCCAGTGAATACCAGGGTGCCAAAAGAAGGTCATGGTTTTCTCTAGCAACTACTATAGACTCTTAAAGCTTCCCATCACATACACATTTCCACAATTTTCTTTTTTTCTGTCTGAGGGGGCTATCATTTCATTTTCTGTCCTAAATTCCTGGAGATATTTTATTGCCTTGGTTCATTCATGCATTTACATCTAAGCCAGGGGGATAGAAACCTTAAAGCCCCACTTTTCAATACAATTTCTCTCCATTTCCAAATCTAGCACTTTGAAAAATATCCAGAAAGGAAAACAGAGCTAAGAATCAGGTCAAGTCAGAGTAAGACAAAGTGGTAATCAGAGTTAAGTATCAAGATCATTTGTCTCAACATGCAGATATTATAACTGAAGCATCTGAAGACATAGAGTGCTTACCCCCAAGCAAACCATGCCCAGGGCCAGGCCAGCAGCTAAGGAGTAGGACTCTCTGTCAGTGCAGTATTCCATTTCAGGGCCTGGGGGTCGTCCTGTAAAAGAAAATAACACGGTTCAAGCTGGCCTCTTAAAATTCTATCATAATTCTTAGAATTAACTTTCTAGTAAGCTGCATAAGAAGCATGAATTCAATATAACTTCACTCAAAAAGATACGACACTATCACAAATGGTATCCACAACTGTCAGTTCATTACAAAATAAAGCCCAAAATGGTTCTTTTAATATAGCAATTTGAAAGCAATGACTTTCAGACACTGTGAAACCTTGGGTTTTACTTTTTTTTTTTTAATCAAGAAGTAGAAAAAGTTGGGGCACCTGGGTGGCTCAGTCGGTTAAATGCCCGACTTTGGCTCGGGTCATAATCTCACAGTTCGTGGGTTCAAGCCCCGCGTCAGGCTCTGTGCTGACAGCTAGCTCAGAGCTGGGAGCCTGTCTTCAGATTCTGTGTCTCCCTCTCTCTCTGACCCTACCCTGCTCATGCTATCTCTATCCATCTCTCAAAAATAAATAAAACATTAAAATATATATATATATTTTTTTTTTTTGAAAGTAGATAAAGTTCTTAAAGGGAAGGGTGCTCAAAAACATTTCATTTTTAATTTCTTGCGTTTTGTTTTTGTTTTGCTATTTCCAATCCACTCATTAGAAAGCTAAAAATGTGTTCAAATAATAATGATGGACAAGAGGATGCTATGTTTTGAAGCTAAATATTTGAGGGCACTGGGGTAACTCAGTTGGTTGAGCATCTGACTTGAACTCAGGTCATGATCTCACAGTTTGTGAGTTCGAGCCCCATATCAAGGTTCTGTGCTGACAGTTCGAGCCCCATATCAAGGTTCTGTGCTGACAGTTCAGAGCCTGGAGCCTGCTTCAGATTCTGTGTGTCTCTCTCTCTATCTGCCCCTCCCTCTCTTGCATTCTCTCTCTTTCAAAGATAAATATTAAAAAAAAATTTTTATGTTTTTAAGCTAAATATCATATTTCTAGACACTTATTTTGATTCTATATGATAGTGAGCCCTACTGTGGTAGAAGTCCTGTGTATGGATCCTAAAAGTTTGGCTGGATCCAAAATTCATACTTTTAGGGGTGCCTGGGTGATTTGGTTAGTTAAGCATCCAACTCTTGATTTCAGCTCAGGTCATGATCTTTTGATTCATGAGTTTGAGCCCCAAGTCAGGCTCTGCACAGTGTGGAGTCTACTTGGGATTCTCTCTCCAACTCTCTCTGCATCTCCCCGACTCGTGCAAGCACACGCACGCACATTCTCTCTCAAAATAACTAAATAAACTTAAGACAAAAAGTACTAAGGGAAAAATAAAAGACTAAAGGTTGCCTCATTAAATATTTTCTGGAGCTCAACAATAGGCTGGCCAAATAAACATGAAAATTAATAATCTGTGCACTAATATCAGCCTTGGAAAATATTCCTTATTTATTACTTAGCATGAGAACATTCTATCTAACAAAAGCTACTATTTTTCCCTTAATTTTTATGATTTTACTGTCAGTTTTACTTTGGTTTCTGTGGAGTGGGCAATGTAGGCTTATGAAGACACAGCACTATTAATATTGTACCTATCTCAGCCAATAGAACTTCTGCAGTGTGCCTGTGAGCTGTCCCCTGATATACAAGGCCAATGCCAACCACTGCAGCCACTTGCACATTGTGAGGAACATCAAGTTCTGTCGACGTTGGGGGTAAAAGGGCAGGAATGTGAATGCTAAGAAGCCGAGTAATTGACATATCCATGGTGCCCAGTTTAGCAGCAGAAACACCAAGGAGCAGTCCAATGCTTGTCATTTCATGACCCTAAAGTAGAAAACAGAATGAAATTTAAGTCACTACCAAAACAAATATGTAGCCTTAAATACAGTACTGCCCGCCAGTACTTTCAGCAAGCACTCTGATTGACAGGCACAGTCAAAAGCGCCAAGAATACAACAGCAAACTAAACACAGTTCTTTCTCTCTCACATTAGATGCTAGCGCTCTAATGGAGGAAAAAAGTGTTTAATTAAAATAACAAATATTACTTAAAAAGCAGTATACTGAAAAGGTACAAAATAATATGAAATAGTATTTTTAAAAAGCCTAATTTAGATGAGGAGGAGCTGGAGAATTATTAGGGATCTCTGAAGAGGTGAAATTTACAATAGGACCAGATGGATTAGTACAAATTAGCTAGGAAAAGTGGTAGAAAGGGAGGCAGTTAGTTTTAGAAAGTAAGAGAAAATGAGGTCAGGCAAGAGAACATGTAAATGGTTCTGATGTGATCCAGAAAATAAAGCTTCACATCAACAGTCAAGTGACCACAGGATGCCATGACGATTCAATGAGAAACAAAAAGTCTTTTCAAAAAATGGTGATCATTGTAGACCACATGCAAAAGAATAAAGTTGGACCCCTTCCTTGTATCATTCACAAAAATTAACTTAACATGGATCACAAAATTAAATGTAAGAGCTAAAGCCATAAAACTCCTAGAGGAAAACACAGATATAAATGCATTAGGACCACAGGTTAGACAATGAAATATGATACCAAACCACAGCAACTAAAAAAATAGATGAGGGGCGCCTGGGTGGCTCAGTTGGTTAGGCATCCAACTTCTGCTCAGGTCATGATCTCACATGCGTGTGAATTCGAGCCCTGCCTCAGTCTTTGTGCTGACAGCTCAGAGCCTGGATCCTGCTTCAGATTCTGTATCTCCCTCTCTCTCTCTGCCCCTTCCCTGCTTGTACTCTCTCTCTCTCAAAAATAAAAAAAAAAATTCTTTAAGAGTTTTTTAAGTAAAAAAAATTTTTTTTAATGTTTTTATTTATTTCTAGGAGAGAGAGAGAGAGAGAGACAGCGTGAGCAGGGGAGGGTCAGAGAGAGAGGGAGTCACAGACTGAAACAGGCTCCAGGCTCTGAGCTGGCAGTCAGCACAGAGCCCGACGCGGGGCTCGAACCCACGAACCGCGAGATCATGACCTAAGCAAGTCGGACGCTTAACCGACTAAGCCACCCAGGCGCCCATTAAGTAAAAAATTTAAAAACAGATGAACTGGGCTTTAAGAAGGGGAAAAAATAGTGGGGAGAGGGAGGGAGGCAAACCATGAGAGACTCTTGAATGCTGAGAACAAACTGAGGACTGATGGGGGTGGGGGAGAGGGGATGGGGGTGATGGGCATGGAGGAGGGCACTTGTGGGGATGAGCACTGGGTGTTATAAGGAAACCAACTTGACAATAAACTATTAAAAAAATAAAAATAAAAATAAAATAAAATGAAAAACTTTTGTGCTTCATGGATATCGTCAGAAAGTGAAAAGTCAGCCCACAGAATGGGAGAAAATTTTTGCAAAGCACTTAACTGTTAATGAACTTAGTATCTGGAATATATAAAGAATACAACTCAGTAAGACAACCCAATTTTAAAATAAATAAAAGATCTAAATAGACATTTCTCCAAAGAAGATTTACAAATGGTATGTAAGCACATGAAAAGATGCTCTACGTCATTAGCCATCAGGGAAATACAAACCAAAACAATGAGATATTATTTCACACCTACTAGGATGACCATAATGAAAAAGACAGACAAGTGTTGGCAAAAAATGTGGAGAAACTAGAAACCTGACCTATTGCTGGTGGAATGGTAAAAAGGTACAGGCCTCTGGGAAACAGTTTGGTAGCTCCTCAGAAATTTAAACAAACATTTGCCATATGACCCACCAATTCTACTCCTAGAAATATATCCAAGAGAAATGAAAACATATGTCCACACAAAAACATGTATGTGTTTATAGCACCACTACTCCTAATAGTTAAAATGTAGAAATAACACAAATGTCCATTAACTGATGAATGGATAAATACAGTACATCCATACATGGAATATCTATTGACCAATAAAAAGGAATAAAGTGCTAATACATGATACAACATGAACAAACCTTGAAAACATTATGGTAAGACAAAGAAGCCAGTCATACAAGACCACCAATTGTATGATTCCATTTATATGAAAGGTCCAGAATCAGTAAATCCATAGAGACAGAAAGTAGATCTGTGGTTGCCAGAGGTTAGAGGGAAATGGGAATGGGATTACTGCTATTGGCTATGAGGTTCCTTTATGGACTGATGAAAATGTTCCAAAATTAACAGCAGTAATGGATACACAATTCTCTGAATATACTAAAAACCACTGAATTCTATACTTTGAATGGATGAATTTTTATGACTTAAAAATGGAAGAGTTTAGGGGCATCTGGGTGGCTCAGTCGGTTAAGCGTCCGACTTCAGCTCAGGTCATGATCTCACGGTTCGTGGGTTTGAGCCCCGCGTCAGGCTCTGTGCTGACAGCTAGCTCAGAGCCTGGAGCCTGCTTCAGACTCTGTATCTCCCTCTCTCTCTGACCCTCCCCTGCTCACACTGTCTCTCTCTCTCTCTCTGTCTCAGAAATAAATAAAACATTAAAAAAAAAATGGAAGAGTTTACACCAACATAGTTTGGTCTGCCAAACTCTGAAGTGAAAAAATTTGGTTTACCAAGAAGGTAAAGTGGTCAGTCCCTATGGTTGGAATGTGGAGAGCAAGGGAATGAATGATACAAAGCAAGGTTGCACAAGCAGGATCACACAGGCTCCTGGAATGTGTATCAAGAGCAATGGAAGATCTTTAAAGAGTGTTGACATGGGAAGTCTTTAGAAAGATCACTCTGCCAGCTATGAGATCAATGGATTTAGAAGAACAAGAATAAAGAAGGAAGAGCAAACAGAATAATTAGGACCTACTGAATGGCCTAGGAGCAGAGAGTCTCACCTTGGTCAAGTAGTCATGGATATTGAGAGTAGCCAGCTTGGTAAGGTGGCCATTCAGACCCAGGGCCATGAGGAAGCCAGCATATTCATTGGCTAACTCAGCATGCTTGGGCTTATTATAAACAATCCAAGCTGAGTCTATCTGGGACGCGGGGGCTATCTTCAGGCCAGCAGCCACACCATTATGGAAGCTGGCCCAGCTCGTCATGTTAGGAGGCACATCGATGTTTCCACTGTTAAGGTCTACTGTTGTGTTCCGAGGAGGGGCCCGTCCTATTCAGGCAAACAAATTTAAAATTGAGACAGTAATAATAATTCAAAAATCCACAATTATTCCATTTAGATTTTTGAAAACAGATATCACTTTTTCTACATTAGAAACCCTTAACCCCATAATACTTAGAAAGATATTAGGTTACTATGAGTACTTAAATTTTACATATGTACATCAAACCTTATTCAAGGTAGAAAAACACTAGTTGTTTAAAATAATTCATTATCTGAAACTGGACCACTTTTTTACATCATGTACAAAGATAGACGCCAAAGCATTAAAGACATAAACGTGAGATGTGAAATGAAAAAACTCCTAGAAGAGAACATAGGCAGTAATTTCTTTGATATCAGCCAAAGCAACATTATTCTAGATACATCACCTAAAGCAAGAGAAACAGAAGCAAAAATAAACTATTGGGACGACATCAAAATAAAATGCTCTGCACAGCAAAAGAGGAAACCATCAACAAAACAAACAGACAACTTACTGAATGGGAGAAGATATTTGAAAATCATGTATATGATAAAAGGTTAATATTCAACTTATACAACTCAACATCAAAAAAAATCTAAGTAAAAACAGGCAGATAACCTGAATAGACATTTTTCCAAAGAAGACATATAGATGGTTAACAGATATATGAGAAGACACTCAACACTGCCAATCATCTGGGAAATGCAAATCAAACCCACAGTGAAATATCACTTTACACCTGTCAAAGTGGTTACAATCAAAAAGAATTAACAAATGTTATTAGCAAGGATGTGGAGAAAAAGGAACCCCTGTGCAGTGTTGGTGAGAATGTAAATGTGGAATACAGCATAGAGGTTCTTCAAAAATTTAAAAACAGAAACCCCATTTGATCCAATAATTCTACTACTGGGTATTTATTTACTACCCCTCAAAAACAAAAGCATTAATTTGAAAAGATACATTCATTTCTATGCTTACTGTAGTATTATGTACAATAGCCAAGATATGAAAGCAGCTCAAACATCCATCAACAGATGAATAAAGATGTAGCATGTGTGCCCACGCACGCACGCGCGTGCTCACGCACACACACGCACACAAAGAACATTGCTCAGCCATTAAAAGGTATGAGATTTTGCCATTTACAACAATATGAATGAACCTAGAAGGTATTATGCTAAGTGAAATAAGTCAAAAAGAGAAAGACAAATACCATATAATCTCACTTATATGTGGAATCTAAAAAACAAAAGAAATAAAGAGCAGAATCAGACCTATAAATACAGAGAATAAAATGATGATTACTAGAGAGGAGAGTAGGGTGATGGGCAAAATGGGTAGAGAGTGGGAGGGAGATATAGGCTTCCAATTATGGAATCCATTAAGTGATGGAAATAAAACGTGCAGCATTGGGAATATATATAATCAATGGAATTATAACAACATTCTATGGTGACAGATGGTAGCTACACTTGTGGTGAGCATAACACAGTTATTGAATCACTATGCTGTACATGTGCAACTAATGTAACACTGTATGTCAACTACACTCAAAACAGTAAAATAATAATTTTAAAAATAAAATAATTCATCAACCTTTTGCTAAAATACATGATGCTATAATAAGATAACCGATGCCAATTTAACTTTATACAGATCTGATTAGGATACCTACTGCTTTGAAATCTTTCTTTCAAACAGAAAAGAGCTTAGTAGAAAATAAAACAAAGAGGCACCTTGGTGGCTCAGTCAGTTAAGGGTCCAACTCTTGATTTCAGCTCAGGTCACGATCTCATAGTTTTTGAGTTCGAGCCCTGTACTGAGCTCCATGCTGACCGTGTAGACCCAGTTTGGGATTGTTTCTCTCCCTCTCTCTCTCTGCCCCTTTACAACGTGCTTGCGGACACACATTCTCTTTATCTCTCTCAAAATAAATAAGTTAAAAAAAGAAAAAGATCTAAAGGTACCTGGATGGCTCAGTTGGTAAAGCATCCAACTTCAGCTCAGGTCACAATCTCACGGTTCATAAGCTCAAACCCCGCGTACAGCTCTGTGTTGACAGCTCAGAGCCTGGAGCCTGCTTCAGATTCTGTGTCTCCCTCTCTCTCTGCCCCTCCCCTGCTCGCACTCTGTCTCTCTTTCTCAAACTAAACATTTAAAAAAAATAAATTTAAAAAGAATTCATGATGCTATGCTCTCTTTGAATTCCTTTTCTTGAGTCTTTTAGTTTTGATCTACACTGTGTACAGGCAAACACAAATTCTTTTTACACTTTTAACGTTCTGTATTGAGTCAGACCATGGATGAATGTTTAAAATTAGTATTCCAGATACTGCATAAAATTGCACAGTTCACTATAAGTCTGAAAATATGGTTTTAAAGGAGTTCTAAAGTTATGTAAATTAAATTTTAAAAAGATGCACAATGTCTTAACTGGAGATGGCATATACATACACACAAAGTGAAATATATTTGTTTTTACCATTTGCTTTATGCACCTGAGAGCAAACTCAAATGCTGGTGCATGACAGCACCACACAGGGTGACAAGTTCATGAAAGGCAGAGAGACTAATAATGAAAAAACTCACTTTCTAAGACAACTGATTATATGCATAAGACACTATTTATACACAAGAGAAAATGACAGGCAAAGGATAAAACAAATTTTCTTCAACAAGAATAACAATATACAAAAGTACAAACAAGGTATATCAGTGTGAGTTAAGGAGCTATTTATTCTAAAAATGTATCTTTTCCTAAATTAACTTATTATTAAAACAAGGTTTTTGGTGGGGGGAAGCTTGCCAAAATGGCTGAAAGAATGAAAGCTTGGATGAATATCAGAATTTGCAAGTCTGAATGTGCAAATTTAACTAAATGTATTCAGAAAACAAAAAAGACAATTCAGGTATTTATTTTTCAAAACCCACCCAAGAATCACTGCCCAGATTTAATACATTTTAACATTTGCTAACTTTGTGTGTAATTATTTTCTTTTTAAACCAAATTCTTTATATGAAAACTTTCAAACAGTTGAAAGACTAATAGAATGAACACCTATATACCCTGCTCTCCATGATGATTCAGTAATTATTCAAATTTTGTCATATTGCTTCATCTCTAAGAGAGAGAGAACAATTCAAATACTGAAGGTAATTCTGCTCACTATGTCTCTAAATAAGATTAGGGCTCCAGAACAGGTATAATAAGATGAAAATGTGTTCTTCACTCAGCTAATCTCATTTTCTGTATGCTACTAAAAGTATAAGATCTTCACATATCTAAGTGGGATTCTGGATTTTATTAAATTGTGCAACTGAAAACATTGTGGAATTATATTTGTATATATTATATACATTACTACATGTATGATATATACATTTTGTAGAGGTCTCATGAAACCACACATATTATACTTCAGGAATTTTCAATGTTATTTTCGACGTACACAATCGTCACCTTTAGAACATATTCAAACTAGCATTAGGTGAATGCGCACTATAAAACCTACTGTAACCAATAATATTGAGAAATGAACACACTTCCATCTTACAGAAGTAAAAATCCACACAACCCAACAAAATGATAATTCAATAATGTTACATCAAAGCCTTAAAATCTTACTGTCCTAGGAATTCTACTTTTAAAGCAATTAACAACTAAATAAATGACTATACCCTGACAACGTGTTTATAAGAGCAAAAAAATAATTTCCAACAGAATCAGGTTATTTACATAAACTATATTCCATTAAATAAACTACTCTGGAGCAAATAAAAATAAAGTTGTTGATTAAAACTATGTGTATAGAATACCTATCTACCTACACATATAGACAATATAACTGTACACCTATGTTTGGTAGATATGAAAGGATGCACACTCTACAGTAAATTTTAAAACAATTTCTAAAACAGATTCAAATTTGTTGATAATTAAGCACGTATAAAATTATAAAATAGAAAAAATTGGAAACCATTCATACCAAAATGTTAACACTAGTGAACTCTACCGAATGAGTCTACTATACTTGAGCACTTACATATTCTACTTCAAGATTATTTAAAGTTCAATAACCTCACCATTATCAGTATCTTTCTAAACTTTCCCAAGTGCCTTTTTATATTATGAAATGGTCTCATTAAAAGCAAAACTTAGTTAACAGGCTACATGCTACGTCAATGTTTACTGTGCTTTGCTATTCGAGCTTTGACAACCACTAGAGTAGCTATTAATAACATATGAAATCACTGGGGATAGAAAGAGCATTTCTTTGGTTTTAACTAAAACAATTCAATAACTCCACTAAAGGGGCGCCTGGGTGGCTTAGTCGGTTAAGCGTCCGACTTTCGCTTGGGTCATGGTCTCGCGGTTCATGGGTTCGAGCCCCACGTTGGGCTCTGTGCTGACTGCCAGCTTGGAGCCTGGAGCCTGTTTCAGTCTGTGACTCCCTCTCTCTCTGACCCTCCCCTGCTCACGCTGTCTCTCTCTCTCCTAGAAATAAATTTTTAAAAAATAAATAAAAATTTAAAAAATAAATAAAAAAAAATAACTCCACTAAAAATGTACTTAATCATTTTCCTTTCTCGCTCAACCCAGAATTTAACATACCAGTCAAATTCAATTTAGGAATAGGCAGTGGTTCCGTTGGAACAGGATGGTATGAAAACAAGGTAAACATTCCCCGTCCTACGGGAAGGGCCATAGTTCGCTGACACAACTGGAGCAATCTATAATTAAAATCAAAACCAAAATGTGAGAAATCTTTAAGCAAAAAGAAACTGGAGTGTAATCTGTAGGAAATTATTCCAAAAGAAGAAGTTCTGGTAAGATGAAATCACATCAAAGTAAATCCAAACAAAGCTGTGGATGAATCATCCAAACATGGTTATTCTCATTTTAATACTCTTGTTCCCCTTAGAAATTCTAAGAGAGAGATACATTTCCTTTCTTTTCATATTTGCTTTGAGTAAAAACCAGCTGGTCTGTAAACCAAGCCAACCCTCCCTGGGCATCCACAAAGAGAAATCTAAAATTCTATTCTGGTGCTAACCTGTTCAAAGGAAAATGTTACTATATGTTTTGGGTTTCCTCATTTTGTCATTTTCAGACTAGCTGCCTTTAGTACGCCTGGGATCCTCCTCCCAGCCTTTCAGCCATCATAGCCTCAGAAGTGCTACCTCTGTGGCCTATACACAGGAAAGGAAAGAAATTCCCTATATTGGAAGCCAGTGGATTTCACAGTGTCTCCAGGGCAAAAAGAATTAGTTTCACTTACACGATGGCTAAGATTTATAGGATTAATGGCACTATAAATCAATTATATTCAAAGTTAAAATGGCTTCAGTGAGTTCTATTTTGAAACTAATACACTACTCTTAACTTGTTTCTATATTAAATCACGTTCCATATAGCCCCTTAAAAAAAAAATCAAACAGAAATTGTGGGGTAGGGACATTTATAATCAGGAAACAAACACTTAACCTAAGTTATATCTGAAGACACAAAAACATCCCTTCAGAGGCTAACATTTTCTCTGCAGACAAAAGCTATTCATGAGCACGTTCTCTATCTGTATACACATACAGCTGCTTTTCTCGTTTTTGGTGAGGAAAATTTGCAGTCCTAAGATTCTTTAGGAATACTGCCCTACACTAATTTAGAATCAGAAAAATTCAAGGCAATCCCATAGAACTTTTTTAGCAGAAATCTTAAAAATAATACACAAAACTGTAATAATAGAAACAATAATACTGTAATCCTTTCTATTTCTCACTGATTATAATGAGATACTAAGAAAAAATATTGCCAACTAAACTATAACACCTATTGTGTTATATTCTGATTTCAGAGATATTAAAAGGTAAAGAAAAAAAACCTAGCATCATAGTATCAATGAACTCAGTTAATAATCATGGCTGACTGCATTGAGGTTTACTACATACTGGCATACTGGGCAGTGTTCTAAGCACTAGGTAGAAATAACTCGCTGTACACCCAGAGCAACCTTGTGAGGAACAAATGCTACAATTATGCCCAATCTCATAGTTGAGGCAACAAGAAGTTAAGTAATTCATCCAAAGATACCCAGAGGATAGTGGCCAAGCTAGGCTTCCACACAACTTCTCTGTCACTCAATCTCCTCAGATCTAGGTGACTATTACCTAGGTATATATGGAGAGGAAACTGTGGGAGGAAGATTATGACTAATTCAGGTCTTCAACACCCTGCAGCTAAGCGTGGTTGGTCCTTCCCTTTAAAGCAGTTCCACGGTAAGCAAAACAAGGAGAACCAGAAAATCGTAGCGGAAAAATTATAGGGGATGGATACGAGGCAGGTTAACAGTACAGGAAAGAATTTTAAAATAGAAGTTGAACTGTTCCAAGGCAATGACCCTGAAATGTCACAGAATGGGTACTAATGAGTCTTACAATTACTGGGGATATGATATATGTTAGAGAGTGGCAGCCCAGAAGTTTGATAGAGTATTATCTAGCAGATCAGAAAGAAAAAAAAAAAACCACTGGTATAAGTTTAAACTATACTAAAACTTATAAATATATTTATATAATACATACAAATTTTCTCATCAAGATATAAAAGAATGAGTTTAGTGTTTTGCTTTGTAAACTCTTAAGGTTAACTAAGCAAAATGATTTAGGGTCACCTTTGCTAAACAGCACACAGCTGTTCGAGAGGAGGGTCACTTATGTCATCAGATACTCTTATGTTATCAAATGCCAAACACTCTGAAAAACTGTTATAGTTTACGAAGTTTGAGCAGATACTTAAAACACATGGCACTTTTAACTCTGAAGTATCTTTTCAGGGTTTTAAAGCATAAAAAACACTGGCAAGAGGGGTGCCTTGGTGGTTCAGTCCATTAAGTGTCTGACTCTTGATCTCGGCTCAGGTCATGATTTCATAACTCATGGGATCGAGCCCCGTGTCATGCTCTGCTCTGACAATGCGAAGCCTGCTGGGGATTCTTTCTCCCCCTTTCTCTCTGCCTCTCCCCTACGTGCACACTCTTTCTCTCACAAAATAAATAAACTCAAAAAAAAATACTGACAAGAGATAATGACATGTTTCCTTTACCTGTTTTCTTTTTCCTCAATAAACTCGTGGTCACTGAGCTCTGGATACTGTACTACATTGACACGGACAGGGTGCGCACTTTGAAGAAGCCTTCGTACGTCCTGTACTCTTAAATCTTCACTCCATATTAATGACATAACCTCCTGATTCATGTCATTCATGCCATCATCTTCCTCCTCAGTTTCTGTTCCTGAAGGAACATCTGATGAGAGCACCTGAGTAACAGACTTGATTGTAATAATAATTTAAAAACCAATCACCATGCACTCACTGAACACAAAGATATATAGGATGATGCACCATAACTCTATCAGTACAGAGAAAATATGTATTCCATAGCAAAGCTGGTTTGGGTACCCAGTATATACTGGGACTTCAATCTAGAAGTCTTTTTGAAAAGTACAATCATACTGCCCACTTGGGAAAATTATTTATTGAGCCCAGGGAAAAAACATTAGATTTAGGACAACAGTTAGGAAGCTGATTCCGTTAGAGAAACATTCAAATTACTAAAAGTGGAATATGAAACTCACTCACTATTACCAAAGAAGCACACAAACTTAAATAATATCTTTGATTAACATAAGCTGAAGAAAACAACCTGCAACGACATACAGCAAGGACTGGAGGAAGTTAACAGTACTTTCTTACTTTAGTACTTTAAATGGATCATAATTGATTTTCACTTTTTTATAAGGATGTTTCTTAACTTTCTTAATCGGACTGCAGCAAAACAAGCGAGGAAGGTTAATCCCTTGATTATCATTCTTTCTCAGAAGCTCAGCATGTGCTTTCATATGAGCCTTCCCTGTCTAAATCAATCACACTTCAACCTAGATGTGAACAGCATGAAATCTTCTCAATTTTCTCTCAAGAATTTTATACTCCTTTAACAAAAAATTAATTCCATTTAAAATGCTAAAGTTTCACAACATTTAATGTGCAAGCAACATTAGCCTGAAAATAAATAATAGCAGATATGACCAACTAATCCCTCTTACTTAGTTCACAAATATTCATTATGGCTCCTATGGAACAACTAATTTTAAAAGAAACTATATTCTAATGGGTGAGTTAGCTATAAAATATAGGCCCAAATGGCAAATAAACTGAAAATAGATTAGTTATAAAAGGTAGCCTCAGGTAACTGAACAAATTGAATTTAGACAGAATTACCTAAAATCATACTGAATACAAATCAAAGATTATCAATATCATTTGGTTTTAGTGCTAATGATGTTAAACTGCTCTCACTAACAGTAACAAAACAGGTCTAAATGCTAAAATTTATCTTGGAAGGGGCACCTGGGTGGCTCGGTTGAGCGTCCGACTTCGGCTCAGGTCATGATCTCATGGTTCGTGGGTTGGAGCCCAGCGTTGGGCTCTGTGCTGACAGTCAGCTCAGAGCCTGGAGCCTGTTTCAGATTCTGTGTCTCCTTCTCTCTCTGACCCTCCCCTGCTCTCTCTCTCTCTTTCTCTCTCTCTCTCTCTCAGGAATAAAGCATTTTTTTAAAATAAATAAATAAATAATAAAAATAAAATATATCTTGGGAAAGGATCACCATATTATTAGCAAAAAAAAAAATTGGTTTTCTGTTTAGAACAGGACAAATAGTAATTCAACTAAGAAATGTTACACAAGTATAGATAAAAAGCCAGATATGCTGGGCCAGCGCTGCTGGAGAAGGGATCCCATGGCAACAACTTCTGTCATAGACCCAGCAGGCAAGTTGTGACACAGACTCTGAAGCTCCAAAGAAGCATTAATAGCTTAAGACCTAATGTGGATTATAAATAGTTACATTTTCATTAATACGTTCAAGAGCTAGTAAGTGATGAGGCACATTTGTGCTATTCTCTTAGGGATATAAACAAAGTAGAAGAGTCACCTGGAATGGAAAAACCATCCCAGAATCCTTTCTGGGTACCCTCGGGGTAACGCAATGCTGTTTTTTTTTTTTCTAAGCTAAACAGAATTCTAGAAGTAGCAGAAATTCCATTTTTAAGTTCTAAAAGAGACTGAATTTAAAAAGAGAGATCATTAGAGAGCAATGATATATTTCATTTTCTGTTGGTAGTCTTCTCAGAACCCATTCTTTATAAAAGCAAACTAGGGGCGCCTGGGTGGCTCAGCTGGTTAAGTGTTCAACTCTAGGATTTGGCCCAGGTCATGATCACACAGTTCCGTTGGTGAGTTCAAGACCCGCGTTAGGGTCCACGCTAACAGCACAGAGCCTGCTTGATTCTTTGTCTCTCCCTCTGTCTCTGCCCCTCCCTCACATGCAGGTGTATGTGCGTACACTTTCTCTCTAAAAGTAAATATATAAAATTTATTTAAATAAAGTAAAAGCAGATTGGAAGACTGACAAAGGACAGAATTCCAGGAAGGATAATCTAAGACATCTTCTAAACAACTTTAGTGTCTCCTATCCCAGCACCCAAAAAACCCTTTCCTGGTGCTTCAGTTTTATGGGATTAAACAGATGTATTTATATCTATTTAAAAGGTTAAATTCAAGAATTCAACACATCAAAAAAAGAAAAGAGAAAATAGTTACATATTCATATTGAGGCTATTAACTAACAAAGTAGTTAATTACCAATTTCTCTCCCAACAAGTAGAGAAGAGGCACAGTACTGGATGTACACGCTCAGCACTTATCCTAACTCAAAGCAAAGTCAGGCAAAACACGGTCTTCACAAAATCTGTTCCCATGTCAATTTATAAATAAGAATATCTGCCCAATTATAAACCCCATGGCATAAAACATAAAAGACAAACTGATATATACACTTAGAAAAAGACTTAAGAGAAAAATGAAGATTTCTACTTTGATTCTGAGACTAAACCTGAACTTTTAACTTTCTATATTGATACTCACAGATTTCCCTTTGGGTAAGTTTCCTTCGCAGGCCTGCTTGGACAGATCCTGCCTTCCAATCAAGAGACAGACAGCTTCTGGCCAGTCGGAAGCAGGCTGTTCACGACAATGGTAAATTGCATCTCTGATGGGAAGAGCAATTCCAAAGGGAAGAGTTTCCAAGTCTCTTAAAGTGAAACCTTGTGATGAAAGGAAAGGAGAACATTTTTCATTCAGACCTGCCACTGTCCCAATTATCCTGACTGAAGTTAAGCAATATCTATCCTGACAAATAAAAGAGAAATCGATTTCATTCACCTTACTACCAGACTAGTGTCTTAACATCAGGTATTAGTATAAAAGGTCTCTTTAAAAGAACTAAAAACCTTCAGAAAAAGAGAAACAACCCAACAGAAAGGAAAAACAAAAAGACATTTCTCAAAAAATAAACACAAACGGTCAATAAACATATGAAAAGATGCTCTATTTCCTGAGTGATCAGGAAAAGTTCAAATTAAAACTACTAAATATATAATTTCACACTCACTTGAGAGACAAATATTAAAGTAAATCAACACCAAGTGTTGGCAACTATGTAGAATAATAGTAATTCCCATCCACCGCTGGTAGTGGTACAATCACTTTGGAAAACATGCAGCATATACACATAGGTCCACCCTTTATGGTCCATTAAGAACCATAAAGAAATTTGCATACGTGTGCACCAGGACACAAGTATTAAAATATTGATTAGCAACACTATTCACTCACTATCATGAAAAAAGGATAGGGAGGGAACAGCCCAACTGCTATCAACAGAATAAACTGGGATATATTCAAACAAGAGAGTATATAGCAGTGAAAATGAATGATCTACTGCTACCTGAGTTAATACGGATGAATTGAGTGAAAAAATAATTTATATCTATATTCATTTATATGAAGTTCAAAGACCTATAACACCAAGCAATAGATAAAGATGATAACACTATTAAAGTAATGAGGGAATGGGGCACCTAGGTGGCTCAGTCAGTTAAGCAACCGACTTTGGCTCAGGTCATGATCTTGCAGTTCATGAGTTTGCGCCCCACATCGCACCTTGTGCTGACAGCTCAGGGCCTGGAGCCTGCTTCAGATGCTGTGTCTTCCTCTCACTCTGCCCCTTCCCCCTTCTCTCTCTCTCAAAAATAAACATTAAAAAAAAAAAAAAAAGAATGAGGGGAAGAAATGAAAAACTTAGGTAGGGCCGTGGTTACCTGCACAGTAGGCTGTGTGAGAGAAAGATATCACATGAAGCAGACATGCAAACCTCTTCTACTACACTAGCAATGCTCTACTTATAATGGTAGGTGACCAGCGCACAACAATGTTCACTTTATTATTATTCTCTAAACATACACATTTTATATATTCTTTTATAAATACTTCATATTTAAAATTTTAAAGTCCTCAGTATTATTAAAATTTATATTTTCTATAAAGATTTTTTAAATTTTATACTATTATATATTATTTATATTGAAAGTTGATTAACTATTGAGGTAAAAATGTTTCCTTCTATGAGAATAACGCTTTTATTAAATATCATATGACATACAAATGGACGGAACTAACTCATCTAATATTTTTCAGCACAGGCATCTTATCTGTAATACTATACAATAATATTGTAATTTTCAAGGGATCATTAAAAAACAGTAAAAAACTAAGTCCTTCAGAATATTCTTTAAGAACTCAGATATCCTGTAATTTTCATTACACCATTATTTATATTATCCTATAACATTGTCATAATTTAAAATTTTTTTTAGTTCTTCATTTTCAAAAAAAATAGTCTTTAGTATTTTACTCCATTTAAACCCTAAGAGCACTGGCTTCAGGAAAAGAACAGGAAACTCCTTTCCTCCCCTTCCCTCTTTCCAGCTATTTCTTCATCTTGGAGCCTAAGTCACTAACCTATACTCTTCAAAAGCACACCCTGAAATGTTTGTACAATTACTTTTACAACTGGGCACAAACACTCCCTTCTGATATCTGAGTATTACAATGGCTTCAAGTCTGTATGTGTAATGATTACAGTTCTCCATTCTGAGCCCAGTTCACATAGCCACAGCTTCAAGTGACCTAAGGTGAATGGCAAACAAACATTTTTTACCCATCAAGAGAGAAAGAGCTGGTATTATTACATGAAAGGTATGACATGGTCAGGGAAAGGAAGTGAGGCTTGATGGGCCATAATACTCGTCCTGCAGGACCCTTTCACAGAGAGAGAGCCCCTCTCTTCTCCTGCTTCCCAGGCCTAGCTCGCTGTGAAGTGGCACGGCCTACTGAGGAAGGAGGTGTCTGGGGAAAGCAGCGCGTTCTCACCAGCATCTCAAAGACACATAAAAAGTAACAAAGACTACCTTACCTACATCAGTCATCCAGACAACTAATCGTTCAGCTAGACTAGAAACTGATGTAGAATGCCTAAAACTAAACCTGTAAGAGAATAAAACACAAAATTATTAAAAAGAATAGTAAAACACAATAGTGTTTTATATTTTTAATATAAGACATTATCTGAATAAAAGTCACCTGCTTTCTTCTTGTTCTGCTTGTGACTTCTGGGGAGCTAAAAGGCAATGAAAAGGAAATTTTATTTTGAAAGTTATCCTGATAAAGAGAACATATAACAGGTAGAAGACGTGGAAAAAATTCAAACAACTTCACAAAAAAAGTCAGTAGTCCTCTGGCAGGCTGGAAAGTATAATAATTTCCCTGAGGCTAAAATAGTCCTTTTCATATACATTGAAAAAATGTAAAATTTGTTAGGTCTGAAGTACTCTGAGTCTCTGAATATTAGCTGTGAGCCACAGACAAGAACAGTGCAAAAGGCCACCACTAAAATGAGGCAAGATGTGGCCTCTAGAACAAATACTTAGGACATTTTTAAATTTTTAATCTCAATTCTGATATCAACACTGGTAAAAAAGTGTTTTGGAGAAAAAAATTCGTTTTGGAAGCCTAACATTACACTGACTTACCTATAGTTATTCTGGATAAATACTGTGAGGATTCATCAGAAACAGAACTCTCATTACCAAGGATGTAGAGTGCAATACTCTGCATAAGGAGAAAATTAACATTATTCTTGGAAACGAATGACATATAATTACACACAGGAAAATGCATCCATTTTAGGTGTACAGCTTTGAGTGTTGACCACATACAATAATATAATCACCACTACAATCATGATATGGAACACTTGTATCACACCGAAAAGCTCCCTTGTACCCTCTGTAATCAACCCACTCCTACACTCAGTGCAGGAAACAACTCCTGTTGTCTTTCCCTATAGTTTTGCCTATTCAAAAATATCACAGATGGGGCGCCTGGGTGGCTTAGTCGGTTAAGCGTCCGACTTTCGCTTAGGTCATGATCTCGTGGTTCTTGAGTCCGAGCCCCGCATCAGGCTCTGTGCTGACAGCTAGCTCAGAGCCTGGAGCCTGTTTCAGAGTCTGTGACTCCCTCTCTCTCTGACCCTCCCCTGCTCACGCTCTCTCTCTCTCTCTCCTAGAAATAAATAAAACATTAAAATAAATAAAAAAATATCACAGAAATGGAATCTTAGAATATGTAAACTTCTGTGCCCCACTTCTTTAACTTAGTATGCCTCTGAGATTCATTCGCATTATTGCATGCCTCAGTAGTTTGTTTCTTTTTATTGCTTAGTAGTATTCTGTTACACAGATGAACTAAGCTTTCTCCATTTGTAAACTGATGGGCACCTGGGTTGTTTCTGGTTAGGTGAACCCTAACCCACACCGTTCTCCACTGTGGCCTTCAGAGTTCTCATGTGAATATTTGCTACTTGCTACTACACCAATACCTATACCTGCACTAAGCTTTTTTTTTCTTTTCAAAGAAAGTAGCATGATTCCATTAAAATTTTACTACAATAGGGGAAAGGGAGATGGGCATGGAGGAGGGCACTTGTGGGGATGAGCACTGGGTGTTATGTGGAAACTAATTTGACAATAAACTATTTGTAAAAAAAAAAAATTTACTACAATGAAAGAGAATCTTAAAAACTTTATTATAAAATATAAGCACTGCAAATGACACAGTCCTGAACCTAAGTGACATCATATCTAACAAAGAAAAGTCATAATACAAGTATCCACAAAGTTAACTAACAATTTAAGTTGGAGGCTGACCAACTTGGTATATTTGTAATTCTCTGGCTCCCCTTTGTGGCTGGATACACATCAAGTCTCCCTTCACCCAGCAGAGTTGGACGGTACCAACATATTTGGTGGTTTCACTTAAATGTTTCCACATAAGCATCAAAGGATGAAAAAGTTCTGGAATTAACCTGCTCTTAATATTCTGAAGGGGGATGCCTGGGTGGTTCAGTTGGTTGAGCATCCAACTTCAGCTTAGGTCATGATCTCACGGTTCGTGGGTTCGAGTCCCGCATCGGGCTCTGTGCTGACAACTAGCAGAGTCTGGAGCCCACTTCAGATTCTGTATCTCCCTCTCTCTCTCTGACCCTCCCCTGCTCACGCTGTCTCTCTCTCTCTCTCAGAAATAAATTTATTAAAAAAGTTAAAATATTATAAATATATATATATAAGTAAATACATATATAAATATGTGGTGTATATCTGACTACTTTTTTTTTTTTTTTTTTTACAAAAATCAGAGTCACTCTTCTGCATGTCTGTTTCAGAGCCACAGCGGGCTCTGAAGCCTTTTTCCACATGAAGCAAAGCAGGATGTAGAATAAAAGAAAAGATGAGCAGGATATATGGACATTTATAGTCCAGAGATATTTGTGGAAGAGACAAAAGCATGGAATTCTCCTATAAGCCTGGGAAGGGCCCATCTCTGGAAAGGTCCACAAATGACCTGAAAGCAGTCTGTTCCAGCAAGAAGGACCAGGGAATGGGAACGTGAAGGAACTCACCTTTACCAAAGTCCTTCATTTCATCTGAAAGTTTGAACTCAGACATGAACTAATTGAATAAAGGATACTGGATGGGAGGTGGGCAGGGGGATGGGTTAAAAGGGGGATGGGTATTAAGGAGGGCATCTGTTGATGAGCACTGGGTGTTGTATGTAAGTGATGAATCACTAAATTCTACTTCTGAAACCAATATTACACTGTATGTTAACTAGAATTTAAATAAAAACTTGAAAGACACATACATACAATAAAACAAGTTTGAAAAAGAAGAATAATGAAAGGAAAAGTCACACTAAGCAATTTTAAGACTTACGATACAGCTACAGCAACCAAGGCAGGGTGGACAGCAACACAGATCAACAAACTACAACAGAAAGCACAGAAACAGACCCACAAAAATGCAGCAAACTAATTTTTGACAAAAGTGCAACAACTGAGAACGGACAGTCTTCTCAACAAATGGTGTTAAAAGAATTAGACATCCAAATGGAATAAAAACCTCAACCTAAATCTCACATCCTATTAAAAAAAAATTATCAGGGGCCCCTGGGTAGCTTGGGTGGCTCAGTTAGTTGAGCGTCCGACTTCGACTCAGGTCATGATTTCACGGTTCATGGGTTTGAGCCCTGCATCGGGCTCTGTGCTGACTGCTTACTCACAGCCTAGAGGCTGCTTCAGATTCTGTGTCTCCTTCTCTCTCTGTCCCTCCCCTGCTCACACTCTGTCTCACTCTGTCTCTCAAAAATAAATGTAAAAAAAATAAAATATCAGAATGGATTCTAGATCTAAGTGTAAAGCAAAAAACTATGAAACATCTGTGAAAAAACACAGGAGAAAGTAACTGTGACCTGAAGTTAAATAATGAAATCTTGGGACACTAAAAGCACTATCCATAAAAGAAAAACTGGATAAACTATATGCAACAAAATTAAACATTTTGCTCTGCAAAAGAAACAAGAAAATGATGAGACAGGACAGCTACAAACCAGAACAATATTTACAATCCATACAGCTAACAAAACCTCCTATCTAGAACTCTCAAAACATCATTAGCCATTAAGGAAATACAAATTAAAACCCAAATGAGATACTCCTACACGTCTATCAGAATGGCAAAAATTAAAAATCATAACCAGGGGTGCCTCGGTGACTTAGTCAGTTAAGGGTCCAACTCTGGATTTTGACTCAAGTCATGATCTCACAGTTCGTGAGTTTGAGCCCCCCATCCAGGTCTGCACTGATAGTGCAGAGCCTGTCTGGGATTCTCTCTCTCTCTCCGTTTCTCTGCCCCTCCCCTGCTCATGTGCATGGTCACGCTCACACACACACACTCTCTCTCTCTCTCAAAACAATAAATAAACTCCAAAAAACACTAAAATAAATAAAAATCATGACCATACCAATCACTGACAAGAATGTGGAGAAAATGGAACTCTCACAATTGATGGTGAGAATGGAAAATGGTATGGCTGCTCTGAAAAATACTGTATGACCATCGATCCCACCCTTGGGTATCTATCCTTGAGAAATGAAAACTTATGTTCACACTAAAACCTAGGCATGAATGTTTACAGGGGTTGTATTCATAATTTCCAAAGACTGGAACCAACCCAAATATCTTCATTGGGGGAATGGGTAACACATGATGGACTAGCACTCAGCAATTAAATGCAATGTACTGCTGACACAGACAACAACTTGGATGAATCTCAAAAGCGTGTGGGAACTTTGCAGGGTGATGGAACTATTCTGTGTCCTAATTATGTTGGTGAATCCATACATATGCTGAAATTCACAGACATGTACACAAAATTGAAAAACAGCTGAATTTTTTGTATAATTGTAAAAATTAAGTTTAAAAAGAAAAAAATAAACAAGTAAGGCAATACATACCAAGACTACAAGTCTACTTCTTTCACAGATTCCAGGGAGGTAAGGATAGGGCGGCATTGCTTCACCCTTCAGACAAGAACTCACCCACTGATAAATACTTGGTGGCTCAGAAGCAAAAAATGATGGATGATGCATAAATCCTGTCTGACCTTCAGAATTAAATAAATGTTGATAAAGACACAAGACTACATGAAGACAATACCATTTTGTTCTACAGGGAAAATGATCAACAGTATCTGTCATTTGGAAACAATCAGAATGTCTTCCCATATTCTCCAAAACACCTCATGTTTTCTACCACAGTAAATACATAGACTCTATATGACTACTACTTTATCCCATCCTTGAAATTTAGTAAATCCGTGTCCTCAAGGCATATAAAGATTCTAATCAAAAATTTCTGCCCTAATCCTAAAGGTGAGAAAACAAGAAACACTGAGGATTCCAAGCTAATACCTGGGCCCCAATCTTAAGTCTCTGTAGCTCAAGGTTTAGGATAAAAGAGTGGTAATGGAAATGTTCTATACTTATACTATCCAATATGGCATCCTCTAGTCTGATGTAGCTACTGAAATGTGGCTAGTGCAACTGAAGAACTGAATGTTCAGTATGAATTAATTTAAATAACATGGTTAGTGGCTACTAATTAGACAGGTCTGGGGTAAAGCCGCCTTAGCATTTAGGGATGGGTAAAATTTTTCCCACACACGAAAAAGTTAATGTTATCTCTTACTACCAGTCAGAGATCAAATAGTACAAACTGAAATCTACCTAGTGGAAAGATATCACCTCTAAGAGACTAATGGTAAAAAATATATCTTCGGCTATTCACCAAGAAAGACACAAGCAAATGTCACTCACTGTTTAAAAAATCTTTAATGACACAAACACTTACCTTGATCAATTGTGCACACTTGTCCAGTAGTTCTGACAAGTGTTGGGTAATCTCTATAGTAATGATCTACATAAGGCTCCAATTTTAAATCCCTAAAATAATAACAGCATATAAAAAAGAAATCACAAGAAAGGTATTAACATATTTTCCCCCATAGAGTTAGGATTCATTGGTTCAACTTTTTGATTTAAAAACTCATGACAAAGAAGATCATCAAATCTAGAGTCTTTTTATTTCTGGACCTTAAAGTGCCCATTATGACATATGCAACCCAAACTCCTTTTGCTAGATAAAGTTTATATGGGTAAAACTAGTTTCTCCTTGATTATTCACTAGTTTTGTGATCTTCAGCAAGTTATCTCTATGAACCTCAGTAATTTCTTCTAGAAAGTAGGGAAGTCCCCACTCAGAAGTTTTAAAGATCAAATAATATATGTATGTAAAAAACATCTTTTGTAAAATATAAAACATTATTTCAGAAAAGTCATGATTATGGTTTGGAAATCGTTTCATTACAAAAAAGAATTTCCATGACAGTAATGATTTGTCCTAAGAGAAAGCAACCATCAAAACTGCCACATCTCAGAAGAGAATTTCAGAATTTTGAGGGGGATCAGAGAAATTAGAAAATGTACTATAATCTTAACTCAGAGGTTGACATTTCAATTCAAATTCAACTTTATATTATCACCAAGGGTCACAATGGCTGTAACAACACCTAAATATGACCTTTAGAATTCAGTGCCAAACACAATCTTATTGTGGATACATTACAAGAGTCCCAAAGACAGGCACAACCACAGACTGAGACAACAAAAACACAGCAAAAAGAGCCCACACCAGCAAACAACATTCATGTTCTTAGAGACAATTCTGGATAAGTTTCCTTATCAAGATCATAATACCTACAATTTATGTATGTTAACTACAATTGTGTTAACTGTATCTCCAACTTGATTGTAGGTATTATTACAAAACAGCCAGGTGTTATTACAGAACCTCCACCACAGTGTAGCCAGTCATCTTGTCAAAACAAAGAGCTGAGCAAATCATATCTGTTGTTTAACACAACTTTTGTGACCTCCCACCAATCTTAAGATGAAGACTAGGGGCATCTGGGTGGCTTAGTCGGTTAAGCGTCCGACTTTCGCTTAGGTCATGATCTCACAGTTCGTGGGTTCGAGCCCTGCGTCGGGCTCTGTGCTGACAGCTAGCTCGGAGCCTGGAGCCTGTTTCAGAGTCTGTGACTCCCTCTCTGACCCTCCCTGCTCACGCTCTCTCTAGAAATAAATAAAACATTTAAAAAAAAAAAAATTAAAAAAAAAAAAAAGATGAAGACTAGGAACCCCATTAACGGGCCACAAGGCCTTTTCAGAGCCAGTACCTTCAAATACTTCTGTGGTTTATACAAAAAGTTCTGGTTTTCAAAAAGGTATTTCAGAAATTTATTTTCAAGGTTCCTATATGATATTCATGGCTGAGATGAAATTCTCTAAGGACCTCTTAGAATTTTCTAAGCTACAAACAGTATTTACCTTGCCAATTGAACAAGAAGGCCGACAAGTGAACGAATTCCTTCTCCCATTAGAGTATTCAACTTCAGCTCCTCGTAGACAAGGTGAAGAACAAAAAAAATTGCAGGTATATGAGTAAACAGAAGTGTAGAGGAATCCAGAATGAGATTCTGTGAAAAATCTTCATCCTTCATCTGTGAAACTTCCAAAGGATTCAAACATAAAGATCTATTCAAAAGATGAGACTCAACATTATGGTGGTAGTCTGAATTCAGTAAATACTCCCAATCCTGAGAAAAATAAAGAAAATATTAATTTTTTAAATAACACCTCCTTGTAATGTCATCATTAAAACAATTTGAGTTCCATTTTCACATTAAATTAGAAAAAAAAAATCACAATACTTAAAAATTAGGACCCACATCAAAACAGCTAAGCAACTTCCGGATGCCAGCACCAGACATTAAGACAAGCCACTTCAAAACACATTTGAAAAAATTTAATCATGCCCTTTCAGGAAAGGGACTACAGAGGAAGATTTCCACTACTTATACAGAGACTGACAAAGATGATTATCTTGGGTGATTTCCTATGAAGCAAAAAGAATGAAAAGCAGGAAGTGTAGACAGGCAAGTTTAATGACCACTACACTGATCTGTGTTTTGGTAAGGGTTCAAGAGGTCTACTTACATCCCTTTAGTTAGTTAGTTTATTTTTCTATGTTTATAAAAGGCTGGGGCTAGCATTACAGCCTAATAAACTTAATTTTATATTCAGACTGATTGTAATACATTTTCCAAGTACCGAGTCTGTTGTGGTTTCTACTTTGATTTACTGTATTGGGTTGACAGAATACAGTTAACGCTATTTTCAGGTCTTAGAATTTCCTGATGCTTTTCTAAGGTTTTTTTTTTTTTTAATTTTTTTTTAATGTTTTACTTACTTTTAAGAGAGAGAGAGAGACAGCGTGAGCAGGGGAGGGTCAGAGAGAGAGGGAGTCACAGACTGAAACAGGCTCCAGGCTCTGAGCTGGCAGTCAGCACAGAGCCCGATGCGGGGCTCGAACCCACGAACCGCGAGATCATGACCTAAGCGAAAGTCGGACGCTCAACCGACTAAGCCACCCAGGCACCCCATTCTAAGGTTTAATACAGTGTGTTATTCTAATTTAAAAACTCTTGAACCAGGGTACCTGGGTGGCTCAGTTGTTAAGTATCTGACTTTCAGCTCAAGTCACGATCTCACAGTTTATGAGTTTGAGTCCCACATCGGGTGAGCTCGAGCCCCGCTTTGGGTGAGCACACCCCACCTTGGATAAAGCACAAGCCCCAGATGAGCCCTACTTCTCTCTCTCTCTCTCTGCCCAAAATGGGATTTTCTCTCTCTCTCTCTCTCTGCTCCTTGAGCACCTATACCCTCTCTCAAAAAAACTAAACTCCTGGATGAGATAAAGAACAAACCATAGAAGTAAAACATGGAGGGGCTCCTGGAAGGCTCAGTTGGTTAACCGTCTGACTTTGGCTCAGGTCATGATTTCGCAGCTCGTGGGTGTGAGCCTCACCTAGGGCTCTGTGCTGACAGCTCAGAGCCTCGAGCCTGCTTTGGGTTCTGTGTCTCCCTCTCTCTCCGCCCCTCCCCAACTCAAGCTCTGTCTCTCAAAAATCAATAAACACTAAACAGAAAACTTTTTTAAAAAGTAAAAAAAATTGATAAAATGAATAACTAATATTTTTTTTAATCTGCTCATCCAAAGACACTATTAAGGCACATATTTAGAGAAAATATTCCCCAAATGAACATGACAAAGAACTCATATCCAGAATATATAAAGAACTCTATAGCTCAATAAATATTTTTAAAGATCCAATTAAAATATACATCAAAGATTTGAGGAGAAAACTTGACAAAGAGATGTGTCAGTAACTGATAAGCACATAAAGAGGTGTTTAACATCATTAGTCATCAGGAAAAGACAAATGAAAACCTAAGAGAAATGACTTTATACACACTCAAATGGTTAAAATGTTTTCAGTTAGCAATAATCGTGCCTTGGATAAACTTCATTGGCTACGATACTGCCACTGCGCAAAGCTTCAAATGATTAAAATGAAAGAGACAACTACAAATGTTAGCCAAGATGAAGAACAAGAGGAACTCTCATATATTACTGGTCAGAGTGTAACGCAGGACAATGAGTTTGGGAACCAGCAATGACCCAACAATTTCACTATGGTATTTATTCATAAGAAATGAAAATATATATGCGTCCACAATCACTTGTCACTAAATGCTGGTGGCAGCTTTATTCCTAATAGTCAAATCACAGAAATAGCCTAGGTATCCATCATCAGAAAAACAGATAAGCTATGGTATATTCATGCTATTCAGCAATAAAAAGGCACAAACTGCTAATCCTGGCAACAATAGGAAATGAATCTCAAAAACATAATGCTGAATGAAAACTTAAACCAAAGATTATGTACCACATTATTTCATTTATATCAAGTTCTAGAACAGGCAAAAATAACACATACTGGTTGTTTCTAGAGGAAGGGAATAATTAAAAATGGCCCACAAAAACTGTATGGAATAATGGAAATGTTTTGTGTTTTGAGAGGGGAGTGGGTTATGTAAGTGTGCATTTGATCAAACTGTAAACTTAAGATCTGGGCATTTCATTTATGTAAATTATATCTCAATTAAAAAAAATTTTTTGAACCACTAAGAATAACCATGGACTCTAATATGACTGAGAACCTAAATTAGAGGATTAATTAGTAGTAACACATCTATAAATCCAAACTCAAATCATGCAGCATTATGCATGCTCAGTAATTTTTAAAAGATCATTAATGAATAACCACAGAAAACAGAACATATTCTGCCCTTCAAAATAACAGTTATTCAGTATTAAAGCAAAAGATGTGAGCAATACACACAAATCAGTAAGAATGCCACTTCTGTACAGTACAAATACCCACAAACTAATGTTTATTAGCAAATAATAATAGCAATAATGCTTACATCATCAGATCCTGTCTCAGAAGGCCTTGCTTTTTTGGGTGCAATGACTGGGGAAAGTGATCCTTCAAAGTCAAACTGAAAGATAACCCCAAAAGAGAGACAAATTCATAAAAAGTTATCACTGTCAACTGATCAACTTAAAGAATTTAGAAATCAGTTCCACCAATTATGGAAACTAATCTTGCATAATTAAACAGAATAGATATTTAGACTAAGTCCTTTAACTCTAAGTCACCCTCAAATCAAACCTTCCTCTCCACAGACCAAGCAATTTGTGGTGAAAACAGTCTGAGCTACGGAGAAGAAGCCATGAATCAGAAGACACAGTCTAGACCCAATTTTGAGCAAATCACGAGTCTGTGATTTCTTTGTGATTCTGTTTCTACATTAATAAAACCAACATCATTACTACTAATCCTAGCATAACTTGCAATCATTTTACAAACATGAAATGAGAAATCAGAGTCAAACATGCTTTCCCATGTTATAAAAACTTGGTAATTATAATTACTAGTAAAATGTTGTCATTAAATACTAAGTGACATTCGATTTACCATATAGTAGACAGAAACAATAAGCATTAGTATTATTCTGTTTTGTTGACTAAAGTATACCTATTAGTAAACTGATCTGCTATATACTCTAAATATTGTATCACCAATTTTGCAAAAATTACATTGGTAATAACAGAAGAACTCAGGAGAAAAAAAAAAAAACAATTAACAATTACATGTACTTACATTTCGGGTCCATGCTAAGCGGTCTGTGTTATAACCCATCAAGTTCATGAGACAAGTCACAAATAAATTCCACTCAGAGTGATAACTGGGTCCTCCTGGAGCGCTGTGGACACTGTACCACTTGACAAGCATCTGAACAGCTATTTCCTTTGGCAGGATAAACTTAATTGCTTGCAAACAGGTTTGTACTATTAAAAGTAGAGATTAATTTTAGTATGCTTCTCATGTGGGCATTTCTTTTTCCCTCTGAGTAAGAAAGTGTTTTTTAACTACTTCTGTGTAAGGGCCAATTACTCTGAAAAGAGAACTCTCACTAAACAGCCAGAGGGAGCAAACATTACTTTGCCCATATCTGAAATTTAAACTGACGAGTGAATTCAACAGGGCTTCCAAGAGCTATCAGGGCAGCTTTCGCTCACTAATTGTGGACCAGAAATAAGCCAACCAACAGTCCAGCTTACCTGAGACAGAACTGATCTATAGCCACTGCCCCAGCAATTATTAATAGCTCTCCATTTTGATCTCAAAATATTCTACTTTTGGGGCATCTGGGTGGCTCAATCAGTTAAGCATCTGAATCTGGCTCAGGTCATGATCTCATAGTTCGTGAGTTTAAGCCCTGCATCGGGCTCTCAGCACAGAGCTTGCTTTGGATTCTCTATCTCCCCCTCTATCAGCCCCTCCCCTACTTGTACTCTCTATCAAAAATAATAAATTTTTTAAAAAAATATAATCTAGTTTGGACAATAAAGACATTGTATCAAAAGCACATAATTTCTTTTTTTTTCTTTCTTTTTTTTTTTTTTACAAATAGTTTATTGTCAAATTAGTTTCCACATAACACCCAGTGCTCATCCCCACAAGTGTCCTCCTCCATGCCCGTCCCTCTCTCCCCCAACATCCATCAGTCCTCAGTTTTTGTCAGCATTCAAGAGTCTCTCATGGTTTGCCTCTCTCCCTTTCCCCCACCATTTCCGCCCTTCTTCTCCCCCTTGTTCCTCTGTCAAGTTCCTCCTAATCCTCCTATACGTGCAAACATATGATATTTGTCCTCTGCCTGACTTATTTCGCTCAGCATAACACCCTCAAGGTCCATCCATGTTGCTACACATGGCCAGATTTCATTGTTTCTCATTGCCATGTAGTATTCCATGGTATAGATAAACCACATCTTCTTGATCCAGTCATCTGTTGATGGACACTTAGGCTCTTTCCAGGTTTTAGCTATTGTGGAGAGTGCTGCTATGAACATTGGGGTACATGTGCTCCTATGCCTCAGCATTTCTGTATCCCTTGGGTAAATTCCTAGCAGTGCTATTGCTGGGTCCTAGGGGAGTTCTATTGTTAGTTTCTGAGGAACCTCCACACTGTTTTCCAGAGGGGCTGTACCAGTTTACATTCCCACCAACAGTGTAGGAGAGAAAAGCACATAATTTCTACACAAATAAGTTCATACAGAATGCTGCTTACATACTTCCATAAATGTGTAATATTCAATATATGCAACCTCAAATAGCAATGTTTAACTCTCACTGAACAGTGTCCTGCACGAATTAACATTGTTAACCAAAACTTTGTAACTTTTAACTATTTCTGACACCATTCAATTTATAAACATTCTACATGCTCTTGTCTTAAACAGATCAGTTAATACTATATAATTTCATAATTTCTACCTTTCTTAATGACTCCATGCCACTGGAGAAATATCAGTTACAGTGCTATGCTCTCATACTACTGCTGTGAAGAGACCTCGTCTGCTTTTTGTACTAAGTGGCCCCAAACTACAATGGTTTTATATTCTCACATCAAAAGAGGATTCTTTCTTCTTTTCCCACTGCCACCAGGCCCATCCTCAGCAGCATATCCTTCTTCTAATCCATCTACCATGTGTGTATACATACAGCAAAGATTAGACTCAAATAGAATAAATGTCAGAAAACCAAATAACCCAGTTTGTCATGGGTCAATCCAAAGTTAAATGTAAACCAGATACTGCCTGAGGGGCTGAGGACACTTATAAATAAAGTACAAAAACTTATGTGACTTCTGTTTGGCTCTAAGAGAGTAAGATTTTACTCTGTTTCCATTTTTTTCATTTAATCCATTATTTGTTTCTATATATTTTGTTTACGCTTAAACTTATACTTCTAAGGTACATAACCTTGAAATTACTAGCTAAATACCTTTCAGAAAAGCAAGGTATCACTATATCTATTCATAGTATCATTTTACCACACCAATGAAAGATATTTCCTAAAATGAAAAAGTCATTCTAGCCTACTTATCAAATTCCAGAAATCACACAACCTGCCAATGCTTTGCCTGGCACTTAGATTTTGATGTTGTGAATTTTCTTGTACATTCTTAACTTACAATTATTGACAAATTCTTTCAATTCTAAAGTTTTCTATTCTGTGTTCTGAAATACTCTCTAGTATTTTCAGTATTTTCCAAATTGCATTTCAATAATAATTTAAGAAGACTCCACTTTATTAAAATACGTCTGACTATATTTTGACTACAATATTAAGTCTTATTCAATTAAGGCAATTATGTTAGTTTCTCAATTTATTTAACAACTGAGAGATTTATTTTATGATTAAAAGCCATCACATATGCCAAAAACTATTTTAGTTGCTTAGGTTTCCCTGTTTCTCAGATTTTCTTACAAGAGGCATGTCCATATATTACAATCTCACTGCATGGGATTCTTCGACATAAGAAATCTCAAGAGACACAGAACTAGTGTACCCCTAGCTTTAAAGCACACATGAGTGGACATTGAGCAGTGTTCCCCAGCTCTTCCCAGCTTCCCTGCAAAATAAAAACTCAATCCCATAGCTTCAAAAATAGCAAAAATTTTAAAATCCCAATTACTATTGTACATCCACAAATATCACAAATCTTACCCATCAAACTAAGAATACATGGAAATGAGGTGTGACCTCAATCATACCTAATTCAGATGTGGCAATTTCAGGAATAGTGATCCTAACCATGGAGCCATTACTCAATTCCTAGGGGAAAGAATGGAAATAAATAGGAGCAAGTAAGTAGAATTTGTGCATTCTACGTCTTTGAATGTCTTAAAAATGCTATGCTTTACAAGACTGCCTATCAAAGCAAAATTCAATAAAGTAAATGAAAAACAAAGTATTTTTTAAACAGAACTGAACACTTCCAAATTTCAGAAACTTATATAACTATGCTTATTTTAAAAATATTTCCAGGGCTCCTGGGTGGCTCAGTAGGTTGAGCTTCCAACTTCAGCTCAGGTCATGATCTCTCAGTTCGCTGAGTTTGAGCCCAAACAGGGGTCACTGCTGTCAGCACAGAGCCCACGTCGGATCCTCTGTCCCCCCCAGTCCCTCCTCCCACCTCTCTCGCTCTTGCTCTCCCTCTTGCTCTCAGTCTCTCAAAAATAAACACTTAGAAAATATTTCCAAAAGTTGTTTTAATGAAATGCCTAATTTTTATACAGACACAAGAGCCACCATCACTGAAAGAAAATTAATTTTTAATGAAAAGACAAAAGTCAACAGAAAATTCAACTGCTGTGTCCAAGACTTGTTTTCAATAATTTTTAATAAAGAAACTTTAGAAAAACTGAGAATTACTTTAAAGTAAAAAAGTACAAAAATAACACATAGCAAGGGATTTTCAAAATCATGAAAAAATGTTTTTGTTTTTCAGATACAATTCTGCATTCTGACAAATCTGAAAGATAGTCATATTTCTTAAAGAGCTACCTAATCTTGTAAAAAGTAAATACACTTACCAGAGTTACTCTGTTACAGACAGGGTCTCTTATAGAATGAATGTAAGTTCCAAGCTGCTGGAAAGTACAATCCTCATTATAGAGAGAGTCATGAAGTTTTGAAGAATCCCTCAGTTCTGCAACTGGGGAGAACAGAACCACCTGTAAAAAATCATAAATACAACACATATGAAGTAGTTTTTGAGGAATGAAGGATGAAGAAACTTTTTTTGCACATGGTTTACCCAACAATTTTATGCAATGATTTTAAATCATTCTGCTCTGGATACAAAGAAGTGCCTCACAGCAGGCGAAGCTCCTCATCCAAAGCAATGAGAAAAAGTCGGTGAAAAAGCAAAACATCTGATCACTAGCACTGGAGGACTATGGAGACAACCTAGACTGTGGAGCCAAAATCTAGGAGAGAGAAGGGAGTCACAGGGAGGTAGCTAGAATTTCTTACACTGGTCTTAGCATTTGCAATATCTGGTGAGGATTTGGTACGGAGTATGGGTACTCTGAGTATGCACTGAAGGCCGCTGCTAAGAGGAAGAGGAGGCAGCAGCACTTCCGACAACCTTACAGGGCTAGACACACAGATGTAAACTTGAGGCAGCCAGGACAGAGAGGACTCGAGAATCTAAGACCCCAGAGAGAAAGGAGAACAATGAGAAAGCAAAGAAACAGGTACACAGTGGTACTTCCTCCACAGACAAATATTTGTTTTGAAAATATGAGAACATTTACTTGCTCAACAGCAGATATTCAAACAAAAAACTTAATTGATCTTAGTTACTAATTACATTCAGTCCTAACTACTGACCCTTCCCTATATCCCTATAATTCAATTTATAAGACATCTCTAAATGAATACATCTTGTCAGCACTGACAGCCAATCAAGTATATTTATTACATACAGCTTCTAGTCCCACAGCTGCCACAAAAACTGAGTTCCAATGGTAGTGAATCTAAGTCGAGCTGCACAACCAACCAAAAATGTGGAAATCCATTGGCCAATGTGTAATATTGTGACCTCATGACTACCACAAAGGCACTAACCATCACAGCTTAATGGAATTCTAAGAAAGTTGGGAACAATTTTACATTATAGAAGACAAAAATTCTTCCAAATCATACAGAACTGACTCTTTTCCTACTCCCTTTTGAAAGTTCCATAAATGTCCTGGCTTAAAGGGAAAGAGCTCCACACTATACATATTTAGAAAATAAAACCAGGGCCTAGACATTAACTGATACAATTAACTGCTTGTACCACACTTCACTTTGAACTTTCCCTAAACATCTGCACCCAGATACAGATCTCCTTTCTCCAGGCTGCTTGGTAGCCTAGATGGGTATCCACCTCACTTGCTCAGAGAACTCAGGAGTCTTGTTCCCCAGCACCTCTCCCCAGCACAGCACAAAACCAACCAGCTGACAGACTCTGCCATTTTCTCTGCTCTAGATCTCTCAGGTCACTCTCCTCCTTTCCAATATGCTGCACAACTCCAATCCTCTTCCCACTTCTTGAATTAACAGAGAAAGTAACACTTGGAATTTCACTGGTCTATCTTCAGTTCAAAGACAAACATCTAAAACACAGATGATGCCTGGGATGCCTGGGTGACTCAGTCAGTTAAGTGTCCAACTTCAGCTTCACGTCATGATCTCACAGTTCATGAGCTCAAGCCCCACATTGTCACTCTGCTGTCAGCACAGAGCCCACTTTAGATCCTCTTTGCCCCCAGAACTCTCTCATGTGCTCTCTCAGAAATAAACATTTAATTAATTAACTAAATTAAATTAAATGTAGATGCTAACATTCATAATTCCATCCTCAAAAACCTATAATGTTCTGGCAACAGCATTCAGAATAAAATCCTTTTCATCCTCTCTGCCTTTAAAAACATGGTGGTAAGAGTATAAATCCAGCTATAACATTTACTGGGTATGTGAATTTAGACACGTAACCTCCTTATCCCTCTATGTACTCATTTGCAAAATGGGGACCAAAATATTCCCAACAAACGCACCCTAAGGGATTAAATGAGTTAATACATATAAAACACTTAGAACAGTGCCTAACACATAGACAACACTCAAAAACAAGTTATTATTACCCCCTCCCTACTCTGCCCCAGCCAACAAGCTACTTGTCCTTTTTTTTTTTTTTTTTTACATGAACTGTTTATGGGGCGCCTGGGTGGCTTAGTTGGTTAAGTGTCCGACTTCAGCTCAGGTCATGATCTCACAGTTCATTGGTTCAAACCCCACATCAGGCTGTCTGCTGTCAGCATAGAGCCTGCTTTGGCTCTTCTCTCTCTCAAAAATAAACATTAAAAAAATAATAATAATAAATAAACTATTTTTGAGAGAGGGAGAATGAGAGTAGGGGAGGGTCAGAGAGAGGAGGAGACAAGGGATCTGAAGCAGGCTCTGCACTGAGCCCAATGCGGAGCTCGAACTCACAAAATCAGAGTCAGATGCTTAACCAACTGAGCCACCCAGACTACCTGTACTTTTATAAGCATTCATTCATTCCACAGACTTGAGTCTTGTATTCTACAAGACAGAAATATGAATATGCATAAAAAATGTTCCACACTTACCTGTCTCCACACCCATGCCTGTATGATTCCTCTTTGCCCCAAATGCCCCTTTCCATCCACAAATATCCTGCTTATCTTCAAGGTCCACACCAAGTCAGACAGGCCTCTCAGATAGAAGCCACTGGTTCTGCCACATAAACCCATCAGGATAGATCTTCCCATCAGCAAACCCGCTGTGGTACTCTCTGTTCTTCATTCGTAAGTTTCAATAGTCTACCTTAAATTATAATTTCTGGGGCACCTGGGTGGCTCAGTCAGTTAAGCGTCTGACTTCAGCTCAGGTCATGATCTCACGGTTCATGGGTTCAAGCTCCGCATCCGGCTCTGTGTTGACAGCTCAGAGCCTGGAGCCTGCTTCAGATTCTGTGTCTCCTTCTCTCTCTGCCCCTCCCCTGCTCACTCCCTGTCTCTCAAAAATGAAAAAAATAAAAATAAAAATAAAGAAAAATAATAAAATAAAATAAACACCATTAATTTTTGACAACACCTAGTTCAGTACTTACCTCATCCAAGGATCCAAGCAGTTTACTAAGAGGCTTAGGAGTACTGACACTGTCAAGTGGAGTGCTGGGCCGAGGCATTGTGTTAGACACTGTCAGGGAAGGAGCTGGAAGTCCAGGAATAAAAACCTTTCCCACCTGTAAGCAATAAAAAGATGTGGGGGAAAAAATTGGCTTTAATGTATCATATCCTTAAAAAAAATGTTTTGGCATGCAAGCATATATTTCTTCCCAAATAAATTTCTTCCCAAACTTTACACACCAAACACAGCTAAAAAAGAATTAAAATCTTAATAATATATTAAATTCCACCATCCAACTATAAAGATCTTCGTATAATTTCTCTTGGTCTGATTCCTTCTCTTCATTACTAAAGACTTCTTTCTGGCAGGAAAGAAGGTGAATGAATGCATTCAGAACATTGTACAAAATTCCATATACTATACACTTTCCTACCACGTTGGTGGTAGAGACACTAGGGACACTAAGCTTTCAGACACTGTAAGCAGTAATCTTATTAACCAAGTGTCCAGGCAGAGACTAAAAAATTAGGCTGAGTGCTGCTCCAGAAATTAAATCCAATGTAATCCAAACTGTGCTCTTGAGCTCATAATCTGCCTTCCCTCATAAACTCTCAAATATTTCTTTCCCAAAAAACTTTACCTTACCTACCCATGGGATTCTCAGGAAATTCACATCCACACAGGCTGAAAACTCCCAACAAGTCTCAAAGGAAATATTCAGAATTCAAGTGAAATTCTAACAATATCCATATTTATATCAACATACTACTCAAAAGCTAAAAAAATTATAAAAGTCACCCAAGCAAAATCTTCAGGATTAAAAACCAAAATCAGAGTGAAAATCAGTATATACAAAGTTTTTAAAAAGCTATAGGGGGTGGGGTGCAGCATGCCTGGGTGGCTCAGTCAGTTGAGTGTCCAACTCTTGATTATTCTGGCCCAGGTCATGATCTCATGGCTTGTGGGTTTAAGGCCCACTTAGGGCTCCAAACTGATGGCACAGAGCCTGCTTAGAATTCTCTCTCTCCCTCTCTCTCTCCCCGTCCCCTGCTCACACGCTCTCTCAAAATAAATAAACATTTTTAAGAAAACTTTTAAAATGTTATCAGAGACTTCCAGTTAATGAAAATATGGAGTAAGCACATTCCATGCTATTTCTCCCACTAATTACAACAGAATCTGCACAAAATTGTTAATACAATGGAAGACACTGGCTAGGGACCAAAGAACCAGGAATAACCTAGGATGATTCCCTAGGCATTTTTTGTTTCTTTCACTCTTTCCATAAGCAGGTCTTAAGCTCGCAAGGGGCCTGCAACCCAGAAATGGCCACAGGTGTAAACCAAGAGGCCCCAGGTAAACCTTGCTCTTTTTAGACAAAGTGTCAAGAAAAGACTGACCAAGCAAGATGAAACAGCTTCACCATACAAGCAAGATGAAACAGCTTCACCATACCTGCCCCACTCCAGGAAAACCCTAGGAAAAAAGCCATGGCCCTCAATCTCCTTATCAGGAGCTGTGGTCTGGAGACTATGGGCAGAGTTCTATCGTTCTTCTGCGCGAAGTAGGTGGCGCCCTCCCCCAACATAGGGACAGCGGCCCACGTCTATCTTGCATGGCTGCTCTGCTATAACTAGGTGATATCTCCTCCTCTCCTCAGGCACTGAAGGTGCAGAGACTGTGGACAGAGTGCTGCTTTCACCACCAAGAGGCAGCCCATCTGCCCCAGCCCATTGTGTGCAAAAGCTATGAAGGGGGAAAGCACTGGCTTTCACCCTTATTCTACATTAATAAGGCAGCATACTTCTCTCCTTCCCTCGTCCACAGAAATTGTGGGTGAGGCTCTTACACTGTTGGTGGGAATGTAAACTGGTACAGCTCCTCTGGAAAACAGTGTGGAGGTTCCTCAAAAAATTAACAATAGAACTCCCCTATGACCCAGCAATAGCACTGCTAGGAATTTACCCAAGGGATATAGAAATGCTGAGGCATAGGAGCACATGTACCCCAATGTTCATAGCAGCACTCTCCACAATAGCCAAATCATGGAAAGAGCCAGAGTGTCCATCAACTGACAAATGGATCAAGAAGATGTGGTTTATCTATACCATGGAATATTACATGGCAATGAGAAACAATGAAATCTGGCCATGTGTAGCAACATGGATGGACCTTGAGGGTGTTATGCTGAGTGAAATAAGTCAGGCAGAGAAGGACAAATATCATATGTGTGCACGTATAGGAGGATTAGGAGGAACTTAACTGAGGAACAAAGGGGAGAAGAAGAGGGGAAATGGTGGGGGAAAGAGAGAGAGGCAAACCATGAGAGACTCTTGAATGCTGACAAAAACTGAGAACTGATGGATGTAGGGGGGATGGGCATGGAGGAGGGAACTCGTGGGGATGAGCACTGGGTGTTATGTGGAAACTAATTTGACAATAAACTATTTGTAAAAAATAAATAAATAAATAAATAAATAAATAAAATAAGAAAAAAAAAAAAGAAATTGTGAGTGAGGCACTACGTTCCATCCCCACCCTGCAATAACAAGGCAGTAACTCCTCTCTGTCCCAACTAGGAAGTGTGAGAGGAAAAATGGAAAGGAAGGAATCAGAAAAAAGGATTTTTTTTTTTTCTGAGAGAGAGACAAAGTGAGCAGGGAAGGGGCAGAAAGACAGAGACACAGAATCTGAAGCAGGCTCCAGGCTCTGAGCTGGCTGTCAGCACAGAGACCGACGTGGGGCTCAAACCCACGAACCGTGAGATCATGACCTGAGCCGAAGTCGGACGCTCAACCGACTGAGCCACCCAGACCCTCCAAAAAAAGATTTCTTAAACATGTGTATGAAATCCCAGGCAGCCTCCAAGTGAGCCGTGTGTAAAACTGACCAACAACGACACCATAAAGAATATGAGAACTAAACACAGATCTATAACACCACTCAGTTCTCGGGTTGGCCTCCGAGTAGCACAGAAGTTGAGGCAGACCACAATCTCATTAAGAGAACAGATAAAAGAAAAAAAATACAGGCCCCATAAAAACTGTTCTTGCTGGCCCAAGAGTCAGGAAAGGAATAGCCTAACAAGATTGAAAACTTTTAGACAATAACCAACCTATTCCAGACAAACACCATGGGAAAAATTGTGCCCTACCCCCATCCCTGTCAGCAAAGGCCAAGAGAGGTACCTAGACTTCCATTCTTACCTAGCTGTAACGAGACACAAATTTGGAGAAAAATTAAAAAAACAAAGAAAAAATACAAACAAAACTACAGATTCACAAGAATGTAAAGCAGCATTCAGAATGCTCATACACCACTGGAGGCACGGGGGGAAGGGAGACACAACTGGTACAACTTAAACCTTGGAGGACAATTTGGCACCACACGGCCAAGTTGAATATGCACATACTCTGAAAGTTAAGAGATGTGTTTAAGGATTTTTTTTAAACATTACTAGAGGAAACAAGAGAAGAAACATAAACAACACTAGTGACAATAAAATATAAACGCTTTGATAAAACCATACAAAGGACCACTATGTAACAGTGAGTGAGTAAACAACAGTTACCCATTGACATAGATAAACTTAAAAATAGTAATAATGTTAAGCAAAATAATGCAGTCCAGAGAAGACTATATGGTATGATATCCTGTACATAAAAATTCGAATTTAAGGGAAACTAAATAATTTACTCCTTAGTGACATGTACATAATTGCAAAAAAGCTAGTAATAAAAACAAGGGACCGATTTATTACAAAAGGCAGGATGGTGTCTGTCCAGAGGGAGACAGGGAGGGAAGGCAGCAACAAGGAAACACCCTGCAGACTATAAAGATATTGGCACCATTCTAGTTCTTAACCTGGGTAGTGGTTATGCAAAGGGTCACTTCATTATTCTTCAAGATGTGTATATGCATTTAAGTTTCAGAATTTAACTTGTGAAATTTATATTATTCTGTATGTAAATGCCACAACTGTTACTTTTTTAAACATATTATACATTTAATGAAATTTTACAAAAACTTTGAGATTTAACAAAGCTACCCATACATCAATTTCAAAACTACATTCTTTATAAAACCCTTAACTTGGGTTTTTAAAAATTATCTATCTATACTTATTCAAGGTTCCCTATGTGCCAGGTACACCAATCCATCTAATGGCAGTGAGTCCTAGGCCTCCAAATTGGAACCAACCTAAATGGGAGACCTTGTTTTCAACTCTTAGAAAAATTTTCTGCCAAATCCTACAGCCAGGAGTAACTAATATTAAATATTAAACAAATTAACATTAAAAAATAATGATCAAGGAGGTAGTCCTACAAAAGGAGGAAGTGCTATTTATTACTAACCCGAACCACTCCTGTGTACAGCACCAGGTTTCCACTGCCTTCGAGGACCAGCATGGTATCTATCTTCTGTAAGAAAGACAAGAAGTTTATTTTCCAACCTGTGTAAGTTATAAAACATAAAGATTTTCAACTCAAGAAATGTGTCTGCATTTACCTCCACTGGAGCTGCATCCTTTGCGTGTATGTTGGTGATGGAGCCAAAGATGAGCTGAGTTTTATCATTACTCTCTTGAAACTTTACGCAGCTAAATGTTAAAATAAAAGGAGGAACAAACTACTGATTCATGCAACAAACTGTACCAATCTCAAAGGTATTATGCTGACAGAAAAACGCCAATTTCTAAAGGTTGCATATTGTATGATTCCATTTACAAAACATTTTCAAATGACAAAATTATAGAGATGGAGAACAGATTAGTGGTCACTAGGGGCAGGGACAGGGGTGGGTAGGTATGTTGTACAGGACTATAAAGGAGTAGCATGAGGGACACATTTGAATTAATAAAGAAGCTCTGTGTTTTGACTATAGTGTTTGCACAAACCATGTGGGAAAACTTCATGGAATCATACAAACACACACAAATGAGTACTGTGTAAACTGATGAAATCTGAATAAGGTCTGCGGATTGTACTAACGTCGATTTTCTTGTTTTGATAATGTACTATAGTTATGAAGAGGTTACCTTTGGTGAATAAAGAGTGCAGGGTATGCAGGACACCCCCCCTATTTTACAACTGCCTGTGTTTCATAATTATTTCAAAATAAAAAGGTAAATAAGTGGACAAAAGATCTGAATACGCATTTTACCTAAGAACACAAATAAATGGCTAATAAGCACATGAGAAGATGTTCAACATCGTAAGTCATTAGACAAATACAAATTAAAAACACTCACACCCACTAGAATGGCTATAAAGAGACTGACAATATCTGATGTTGTCCACAATAAAGAGACTAGAACTCTCATAGACTGCCAGCAGGAATACAAAATGGCACAGCCTACTTGGAAAGCAGAGTGGCAATATCTTTAAACATAAATTTACTGTTCAACCCAACGATTCCACTCCTAGGTATCTTCTCAAGAAAAAAGAAATCTGGATGTCCCCACAAAGACTTCTGCTCCAATGTTCATTGGGCCACAGTTCACAATGGTCATAAAGTAGAAACAAACCAAATGTCCATGAACCGATGAATGGATAAACATAATGTGGTATGTCCACTCAAAGGACTACTACACAGCGAGAGGAATAAAGAACTCATATGTGTTAGTTACAACATGGTAGAGCATAAAAATCATTATGCTAAGTGAAAGAAGCCAGCCACAAAAAAAATACATTGTGTATGATTCTATAAAATCTCCAGAAAAGGCAGACCTATTAGACAGAAAGCCTATAAAGTACTTATTTGAGGTTGGGAGTGAGAAGACAGACTACAAATCAAACACAAGGGATATTTTTAAGGTGACAGAAATTATGAAACTAGATTACAGTGATGGCTCCATTAGCCCTGTAAATTTACTAAAAATCATTTAACTGTAGATGAGCACTGAATGTTATGTGGAAACTAATTTGACAATAAACTATTTGTAAAAAAAAAATAAAAAAAATAAAAAAAATCATTTAACTGTACACTTAAAACATGTTAATTCTTTGGTATGTAAATTATTTCAATAAAGCTACTTGAGAAGAAAGAAAGAAAGAAAGAAAGAAAGAAAGAAAGAAAGAAAAAGAAAAAAGAGAAGAAAAGAGAAAAGAAAAGAAAAGAAAAGAAAAGAAAAGAAAAGAAAAGAAAAGAAAAGAAAAGAAAATTAAAAAGAGCAGCCCAAATTTACTTACACAGAATCAATGGGAAATCTACACACTTACCGTAACTGGAACTCGGACTCCACTAAAAAGCACAAGAACTTCTGCCCACATAGGTCAGACGTAATAAACACTTTTGAGGCCTGTGAATTTTTCTCTCTGCAGTAGATACATTAATAAAGTAACTGTCAACATTGGCTCCAAAATCTACCATGGTAACTATTAATGAAAATATTCTGCAAGAAATCTTAAAACCACTTGGGCTGAGCAGTTACAGTGAAGGCTCAAAAAAATACTTCTAAGATTGGAACTTCATGATCTCTAGGATTCTTTTCAGCTCTTTGATTCTGAGTCCATTCCACAACTTTTTGTGGAATTATAATAAATTTAATTAATGTCAGTGACCTTTTTAATTCCATATTATAAAAGTTACTTACTGCAAAGCAATAGAAACTTGAATCTCTAGCCCTTATAGGCCATCAGGGGTCAGACTTATACCATGACCTCTCCTACCTATTCTCTCTCACAGATTAGGCTCTACTTCATCCCTCTTTTTAAAACCATACCTCTAAGTCTCAATGATTTCTTTCTGGAGTGGTACTGAAGACCATTATTCTGCAAAATAAGGATCTGCAATATTTACCAATTTACCAATAGATATTTAAAGACAAATGATTTCTTAATGTAAGAAATTTTTATTTATAAAGAACAAAAACAGAGAAGCTATTTCAACACTGTATTCACAGCTTTACCTTTCTCCAGCTATACACATTTCCTAACCCTTATCTAAAAAAATGCATTTGTCTTCTGTTTCACTGAGAAAATGTGGCCGTAAGGCTTGAGTCCAACCTCCTGCCCTGATGTATCTGATAACCATCACTATCTTTCATCTTCCCCCCAAAGACTAATCTCTCCTCCACTTGTGCTCCTTTCGGGTTCCTTGTCCCATTCGTCATTTCCATTCATCATTTCCTCTCTCCTGTATTTTTTCAATGCTTTCCATACTTTGGGTATAGTCCTTACAGCCTACTTTCTCACATTAAGACAAAAATCTTGAAATACGAAGATGGGCTGAATATTAAACCATATAAAGGACTTACTATTGGGTAATTGGCTGGGTATAAAAATGGCACTGGGGTTAGGTAAAATGTCCTTACATTTCAGGGATATGCACAGAGATATTTAGTCACGAAGACTAATATTCTCTAATGTAACTCAGCAACAACAAAACTCTCCCTTGACCCTGAGACTCCCTCTAGTTTTGTTTCCTCATCCCCACTCAAAGGCAATCCTTAAAATAATCTGTACGTCAACGTTCACTTCATCGGTCTACATTTACTTCTTCCACTGCATTCCACTCCACAGCCCCTCTCCGAGAGCTCTGGCCAAGGTCACCGGTGAACTCTCTGCCATCCAGGTACCTCCCTCTCTGAGCTCATCTCTTAGTGCCACACTTCCCCAGCACGTGGCAATACTAGCAGCTTTCTTCCTGAAAGGTTCTTTTTCTCATGTCCCATGACACTTCTGCTGCTTCTCCCACTTGAGCTCTCTCGCTTTGTCTCTCTGTAGCAGCTTTGTCTCTTTTCTCTTTTCACTTTCAAAAGCTTAAGTTTCCAAGACTTCAGTCCCTAGCCCTCTTCTGACTCTATACCACCTGATCGACTATTTATTTGGAGGTCTGAGACCCCTTATGAGCATATGCTGAATATTTAAACCTTCTCCTTAGGAAGAGGCCTATACACCACACGTGCCATGATTACTGCATGATGCCAGCTTCCCAGAACCACTGCAACTGCAAGCTCATCCACAGGCCCTTCAGGAACCCAATGTCCACATCCTCCTTAACTGCCAATCCACCTCCCTTGCCTCAGTCACCACTTATAGGCCACCAACTCCCACATTTATTGCTCTGCTCTTGCCCCTGAGTTTATGACGCACATATGAAGCACCTTCTTAACAGCCCTCATCAAACAGAACATCTGTAAAGGGTAATCTCTCCCCCCCACCCTCAAGCCACCCCTTTCTCAGCACTTGCCCTTCCTTCCTGCACAAGCAAAGCGAAAGTATTTATACATATCACATATTAACACTTCTGATTCCCCTGCCTATGTGTCCTTCTTCCCTTCCCACCCAGCAAACACCTATTCACCCTCCCAAAGCCCTACTAGCACCGCCTTTGTGTCATCATCCTTTAGCTGTCTCCTTTTAAACAGGGACTGTGACCAAGTTGCTGTTAACCCACAGCCACTAGCACACACACTGGAGTGGGCTGAATTAATGAATGATTAAAGAGAACATAAAAGGAGAAAGACCACACAGAACAGAGGTCTGAGTTGTGTTCATAAAAACAAAAGCTGACACTCAACCAACATAAAAACTTTAGAAAAGTGCTATAAAATCCCAAGTTTCTTAATCTGCAGAAACATCATTAACCTTTCTAAAACATCAAACACCTCAAATCTGAGAGATTGTTGCTGCTGCTGCTGCTGCTGCTGCTGCTGCTGCTGCTGCTGCTGCTGCTACTACTACTACTGCTACTAAGAAATAGGAAATGGTAAAAGAATATTTTTATAATCACTTTAATATCATTAATATCCTCTATTGAAACTGACACAGCCTTAGTATTTACCTCTGTATTTTTACAGATTATTAATAACCAATTACATCAAAAAATTAAAAGGAAACTTCAGGCAAAATACCAAGTATTTTCTAAGACTTTCATCAATATTTTTCTTTGAATATAAAAACATATACTCCAAACCTTATATTAGTAATTGTTTCTGTCCATAAATGGTCAATACAAAGTTCAGGAACAATTGGCTCTGTTTCTGGTGCAAGGAAGGAGCCGTTAGAATTACTATTCGGAGAATGAGAAATACTGTGTCTCTTTGGAGACTGATTATGGCTTGAAAGGTTGAACCTCTGCACTCCTGAAAAAGAGTGCACTCCTAAGGCGGGAGAATGAGCACGACTGTGGAATAAAGAGAGAGAGAGTGTCACAGTTAACAAGGCAGGCAGACAGAACACGCTTTCCATTCTTACTTTCCAAAACTATGTACCGAGTCCATTCATGACTTAATCCCAATTAGAAAAACAGTTTTTAAAGGAATAACTATTTAAATGGTTCACATTAACATGTTTCACTATATTCTAAAGATTTAAAATTCTTGTTAGAATTCATCCTTTTAAAAACTGAAGATGGAGTTCATTTTCTGCCTCAGAAAATGAATTGTTTATATTACTCAAAAAAGGTCCAAACTACATTCCCATATATTCAGACGTATTCATACCAACAAAACTTTGTCCCTACAGGGGCGCCTGGGTGGCTTAGTCGGTTAAGCGTCCGACTTTCACTTAGGTCATGATCTTGCGGTTCGTGGGTTCGAGCCCGCGTCAGGCTCTGTGCTGACTGCCAGCTCAGAGCCTGGAGCCTGTTTCAGTCTGTGACTCCCTCTCTCTCTGACCCTCCCCTGCTCACGCTGTCTCTCTCTCTCCTAGAAATAAATAAAACATTAAAAAAAAAAAAAACTTTGTCTCTATATTACCAGATAGATATTAACAAAAAAGATAATGCAAATTAAGACCAAAAAAAAAAAAAACCCCAAATAATTTTACAATTAATATTCATCAAATTGCTGCCATTCAGTGGTAGAAATGAGGCAACCAATCTTATGACAAGCATAGGCAGCTTCTAAATAGGGCTTATTTTACAAAACTGCCAGCAGACCTAGATGTCTAAGCAAAAGTAACACAATTGGGATAATAGCTATTTTCCCTAAAAAATACCCAAGAGTTGTCAACAGAAATTTTAAATCCTTCAAAACATTAAGAGAAAGTTTGAGAAGAAGGTATCTCTTTCTTGGGATATCTTGTTTAAAACAAGGAAACACTTCCACACTTAATTCCCACCTTAGAGCTGCCATGTTGGAAATAGAAGGTGAACGAGAGTGTAGACTGGGTGAGGAGGTCGAGCGACTCTGACTGTGAATGGAGGAGTAATTCTGGAAAGGTGAAGCCACGGGGGAATCTCCTTTGGAGAGGCTTCTGAGGTGTGCTGTGAGGGAGCTACTAGTGGCCACATTCTGTGGGGTTCCCCCCTGTTCAGAGAACTTTAAGACAACATTCTCTTCCTTAAGTCAAAATGATGAGAAGGAGGGGGGAAAAAAAGGCAATAATTAGATTAAAAGGGTAATTTCCTGGTGAGAATTCAGGGTAGAAGTTAGTTATTAAAGACACAATATTTTTTTTCCTAAGAAACTCAATCCACTTCACAAATGATTCTTCCAAATATATGTGCAAGTTCTCAGTGTTAACTATCCTTTCATATTAACAAGTGACTTGCCTCTATCCTTACCTCTGTTTTGACTCTCCGGAGAGCCCACACAGAATGCAAACTTTGAACAGTGTCATAGGTCATTATAATGGAGGGGTCAGTGTTGAGAAAAACAATTTTCATTGAATGATCTACAACATATTGCACTCTTGATGAACCAAAAAGACCTTAAAGATAAAATAGAAACAACCAATGAACTTCACAAGACACTTCTCTGTGAAGAGACTTCATGCAATTCCTAAAGAGAAACCAAGCCAATTAAGACAGAAAATCCATGAATATATTACATAATTACCCTGAATTTTTAATAAATTACTTTGGGCATCAACTTCCTCAAAATACATTAAAGATAAGAGTGTTACCAGTATCAATTCCACATATATGCAATCCAATGATGAAGATTTGTGCTGACTCACCACTAATTCAGCCACAGGAAGGTCTGTGACTACCCGACAGCTAACTGACTTGTAAATTGCAATCAACTATTCTGCCAAGTTTCAGTTCTTTACTGTTCTTCTGTATGAAGTCTGTCCTCTATAATAACTATTCTAACAGAGCCGAACAGTACACTACTATTTACTGAGTGCATATGCAAAACAAGGTTTTCCCTAGGGAGTTTAGCTTTTACTTCTATAGTATCCCAAATTGATTTCTACAACTTTCTTTGCCTGCTTCCTAAATGTTTCCCTCTCAGTTAAAATATTGTTTAAATTTTAAATAATTATTTTATAAAAATAAGAGGCATTTTATAAAGAAATGAATAAAATCACTTATAATTTCACCATCTCAGAATATCTACTATTAACATATTAGGGAGTATTCCTCCTAGTGTTTTTCCCTATATATGTTATATATAACAACTTTTTATGCTTTTACAAAATTAGAATCATACTGTACTCAGTTCTATATTCTATTTAACATTATGAGTAAGCAATTCCTGAAATCATTAAATATTATTCAAAAATATGATCAATAATGGCTTCATACCATTCAGTCACAGGCTCTAACATATTTACTTAGGCTGTCTGTAATTGTTACCAATATAGTACAGAATTACCAACACACTTCTGTAAGAAAAACAGAATAAATAGCTTAGGCTTTGTGGACCCATGCTGATTGCTGCATAATGTTTTCTTCTACAACCCTTTAAAAATATAAAAACCATGGGGCGCCTGGGTGGCTTAGTCGGTTAAGCGTCCGACTTTCACTTAGGTCATGATCTCACGGTTCGTGGGTTCGAACCCCACGTCGGGCTCTGTGCTGACTGCCAGCTCAGAGCCTGGAGCCTGTTTCAGAGTCTGTAACTCCCTCTCTCTCTGACCCTCCCCTGCTCACGCGGTCTCTCTCTCTCTCTCCTAGAAATAAATAAAACATTAAAAAAAATTTTAAAAAAAATAAAAAATAAAAACCATGCTTGGCTCATAAGTCTTACAGGAACAAGCTACTGGCTGGATTTAGCCCATGCACTCTAGTTTGCCAACCCCTGACACAAAAGATTAAAACTTCAATAAAATTTCATATTGTGGGCTTGGGATCAAGTCCCAGATTGGTCAAAAAATATAAACATTTTTGGGTGTATGGGTGGCTCAGTTGGTTAAGCATCCAACTTCAACTCAGGTCATGATCTAAGGGCTCATGAGTTTGAGCCCTGTGTCAGGCTCTGTGCTGAGAGCTCAGAGCCTGGAGCCTACTATGAATTCTGTGTCTTCCCCTCTCTCTGCTCCTACCCTGCTTGTGCGCTGTCTCTCTCAAAAATAAATGAAAAATGTTTTTAAAAAAGTTTTTAGGATGCCTAGGTGGCTCAGTTGGTTAAGGGTCTGACTTCGGCTCAGGTCATGATCTCGCAGTTTGTGAGTTCGGGCCCTACGTTGGGCTCAAAGCCTGGAGCCTGCTGCAGATTCTGCATCTCCCCCTCTCTGCCTCTCCCATGCTCATGCTCTGTCTCTCTCTCTCAATAATAAATAAACATTTTTAAAAATTTTAATAAAAATTTAAATAAAGTTTTTAATATATATACGATTTTTCAGTTTTCAAGTCCTCATTATTTATCACATTACCTATCACATTTGGCCACATTTAAATTTTTAAAATAAGCATTTAGAAATACCTGTTAGAAGTATTAAAATTTCTGCATTTCAGCCAATTATTTCATTATGCACAGAGAAAATGAATCATTAAATTTATACAATACAGGCATAAGAACCTACAATTTTTTCAACAACAACAATTTAAATTTATCAAAGTATTATTTATTTACTTATTAATTACTGAGGAACAGAGTCCAGAGCCATCTACAGATAAGTTAGCAAGTACTGTTAAAACATTGAATACCATGGTATTCAAGAAATCTTGCTTTAATATAAATCTCACAATAAAGATGTTTAAACTATTTCTATAAAACAAGCCCAATTTTCATAAAGCTCCTTCAATTTCCTCCCATCCCCTTAACGCAAAAAAAAAACAGCTTATGTGAAAGAATTTATAAAAATATACTTACTTCCAGATTTACAAACAAGTGGGGTTATTTCATCTAATGGATGAAGCATGCTGAACATAGTGGGTAAAGGTTCTCTAGTAATAAACAAATAATAAATCAATCACCAACACAAAATGATTCCATTTGTATGCAAACTTGACACTTTGCTTGCAAAGAAAAACCTTCTCCAGATTACACAAGCAACTAGAAACCTGTCACCTCAAAAACGCAATCCTCAGGGGTACCTGGGTGGCTCAGTCAGTTAAGCATCTGACTTCAGCTCAGGTCATGACCTCACGATTCATGAGTTCAAGCCCCGCATCAGGCTCTGTGCTGACAGCTCAGGGCTTGGAGCCTGCTTTGGATTCTGTGTCTACCGCTCTCTGTCCCTCCCCTGTTCATACTCTGTCTCTCTCTCTCCAAAATAAACAAACATTAAATTATTTTTTTTTAAATGCAACCCTCTTAACTTTTTACATACTAATTTTCACAGTATCTTCGATTTCCTTCCTAGAAATCTCTCCTCTTAGGGGCGCCTGGGTGGCTCAGTCGGTTAAGTGTCCAACTTCAGCTCAGGTCATGATCTCATAGTTTGTGGGTTCGAGCCCTGTATTAGGCTCTGTGCTGAACGTTTACTCACAGCCTGGAGCTGCTTCGAATTCTGTGTCTCCTCCTCTCTCTGCCCCTCCTCCCATCACACTCTTACTCTGTCTCTCAAAAATAAATAAATGTAAAAAAAAAAACCTCCTCTTATACATGGTAATTCTATGCATGCATGCATACACACACACAGCCCAGGGAATATCTACCAACAGTAGTCATCACACTACAGAACAAACAGAGTAATGAATAAACACAAGGCAGCCTTTTTTTTTTAACCTCTCTTAGTGGCAGTGTGTCTTTGACAGTTAAGAAAGATATTTAGTGACCTATGTCCATTTACAAAGAAGTACACTGAAAAAAAAAGGGGGGAAGGAAAATTTCAAATGAACAAAAAGGCTGCACTGTTTTAAGGAGTGATTTTAAAAACAGGGGGAAAAAAGCCTTCTATCTAAACACAGCAAGATTAAAATCTTTAAGCAATTTTTTAAAACTGTCAATAAACATTTAAAGAAGGGTGGGAGGGGGTGCCTGGGTGGCTCCGTTGGGTAAGCGTCCAACTTCCACTCAGTTCATGATCTCACAGTTTGTGGATCCAAACTCCATGTCAGGCTCTGCACTATAAGGACTAAAGCTGATAGCACAGAGCCTGCTTCAGATCCAATGTCTGTCTATCTCTCAAAAATAAACATTTATAAATACAAACATACATACACAATGTCTATTACTTGCACCAGGCTATGACATGCGCTGTATGCTCCTGCCCTTCAGGAAGCTCACAATTTATTAGGGAGACAAGATAAAGATGCTACTAATAACCACTTACCATTTACTGTGCACCTAATACGTACTAAGTCCTACTTCAAAGATTACAAACATTAGCTCATTCAATCTTCGCATAAATCCTAAGAGTAAATGATCGTACTTCTGTAACAGGTAAGGAAACTAAAGCTAAGAAAGCTCTAACGACTTGACCAAAGTAACACAAAGAAAAAGTGACAATGCTAAGAACTGAGTCTTTTTATCCATAGTGTGTGGTTGTTTAATTTTAGTATGGGGTAAGGTGGGTGGGAGGAAGCCGAAGATAATTCAGTGCCATGTCAAAAGTAGAGCTCATGGAAATTATCATCATCCCAAACTTTTAGGTGAAAAATTTTACCTCAAAACATCAAAAAAGCCCAAATATTAATATACTGAACTGAGTAAAGTGAATACCTGGGTGGACCTGGAGGTACCTCATGTGTAGAACTGCTTCGTTCAAACAACAATCCATATTTGGTGGGCCAAACATTTGCAACCTATGAGGTAAAAGTATAGGAAAAAACAAAAGTAAAAGAAACTACTCTCTAGAATATGTGCTTAGGAAACCACAGAACATTAGAGTTTCTCCCAATTTAATAGAAGCTTTACCAAACGTGATCATTAACTATATATTTTTTAAGTCCAAGACAAAATCAAATCTAAGAAAAAGCTCAATCAGAAATTCCTGCCACTGGCTAATCCTAGTACCAAAATGACAACGTGATAAAATTTTAACAATAGCACTAGGTATGATAAAGATGATGAGAAACAGGAAAAAGACTACTATTGCTCATGTGCTTTAATATTCCAAAATGATTTCTTTTTAAAATTTAAACTGAAAAAAAATCACTCAGGAAAAAAAAACCTGTAATTCAATTTACTTCATTAAAGAATTTATTTTTTATGTTAAGGATGGAAAAATGGGAACAATTGAAGCTGTTAAAATTTGGTTACTTTACATGAATAATAATATTCTTGATTACTACAAGATGTAAGAATGGTAATACTTCTACAACCAATTAATTCAAGAATATTCTCCAACAAAATACAAAAACAGTGAAACACTCAATTTACCTGAAAAGGTAAAGAAGCTATGTAATCCTTTCCTTCTACGCTATGCATGTTAATACATGAGCTTTGCAATATACATATGCATTTTTCTACTTCATCACTACCTGAAAAGAAAGGGTACAACAAAATTTATTCATTTAATAAAAAAATCCCAATAATCAGAAATTGTAATTCCCAACAGCACAAATTCTTTAATGTACTATATAAAAATGCTTAGGCTAAACCATTATTATTAATGACTACATATTTTGAATAACAACAACAAAACAAGCAGATAAACATTTAAAGATTAAATAAAATTTCAAAAAGAAACTTACTGTAGGCCTTCTCAGATTTATCCTGTGATATAATGAAGTCACACCATAATGCCTAGAACCAAAACAAAATGCTTACCTGAGAAAACTGTATCTAAATGATAACCTATTCACTAATGTCATCTAACAGCAATCACACCTACATCATATCTCTCCCTCCTCATCAGCTCAATATATACACTATGGGAACAAAAAAGAAAATAAAATTAGACTAATCAATGATAGATATTATAAGGGAAGACAAACTATGTTTGCAAATAAGCTTTAGGAAAAGAGAAGGGAAGACAAAAACGCAGAAACCCTGCAGCAAAAGTCAATGCAAATAATGGCTCACCCTGTATTACAGGTATACTACATTAGTACAGCTTACTATACAAAACTAAAGGGTTGTCAAGGGTTGCCAAGCTATTTTATAATCTCCAGACTTACATAATGATCTCATCATTCTTAGACTGTCCTAGACTCACTTTAGAAAAAATCTTTAGAGGCGCCTGGGTGGCTCAGTTGGCTAAGTGTCCGACTTCAGCTCAGGTCATGATCTCATGGTTCATGGGTTCAAGCCCAGTGTTGGGCTCTGTGCTGACAGCTCAGAGCCTGGAGCCTACTTCAGATTCTGTGTCTCCCTCTCTTTCTGCCTCTCCCCTCTCTCACTCTGTATCTCTCTCTCAAAAATAAATAATAAACATTAAAAAAAATTTTTTTTGGGGGGCGCCCGGGTGGCTTAGTCGGTTAAGCGTCCGACTTTCGCTTAGGTCATGATCTCGCGGTTCGTGGGTTCGAGCCCGCGTCGGGCTCTGTGCTGACTGCCAGCTCAGAGCCTGGAGCCTGTTTCAGAGTCTGTCACTCCCTCTCTCCTGACCCTCCCCTGCTCATGCTGTCTCTCTCTCTCCTAGAAACAAATAAACATTAAAAAAAAAAAAATTTTTTTTAAAGAAAAAAATCTTTAGAAAAATTAGTATTTTCCTTAAAGGCCCTGCGTATAAAATACAAACTATGAAAAGCCATTAGACTTCAACTGGCATGCTTAACAATCACTTATCGAAATTATTTAATGTTTTTATAATTGTAGCAAGATCTATATTAACATACAATTTACCACCTTAACAACTTTAAGTGTACAAATTCAGTGGCATTAAACACATTCATAATGTCATACAACCTTATCACTATCCATTTCTGGAACTTTTTCATCATCCTAATCAGAAACAGCACCTATTCAATACTGACTCCCCAGTTCTCCCTCCTCCCTGCCCATGGTAACCTTTATACTACTTTGTGTCTGAATTTGCCTATTCTAAGTGCCTCATGAAACTGGAATCACACAGGATTTGTCCTTTTGTGTCTGCTTTACTATACTTTCAATGTTTTTGAGGTTCAGCCATGTTGCAGTATCCGAATTTCCTATATTTTTAAGGCTGAATAACAATCCTCTGTATGTATATACCACGCATTGCCTCTCCATTCATCTATTTTTGGAAACCTGGACTGGTTCTACCTTCTGGCTACTGTGAAGAGCACTGCTATGAATACTGGTATGCAAGTATCAGTCTGAGTCCCTGCTTTCAATTCTTTTTAATAAATTTATTTATTTTGAGAGAGAGAGAAACCTAAGCAGGGTCTGCACTGTCAGCACAGACTCCAACACAGGGCTTGAACCCACAAACCATGAGATGACCTGAGCCGAAATCAAGAGTCAGACACTTAAACAACTGAGCCACCGAGGCGCCCCTCCTTGCTTTCAATTCTTTTGGATATATACCTACAAGTGGAATTCCTAGATCATATGGTAATCCTATATTTACCTTTTGAAGGAACCACCAAACTGTTTTCCACAGTGGCTACTTTCCATTCCCACCAGCAATGCACAGCATTCCAATTTCTCAACATCTTCACCAACACTTGTTATTTTTGTTTTTGTTAATAATCATCAACCTAGTAGGTGTGAAGTGGTATCTCACTGTGGTTTTGATTTGCATTTGCCTGATAACTAACAATGTTGAGCATCCTTTCATGTGCTTATTGGCCATTTGTAGATCTTTAGGGAAATGCCTACATAAGTCCTTTGCCCATGTTTTAACTGGACTGCTTGCTCTGCTGTTGTTGAGTTATAGGAGTTTTTAACGGCATTTTAGCAAATAGAAGTTCAGAGAAAAACAGGCACCGGAGCTGCACTCCAATCTGAAATGTCCAAAGTCTGCACTGCACCTCAGTCTCAACTTCCTTTTATGAAACCCCACCCTCCCAGGCTCTAAAACTTCTGTCTCCTTCACCCCTAATATCTAAGAAGTCACTCGTCCCTTCTCTATTTCCATCAGCCTTCTCTCTCCCCTCCATCCTTGTCTTCAATGTGCCGATCTCTTTCACCTGAACCACCACCAAACAGTATCCCTGACAAAAGCCTCTCCAGTCAGTCTTCTATGCTCCCACCAAACTAATAATTTCTCAAAATACAAAACTGATCATGTACTTTCCATTTTCAAGGTAAGGAGTAAGCGGTCTTCTGCACACAGTTTAAAGTGCAAATTCCTTGGATCACATAAAAGTGTAAGCTCGGATCTATCCAATACCTGCTAGCATCTACCCACAGCCATACGCTGCATACAGCCATTCTGAACCTAGACAAAGTCATGTTTTTCCATCACTCTCTTTACACCAAACATCTGTCTCATCTAAATCTAAGTTATTAATAGTTTGTCATATCTGTTTATATACATACATTTGTGGTCACATGGGGTTGAGGGGGCACTATTTGAATTACACATATGATACTTTACCCCTAAACACTTCATTATGCACTTCCTATAAATAAAGATGTTTTCCTATATAACCACAGAACCATTATCCTGCCTAAGAAAAAAAAAATGGTTTTTGAACCTCACTTAATAACCATTCCATTTACAACTTTTTCAGATTCTCCCCAAACTTTTTTTTTAGCTGATTTTATAGAACCAGGATTCAAAGATGATTGAACAAGTTTCAAAAAATACTGCATTTGTCCCTTTAGTCTCTTTTTAATCTAGAGCAGTTTCTACCTTCTTTTCTTCCTGACTTTCTGAAGACTTTCAGACTGTTCCCCCAATTGTTTTCTCATGGTGTTTTTTCTTTAAACTTTTTATCATGAGAAATTTCAAACATGTATCAAGTAAAAAGAATAACACAATGAAGTCTAATCAGCCAGCTTCAATAATTATCAGTCTTTGGCCATTCTGGTTTCATCTACATCTCCGACTCACTTCTCATCTCATGTTAGTTTAAAAATTGATCCTCTAGTCCCCATATTTCCTATAATTGAAAGTTAGGTCTAGATATTCAAGTTAAGTATTTCTGGGAAGAAAAGATAGTAGGTGACATCACCATATCTTGTGCTGTTATAGATGGAGATGTGTATCACTCCTTTGTCCCACTATTAATGATGACAAACTCAATCATTTGGTTCAGGTGGAGAACAGATACCTCCAAAGTAGAAATACGTTGTTTCTTCACATTTTAAGTAATCCAGAGGATGACACTTTGGTGCCATAGTCATATCCCTTTACCCAAAAATCTTAGCATCCATTTACAATCTTTGTCTGAATCGGCTATTACCTTGGACATTAAAAAATGGTGATTTTTCTAATTCTATCATCCCCTTTTTATTTATCCAGTGGCATTCTACAAATATGGGTTTTCCTTCTTTAACTAGAGATGAATTGCATGTCTTCCAAAAATCCAGGGCAAATGTTTAATTATTTCTTTTTCGTTACCAATTTGAGAACAGAATTAGTTTTAATAGCCAACTACAATGATAGCAAACTAGGGATTTCCTTTCCCTTACTCTTTTAGTATTACTATGAGCCCAATCTATTTTATTCCATATTCTGCAATTATAGACATATGTTAAATGTTAAATACTTTTGTACCCTGAATTCTTATAAATTTTTACTTAACAATAAATCAAATTATTCAAGGACAATGTTTAAAGAGTATCATTAAACTGACCAAAGATAGTATAAAAAAGGTGATGAGAAAGAAAATAAATGAAATTTTTATTTTTCTATTATCTTCACTACATGTTAAAATATACATCCAGCTGCTAGGATTGTTATGCTATGTTTTTATCATTTCTGTTAAATTTTAAGACAAAAGTTTGTTGCTGTTGTTATTTAAGTGTTAAATAATCAACCAAATGCTAAAACTCACCTGTTGAACAGGACTGTCAACTGTAAACGCTTTATAAACAGCCAATGCCTGGCTTTTACTTCCTTTGCTCCAAATCACCATATTTCCAGCCACATAGAGTTCCTCATCATAATCCACTTCTTCTCCAATTTCGCTGACACCTTTCCTTAACTGCCAGCTTTCCTTAAAAATTAACACATGTAGACAGGTTAAAGCACTCTCTTTCTTAATTGTATGGGACAAACTTATTAAATCAAACAGTCATCCAAACAGAAGTCTCCTACTGTCTCTCTGCCTGTGGAGTAAGACACAATCCAAACCCAACTCTTAGAAGGTTTGATGCCATCAATTAATGTTTTATTTATTCCTGAGAGAGAGAGAGAGAGAGAGAGAGAGAGAGAGAACGTGAGCAGGGGAGGGTCACAGAGAGAGGAAGACACAGAATCCAAACAGGCTCCAGGCTCTGAGATGGCTGTTAGCACAGAGCCCAATGTGGGGCTCAAACCCACGAACCAAGAGATCATGACCTGAGCCAAAGTTGGATGCTTAATCGACTGAGCCACCCAGGCGCCCCTATCTTACAGAATACTGTGAACAAGAATTTACTCAAAAATTCTATTAACTGCCTTATACTACTATATCATTCTGCCAAAAATACAAACAGAAATTATACCTTATCTATAGACCTAAAAATGAAACCAACATACTTGGGACACTAAAAAGGTATTACATTAAGCATATGCAGGGGTTATGGAAGGGAGCAGTGAAGTACACATGGGAATTACTGGTGGAATTTATGCACAATGCACATTTCCCGGTTTCACAACTAGATATACATACACCTTCCTCCTCTTGTCCATCAAAATGAATGGGAGCCAGAAAGATTTGGATTTCTAACTACATAAGCCTCCTCTCCCTGAGATTTTGTATCCCAAAGGGATAAGAAAATGGAATAAGGTAGGAAAGACTGATTTTCTGACACACACTTGCATCTCATTCCCCTATTTAAGAATTACTACTCTAACTACTTGTATGGCATTTGTTTCCTCTAGAAATCTTTAGGTCTTGGGCGCCTGGTGGCTCAGTCAGTTGAGCTTCCAACTCTGGATTTCGCCTCAGGTTGTGATCCCAGGGTCATGGGATCTAGCCCTGTGTCAGGCTCCACACTGAACATGGAGCCTGCTTAAGATTCTCTCCCTCTCTTGGGGCGCCTGGGTGGCTCAGTCGGTTAAGCGTCCAACTTCAGCTGAGGTCATGATCCCATGGTTCATGGGTTCCAGCCCGCATCGGGCTCTGTGCTGACAGCCAGCTCAGATCAGAAGGCTGTTTCAGATTCTGTATCTCCCTCTCTCTCGACCCTCCCCTGTTCATGCTCTCTCTCTCAGAAATAAATTTTAATAAAGTAAAATAAAATAAAAAGATTCTCTCCCTCTCCTCTGCCTCTCTCCCCAACTCAAGCTCTCTCTCTCTCTAAAATGATATTTAAAAAAAAAAAAAAAAAGATGGGTGCCTGGGTAGCTCAGTCGGTTAAGCATCTAACTTCGGCTCAGGTCATGATCTCGCGGTTTGTGAGTTCAAGCCCCACGTTGGGCTCTGTGCTGACAGCTCAGAGTCTGGAACTTCTTTCAGATTCTGTGTCTCCCCTTCTCTCTGACCCCCACCCCATGCTCATGCTCTGTACTCTCAGTCTCTCAATAATAAATAAAAATGTCAAAAAAAAAAAAAGAAAAAGAAAAAAAGAAATGTCCAAGTCTCCTATGGCAAGGACCATTTCTAACTCTACCGGCTACTCATCAAATAACATGAAATCTGATCTCCACATACTAAGTAAAGAGAAAAGAGGTTCAAAATAGACCATAATCAGACCTGGTGGCTCATCGATTAAGCATCCGACTATTGATTTCAGCTCAGGTCATGATCTCATGGTTTGTGAGTTTGAGCCACTTATCAGGCATCAGGCTCCACACAGCACAAGATTTCCACTTGGGATTCTCTCTCTCCCTCTCCTCTGCCCCTCCCCTTCTCGCAGGCACACTCTCCCGAAATAAATAAATTTTATAAAAAATAAAAGACCATAACCATACTACTGAATTTGACTTTCATTATGAAATCAGGAGTTATACACATCTAAATAAACAGCTATGACACCACAGTACAATAATATTACTCTAGCCTCAACTGTAATTACCAAGTCAGAATCTCTACCCTACAAGTATCAACATACTCATTCCTCAGTTGCCTCTGAGTAACCTTAAGTTATAAGTAGAACACATCATTCTATGTTTCAAAAATATAATGGGAAACTTAATGGAACCTTTTGTTTCTCGTGGATTGTAACCTCCTGAAGGGATCCCACCAAGCCAGCAGCACCATCAGAAGACCATAACTCAGAAGCTGGCTGCAGCTGGCGGAGCTGAAGGTTCAGAGCATTAGGGTGGTGCTTGCAGTGGTCTCGACCAAAAGGAACAAATTCCTGCAAATCCCCGGCTGCAATCATTGTTGCCCTTTCTTCATAGAAGTTCGACATGGGTTCCAAATATCAACATTATTTCTGCATGAATTCAAACACATTCTGGTCAGCTTCTAGAGTCAAAACCATAATAGAAAGATCATAAAAGTAAACAGAAGAGTCATTAATCCTTAGATGAGTGTCAAATAATCCTATCATATCGTAGACGTATGTACAAGCAATCATAGTATCAAAGGTCATTCCAGACTCCACAAAAGGCACAGATAAAGGATCACTGGCATATTGGAAGGAAACAAACAAAAAAACATGTTACTTCTAACTCATCAGAAGTTGAACTACAGCTTTTAGTAAACCAGTCCGCAAAAGACCTAATAAACTATCAAATCAAATGTGATCAGCAGTTTTGACATGCAAATTCACTTAAACATGTAACTACAACCAATTCCAATTTTTGGTCAAACCAGAACCAAGGCATGAATGAATAACCCTGGCTGTGGAACAGTCATGCATGTAGCAAATTTAAGAGTGCTAGCTTTCAATTAACACAATCTATGATAGTACAGTTCGTTACTACAAAGATATAGACGAGCTGTAACCAAAAAAACACTCCCTTAACTCCAAAACACTGCTACATACAGTAATTGACAACTAATAAAATTTTGATACTCTATAAGGTGGCATATCAGATGGATGACAGTTCTGTCTCTGAGACAACACCTATATTAGAAATGGGTTTTGTGGCATCACATTTAAACTGCAATCCTCGAACACAGAAATCAAAACAAACGTGATGCCAGCACTATAGGTAACTTTTAGCATCTGAAAAGCACTCATGATTAAGAGTGTAATTAAATTTGACACAGATTTCTCATCTGAGGTTTTTCTGGCATCACTAGTTTTCTTTGCTGCACTATCTCAAAGCCTCTGTAGTTCCTATGCAGCAGATGCAAAGCTAGTTTGCTCTGAATCAACATTATTCCTGAGATAACTGTTATGTCACAATCATGGCACTTTATTTCCTCCTGCTAAAATTCAGAATTGAGAACACTTGAACTTGGGACATAACTAATAGTGTGCCTGAAAAAACTTACAAGAAAACAACAAAACTCAGCTGGTCTTCCTATTTCCTAGTCAACAGGATAGTCAGCATTAAACTTGTGACTTTGTCCAGCTTCAGTGGTGCAATTTCAGAACGTTATTCTATTAAATCTTCAAGAAAATTACATCATTACAGAATTACTTTAACAGTACAATCTTTTTGTACAATTAAAACATATTTAATACTCTTATAGTACCCCAGGTTCTTATGCGTTTACTCATTAGGGCAACAAGAAAGCTACAAATAAAAGTGCTATGTTACATTAATAAGCTATAAATCAAGATGTCAGCATTGTTTACTAGGAACAAAAACTACTCTGCCAAAGGGAACCACAAAACTGCCTTAAGGGGAGACCCAAATGCACAGGAAAGGCATCTTGCGTAGAGTCTCCGCAAAGGCACAGCTTCCTCGGCCCTCCTTAGGGTTAGGTGAAACCAACAAGCTAAGCCCCTGGACCTCAGAAAATCCTGTCCGAGAAGCAAGGAGCCGTACAGAAGCTGAGGCCCACATGGGACACCGCGTCCAGCTCAGGAAGGAAGTCAGCGAAGAGTGGAGCGGGGAGGTGCACCCCGGAAAGCCCAGCCCTCAGGCCGAGGACCGCTAGGCGCAAACGCGCGCTTAGGGCCTGCCCCTGGGCTCCCAGCCCTCAGGTCACCGGACGCAAGTCAACCTCGGGGCGGGTGCGAGGATCATACGACATGTGGTGAATCACCGGACGCTGCGGGCCCGAGCCCGCACCTGTGTAACTCGGGACGCGTCAGGCGCGGTGAGCCCCGGCTGCTCCCCGGAGGCGCGGGGGCCGAGGGGGCCCGAGGGCAGCGGTGGGCTCGGTCACGGTGACTCCTCGGCCGCTGCAACTTCTCATTCCCTCTCCCTCCCCTATTCCGGAGGAAGAATGGGCAGCAGCTTCGGACGCGACTACGAATGACAAGCAGGCGTGCAGGGAAGCCACTCAGGCGAGGCGTTCAAACGGACGCTTCCATCTTTGCTTTCCCGTCCTGCCTCGCGCGGGGGCGGGGCGGGGCGTCGCGGGAGGCGCGCGGCGGTACTTTGGTCCTAGCGCCTGCGCGGTTGCCAAAGAGAAAGTTTTGCGGGGTTTTTCAACCTCCTTCAGCGAGCGCGGCGATGCTGTACAAATCCCGAATTCCTCAGCTGGAACCTGTATCTTGATGGGGCCCTCCTGGCGTCCACATCTTCTCCAGGTCATGTCATTACAAGCTTGAACTGCTCTAAACTCTTAATTAGGAGATATTCTGGCTAGTTTCACTCCAATCTCCAAACCCCCAAATGGGAGGTTTTATATTTCAGGCTTGGGGCAGAAAGGAACATGCTGATTTTCTCTCTTTGCCAGTGCACTTTAACTTTTTGGGGTCTGGACCCTTTGAAAAGTTGATGAAAGTTACAGAGGCCCCGACAAAAGCAGCGTGCAATTTTTTAGATTCTTAGACCAAGGTTAAGAACTCCAGTTTTATACCTCCCTCTCTGTGGATTTAACTGTACAATACCACACTTACAGAAACTAGAAAACTTTCTTGAGCTCTAATCTCCCATTGCGTGGTTATCTCTCGGTTGAAAGTATCGATAGGCGTCCTATCGATATGTTTTTGCCTAAAAAACAAAGTTCAAGTTCGTTATCCAGAAATGTAAAATTGGCTGAAACTTTATGTGCACTAGGGATTCCCCAAATACATTTTGCATTTCGTGGCCCTGGGTATCATAGTTCATTCTCCTCCTTTTATTTAGAATGTTAGCCTTCAGGGTTTGGCTCAATGCCTTTTCTCAGAAGCCAAGACGAAAGACGCTGCTGAGGACTGAATTTTTGTGTCCTGCCAAAATTCGTATGTTGAAACCTAATGCCCTACGTGATGGTATTAGGAAATGGGACCTTTAGGAGGTGCCTAGATCACAAGGTTGGAGCCCTCATGGATGGTACTATAAAAGAGACCGCACAGAATTTCCTGGCCCCTGCCGCCGAGTAGGAACGCAGCAAAAGATGGCAATCAATGAAACAGACAGCAGGTGTCACCAGACACTGAATCTGCCAGCGCCATGATCTCCGACATCTGAGCCTCCAGAACTGTGAGAAATAAATGTTTGTTGTTTATAAAGCCAGGCAGTTTATGGTATTTTTGTGATAGCAGCCCAAATGGACTAAAACAGAGACTCTCTTAGAAGTTTGAGTAGACCTGCCTTTCCCTGTAGTCATTTGCTTGAAAACAAAATATCTCCAGACTTCCCCGGCCTGATACAGGGAGCAAATTTTGATTAAGGCAAATTGGCCAGTAGGAAGAAGGCAGGAAGGAGCCACACAAATAAATTCCTTCTTCCCCTCCCTCAGATGGACGACTGACTGTAAGGCATGGTTTCTCTGCATCACCTGTCAGATGTGTGTGGCTGAGTGAGCCACCTGGCAAGCAGACTTACGTTTAGGCAGCCCGTTGTGAAACAGCATCCATGCAGTACTTCTTAGGCTTCCCCACCCCTTCCCTTCATTCTCTCCAGCTTGGAGGGAAAGCATCGACACCCATCCCACTTGCCTCTGGCTCTGTCTTTTAGAGAACACAAGCAGCACAATCCATAAAAGAGTTCCTTATGCTGCTAACTATCCAGTCTGTAAAGCAAGTCGCTGAAAGGTTTCACTCAGCTCTCCCTCCTGGGTGTCCCCTTGCTACTCGCAGATTCTCTCAAGATGTTTCCCTGTGGCCTCAGCTGATGATGTCCTCTGTGAGAACACCAAGGTCGATGCGGACATTTCCCCTCCAGAACTCCCAGAGACCATCCTTCCTCAGGTGCCTCAGTGGGGCTGTGCTCCCTGTGGAGTAGCAGAGACATCATTCTGCCCGAGACATCATTCTGCCCACCCTCCCCGCCCCCCGCCCCCCCAGCAGCACTCCAGTGTCAATGACAGCATGGCTTGGACTAATGGTCTGACAAAGTCTCCTAAGGAAAGCACATCTTCTACCTTCTGCCACTAACCTCTGCACATGGGGGTCCAAACCACAAATCCAGGCATTGTAGAGAATGGTCATCTCCTGTTACCTCCATCATCCTCCCATTTTCTTCCAGCATTTGAGGCATGTACTTGGCTCAGAACACATCAGCTCTGGTATAGACTCCTACAGGCAAGCAACTCACCACACGTCTGCCATGTCGTCCAAACAAGCATGGATTACCTGGAGGGCTCCTGAGATTGTATTTTTGATACAGATACAGATATGCCCAGTATTATAAATTTTTTTAATTTTTTTTTAAATGTTTTTATTTATTTCTAGGAGAGAGAGAGAGACAGCGTGAGCAGGGGAGGGTCAGAGAAAGAGGGAGTCACAGACTGAAAGAGGCTCCAGGCTCCGAGCTGGCAGTCACCACAGAGCCCGATGCGGGGCTCAAACCCACGAACCACAAGATCATGACCTTAGCGAAAGTTGGACACTTAACCGACTAAGCCACCCAGGCACCCCTTTAATTTTTTTTTTATAACTGACAGACAGTGAGAGACAGAGCATGAACAGGGGAGGGCCAGAGAGAGAGGGAGACAGAATTTGAAGCAGGCTCCAGGCTCTGAGCTTTCAGCACAGAGTCTGACGCGGGGCTTGAACTCACAAACCACGAGATCATGACCTGAGCCAAAGTCAGACGCTTAACCGACTGAGCCACCCAGGAGCCCCTGCCCAGTATTATAAAGTAGACCTCTTCTGTGGGTGTACTTCCCCAGTAATTAGCAAAACTCCCCATATATAGTTGGCATGCCAAAAAAATTGAATAAAATCCCCATTCCTCACTTTTAATCTTTGTGACAAAATATGCAAGTCTCTGCATTAGTAGCTATTGCTACATAACAATATAACTACAAAATATATGGGTTAAAATAAAACGTATTTATTACATCACAATTTCTGTGAGTCGGGAGTGCAGGCCTAGATGAGTCTTCCACTTGGGACCTCACAAGGCTGTGATAAAGGTGTTGCTTGGTGTATGGCCTCATCCAAGGCTCTACTGGGGAAAGTTTTGCTTCCAGGCTCATTCAGAATTCAGTGTCTTGTAGTTCTAGGACTAATGGCTTCAGCATTTTACTGGCTGTCAGCAAGAGGCTGTTCTCAGTAACTGGGGCCACCCACAGTTCTTTGCTGCATGGGGTTCCCCAGTATCATCAAAGCATGCAAGCCAAGAAGGCAGTAGCATTTACTAGCAAGAGGTCACAACCTTAGATAGTCGAATCACAAAAGTGACATCTAATCAACTTTAAGGGTTAGAGGAATCACACTCGGATGGGGGAGGATTACATAAGGAAGCAGGGATCACTGGCGGCCTTCTCAGAAGCAGCCCACTTCAGTCTCCAATATCTGTCTGGTAAGTATCAGGCCTTAGATTACCCATTTTGGCTGAGAAGGAAATGTATGCCAGGTTCTCCCTCTCTTCTGAGCCCTTACAGGGCCTCCCCTCTGTCCTGCCTTTCTGGGCCTGCACAGGGCCCTAGATCTGCCTCTCTACCAGGCCCGCTCTGGGCTCACTGCTGATGCCATCTCAGCCTATAGATCCCCACAACCTCATAGTCTCAGAAAGTACAAAAGGACTTTCGTTTAAGCCAAGTTTTAACTATTGCAGAGGAGACACAGGAAAAACAAGCTGCTTCTCAAACACCTGAAATTGAAATCATACTTGATTTTTATACAGGTGAAGAAGGACCCAGAAAGTCAGGGGACAGTTACCAGTTTATTTACATGGTTAAGTGAATAACGAGGTGTAATTAAAGTGCTATCACGTAATGTTTCCTGAATGTATTCAGTTTTCCTATACGTGGTTCACAAACTTGAAGATAATCCAAGCATAGGGCTGAGAATTCATATTTGAGGTAGGGTAACCAATCATCCCAATTTTCCCAGAACTGGGGTTTTCCAGGACTCAAGACTGAGTTTTAAAATCAGACATCCCGGGGCACCTGGGTGGCTTAGCTGGTTAAGCGTCTGACTTTCGCTTAGGTCATGATCTCGCGGTTCGTTGGTCCGAGCCCCACGTCGGGCTCTGTGCTGACTGCCAGCTTGGAGCCTGGAGCCTGTTTCAGTCTGTGACTCCCTCTCTCTCTGACCCTCCCCTGCTCACTCTCTCTCTCTCTCTCTCTCTCTCTCTCTCTCTCTAGAAATAAATAAAACATTAAAAAAAAATTTTAAAAATAAAACCAGACATCCCACTCCAACTGAGCCTACTGGTCACCCTAATTTGAAATGACAAAAGGCAGGCTTTATACACATGTGAGTAAACCCTTACCTTCAAGACCTTGGGTTTCAGGACAATTCAGGGAAATGAACCCCACAGCACATAAAACACAATGTCTTCTCCATTTGAAACGTATAGCTAACCTGGCTCGTCCAACTTTAGTCTCACAATGTAGTATTTGCAAAAACCAATTTCAAGATCAGGAACAATTTTCGGCAATGCACTGAACAAACAGGAAGCCTAAAAATCTAGGAAATCGGATTATTCATTTAATCAAAACTTGTCCCATCTTAAAGAGAAAGTTCATATTTCTAATCTGAAATTTTCTCTATCAAACAGAAGGTTTACAATTGATTCCACAATTTAAATGCTACTTTTTCAAATAATAACCTGTTTTCCCCAAGAAAAAGACAACAATTTTAGAGAACTGTAATTAGACATTAGGTTGAAAGTAGGTATGGGCACCAGGGGCGCCTGAGTGGCTTAGTCGGTTAAGCGTCCGACTTTCGCTTAGGTCATGATCTCGTGGTTCGTGGGTTCGAGCCCCGCGTCGGGCTCTGTGCTGACTGCCAGCTCAGAGCCTGGAGCCTATTTCAGAGTCTGTGTCTCCCTCTCTCTGTGACCCTCCCCTGCTCGCTCTGTCTCTCTCTTCTCCTAGAAATAAATAAAAATATTTAAAAAAAAAAAAAAAAAAAAGAAAGTAGGTATGGGCACCAGAGTGGCTCAGTCAGTTAAGCATCTGACTTCAGCTCAGATCATGGTCTCACAGTTCATGGGTTCAAGCCCCCTGACCCCAAAACGGCCATCAGGCTCTGTGCTGACAGCTCAGAGCTCAGAGCCTGCTTCAGATTCTGTGTCTCCCTCTCTCTCTCCCCCTTCCTCACTCACACTCTGTCTCTCTTTCAAAGACAAACATTTAAAAAAATTGAGAGTAGGTGGCATGTGGAAACTAAATCATTAAAGATTGGATTCAACCATCTTTTTTTTTTCCAAAGGCAACTCAGGTTAGCGTGATTAGTACCTTTTATATCAAGTCTTTCCTTCCCAATTCTGATTTTAACCAGCAATACTTTACTATTTTAAGTCTCTGGGTCTCTTTGCTGTAACTATAATTGCTAAGTTAGTAGGCCACGAACCTTGAAATGGTGACAGTAAAAAATGTCCTCATAGTACAGTGAATATGTTATTGTGTGGTACTGAATGGGGACCTTGAATACAAATAGCACCAAGCCATCTGTGGATGGGATGACAGCCCCAGTAAGGTAACAAGCAACAATTAAGGTAGTGCTTTCAAAAATCCCTCCATGGTAAAGGTATTCTAGCCATTGTTCATGCCTAACTGATCTCACATTTACCACGTGAGGGTGAGTAGTTGAGATTAGTAGAGAAGAAATGTCACCACAGGCTGAGAAAGAAGAACTACAAAGCTTAAATTCTCACTTGCCTCCTTAATAGGTTTCAGGGGTAATTTTGAATAGTATTTACATTTCCACCTCTGCAAAAAAAAAAAAAAAAATGCTTTTTGATTTCCACAGGTAAATGTGTGTTCTACATCATTCTCTGTAGTCTTTTTTTAAATGTTTATTTTATTTTTGAGAGAGAGAGAATGGGGGAAGGGGGAGACAGAGGATCAAACAGGCTCTTTGTTGGCAGCGGAGAGCCCGATGGGGGGCTTGAACCCACAAACGATGAGATCATGACCCAAGCTGAAGTCAGACACGTAACCAGCTGAGCCAGCCAGGTGCCCCTTCTGTAGCTTTTCGAGAACTCGGAGGGGCCTGCAGTTTTACTCTATCTGCCTGCCACAGTTCCATGAATGCTGGTAGAAGCCAGAAAACCACTGGGTCAGAAATGAAGGATAATTTCTTACAGCATCAGCCACAGCAGAGTATCAGCATTATTGTGCCTGTGCCCTGACCCCCAGTTTCCACCTAATGATGTGAAGAAGGCCCAATGACATCGCATACACATTGGGTTGTATCAGAGGGAAGGCACAGTGAGGTTAGGAAAACCTTTAGTAATGGGCACAAAGAATGTTTGCCGATTGCTCTGAAGGAGACATGATCTCTGTCTTCAAAGGCTGTAAATAAACATGCCCTTTGCTCCAGAGATAGACACTACCTCTCTCTTCCAAGGTTTCCTAACAAAGGAACAAGGTCAAGCTATCCCCTTGTAAGATAAGCAGAACTGTCTCCCAGCGTAGCGAAGTATAACTCTCTCCAATATCAAAAAGTTTCTTCCATACCAGTAAATTGTGTGCAGAATCTGGGTCACCTGGGTGGCTTAGCTGGTTAAGCATCTGACTCTTAATTGTGGTTCAAATCATGATCTCACAGTTGTGGGATCAAGCCCCCCATAAGACTTTGTGCCAGGGTTTGTGCTGAGTGTGGAGCCTGCTTGAGATTTTCTCTCCCACTCTCCCTCCCATCCCTCTTTCTCTCTCAAAATAAAAAATGAAAAAACAACACAATCTAATTTCACAATGGTTACGTATCAGTTCCTTCTCACTGTGTAGCAGCATTACAACAAACCTAGTCTAGTAGCAATTCACATTATCTCACAGTTTCTCTAGTCAGAAATCTGAGTGTGGCTTAAGTGCCTCCTCTGATTAGGATAGCACACAAGACTGCAGTCAAGATTTGGCCAAGATTGTGGTCTCGTCCCAGATTCTACTAGGGAAAGATATGCTTCCAATTTCATTCAGGTTGTTGGCAGAATTCACTTGTTTATGGTTGTAAGATTGGGAGATTTAGTTTCTTGCTGGCTGTGGGTTGGAGATGCCCTCAGCTCCAAGAGGCCTTACCACATGGGGTTCCTCAACATGGCCACTTGGTCCCTCAAAGCCAGCTAGGGAGAGAGCAAACAATTCCAGCAAAATAGGCACTAGAGTCTTTATGAATCACATAATCATGTATATCCCATCACATTTGACTTATTCTATTGGTTTGTGTCTTCAGATGTATTTATAGAGGGGAGAGCTGGCTGTTGACTACTTCAGATAATTTATCTGAAAGAGTGTGGAAAAGTCTTTCAGAGGAGAGGATCTTTTAGTTGAGAACTCAGATGATGAGGAGTCAACAGTGCAAAGATGAGATGTGAGGGTAAGGAGCATTCTGGGAAGAAGGAACAGAAAATGGAAAATGTAGCTATACCCACAGACAGAAAAATTACCATACCATTATAACATTGTAGTTTATTTGTTTCTGCATCTGTTTTCTCCAGCACCCAGTGAACTGTACAAATTATCTCAGAATCTTCATTACCTATTACACAGTAGACAACAAATTTGTTTAATAAATGGATGGACTTACTCATTTAGGAATTATTTTATTATGCTTCTGTGTACTTGAGAGATACAAAATGGCTATGTGGGAGCACCTGGGTGGCTCAGTCAGTTAAGTGTCTGACTTCGGCTCAGGTTATGATCTCACAGTTCATGGATTCAACCCCGCTTGGGCTCTGTGCTGACAGCTCAGAGCCTGGAACCTGCCTTGGATTCTGTGTCTCCCTCTCTCTCTGTCCCTCCCCGCTTGCACTCTGTCTCTCTTGCAAAAACAAATAAACATCAAAAACATTTAGAAAAAACAAAAATCAAAGTGGCTATGTGAAGTCCTGTGCTATCAACGAACTCACAGTTGTGGGGAGCAGAGTTACAAACAATTATCAATAGAAGGTGGTCAGTGCTATTGGTGCTACTACAGCATTGGAAGAAAGAATTGAGTCTCAGTCTATGAGGGAAGATTTAGGAAAACTACATAAAGGCAGAGACATTGGCACTGAGTCTTGAAGGGTACCTAAATTAGTTGGGGGGCATAAGTAGGAAAAAGCTTCTTATGTATTTAAAAAAATTTTTTTAATGTTTCTTTTTAAGAGACAGACAGACAGAGACAGAGCATGAGTGGAGGAGGGGCAGAGAGAGAGGGAGACAAACCCTTGAACCATGACCTGAGCTAAAGTTGGACACTTAACCAACTGAACCACCCAGTCGCCCCAGGAAAAGGCATTTTAGCCAAAGGAATCAGTTTGAGCAAAGGCTTGGAAATGACAAAGAGTATGGCTGGTTTGCAAAAGCCTCAAGAAGGTTAGGAATGGAGAAAGTAAAACCAGGAGTCTGTGCAGAAGGAGGAATAGCTCCAGGCTGCTTATTCAAGAAGCCTCTATAGATCGCCTCAAAAGAACAAGGAAGCTCACTCTAAGTTATGCCCCTAGCCTGGTGGGATAATCTGAAATAATGATCATAACAGGCTAAAACACACCAAATATGTAAAAATGTGTGCATCTGTTATGTTGCTAAACAAACAAAACCTTACCGGTTGACACTGGAGATAGGCTAGTACGTCAACCCACTTCTCTGAAATTTGATAGAGTGAAAGAATCCAGCATTTATCCAGTCCTTCCTCTGTGATCTCTGTGTTTCAGAAGAATTAATGGGTTGGCGAGAGAAAGTTCTTTTTATAGAGGAATCCCAGGTAATAAAGAGAATTCCTGAAAGTATTAGAAATTCACTGTTCTAGGGGTGCCTGGATGGCTCATTCGATTAAGTGTCCTACTTCAGCTCAGGTCATGATCTCACGGTTCGTGGGTTCAAGCCCAGCATCGGGCTCTGTGCTGACAGCTAGCTCAGAGCCTGGAGCCTGTTTCAGATTCTGTGTCTCCCTCTCTCTCTGACCCTCCCCTGTTCATGCTGTCTCTCTCTCTCTCTCAAAAATAAACAAAACATTTTTTAAAAAAAGGAAATTTGCTGTTCTAGGATAAAAAACTTAAGAGACAAACCAAAATTCAATGTGAGAACTTTTTAAATTTAATTGTATTTATTTTTTTAACATTTATTTATTTTTGAGAGAGAGAGTGAGCAGATTAGAGGCAGACAGAGAGTGGGACAGATCCTAAGTGGGCTCTGTGCTGACACCAGAAAACTCATGAATGCTGAGATCATGACATGAGCCAAAGTCACATGCTTAACTGACTGAGCCACCCAGGCACCCCAAAGGCTTTTTTGTCCTTTTGATCTTTTGACCCCAACAAACCAATATTAACTGACATCTGGGATTCGACCAGGGAAATTTAAATAAGTACTGATTACTAGATGATTTGAAAGAATTATTAACTTTGTTAGATGTGATCATTGTGGTTAAGCTTTAAAATCCTATCAGTTTAATGCAGATTAAAGGTGAAATGATAGTCTGGGACTTGTTTTAAAGTACTCAAGCAAGAAGAGTGGAGGAGGAGATAGATGAAACCAGATTGGCAAAATGTTGATAATAAAGGATTCTTTTCTTTTTTAATTTTTTTAATGTTTATTCATTTTTGACAGAGAAGAAACAGAACGAGCAGGGGAACGGCAGAGAGAGAGGGAGACACAGAATCCCAAGAAGGCTCCAGGCTCTGAGCTGTCAGCACAGAGACCGATGCGGGCCTCAGACTCACAAACTGTGAGATCATGACCTGAACCAAAGTCAGATGCTTAATGGACTGAGCCACTCAGGTGCCCGATAATAACAGCTTCTTTTTTTTTTAAATGTTTTATTTATTTTTGAGAGAGAGAGACCGCATGAGCAGGGGAGGGGCAAAGAGAGAGGGAGACACAGAATCCAAAGATAGGCTTCAGGCTCTGAGTTAGCTGTCAGCACAGAGCCCGACACGGGGCTCAAACCCACAAACCGTAAGATCATGACCTGAGCCAAAGTCAGACGCTCAACCACTGACTGAGCCACCCAGGCACCCCAATAACAGATTCTTAATGATAGGTACATAAGGATTCATTATTAAAAGTGGAATCACTCTTGCAAATGTTTAATATTTTCCATAATAAATAGTTTTAAAAAGCAAAATAAGTAAATAAATAAACAAATGCTACCATTTTCAAAGAAAACTTCTCTGACCACCCTATCTAAACTTGGTACCACAAGTCCTTCTCTGTAATCCAGTTTACTCCTTTTATAAAACTTTTTGCAAACTTTGAAACCATTCTTCTTAAAAATGTATTTACTCTCTCTTAACACCCCCTCTAGAATATAAACTCCACCTTATTTATGACAGTGGCACAGCACCTACCATTCAGCCTGGTGCATAGAGGACGAGCAATATGTGTTTTTTAAATGAATGAGTGAATGAATGAATAACAAAAGCAAATTTTGGTGAAGGTTGGAGTAATGAGCATTCCTGGGCACTGTCAGTGAGAGTGTAAACATGCATGTTTCTCTGGAAGAGAGAAAGAGGAGGAGACAGAAATAGACTAGGCTATTTCTATCACAGGGAGGAAGTAGAAACAACCTACATGTTCAACAATAGGGGACTTATATGTAAAATTAACACTCAATAGAGTGCTCCTTCCCAAAATGGTACTTAAGTATAATAAAGGATTTTTATTTTAACCTAGAAACTTAGGAGGATTGGGTACATGGGAAAACACAATAGCTCCAATATTTTGGAAGCTGTAAAGCAGCAGAGTGATTTATTAAGTTATTTAAGAAAACTAAACATTACCAATGGGAGAAAGGTAAGAATTAAACCAGATTGTACCATAAAACCTTAAAAGTCTCAGGACTTGGTGGCATCAGATACCACTAGATGTGGGTATGAACACAGAGATGACAGAGTGAGAAGGATGGCTTGAGGATCCATTTTTGTAGTCCCTTTGTATTTTGATTGTGGCCTCAGTCATACGGCTTACATTGGCCAAAGGGACAGTAGTAGTGAGAACACATTAAAAAAAAAGAAAAAAAAAAAAAAGAAAGGAAAATCATTGAGGTAATAGATGTGTTAATTAACTTGATGGAGAGAATCCTTTCACAATGTATACGTATATCAAATCATCATGTTGTGCTGTTTAAATATATTACATTTGTAATTGTCAACTCTGCCTCTCAACAGAGCTGAAAACACAGAGAGAGTGGGTTATAGGAGAAAAGATACACACCCAGAGCCACGAGAAACAGATACATACAAATAGAGGCAATTGATTTTTTTTTTTTGGCAATTGATATTTTTAAATCAACTTTATTTTTCCAAACAGTTTAACAGAAAAAATTGGAAAGCTATTCAGAGAGTTCCCATAGTTCCCACACACAGTTTCTTCTATTATTAATATTTTACATTTATAAAATGTAAGGTGGGTACATTTATTAAAATTGATGAACCAATATCAGTACATTATTAATATAAAACCATGCTTTATTCAGATTTAATTAGTTTTTAACTAATTACTTTTACTAGAAAGGCCTTCTTCTGTTAAAGAATCCAATTCAGGATATACTGTGTTTCCTTAAGCTTCTTTGTTGTTTTTAAAAACCGTGACAGTTTTGAGGAATGCTGATCAGATATTTTGCAGCATATTCTTTACCTGGAATTTGTCTGATATTTTTCTCCTGATTAGACTGGGGATATGGATTTGGGGGAGGAAGCTTATAAAAATAAAGTGCTGTTTCATCCCATGATGTGTATACCAACCACATGACTTATCATTAGCTGTGGTCACCTGGCTAAGGTAGTGTTTGTAACTTATCTACTGTGTGTACTTTAAAATTACCGTTCTCGTTTTCCATATTGTACTCTTTGGAAGGAAGACAATATGTGCAGCCCTCATTTAAGGAGTGGGGCCAATTGATTTTTTTTTTACAACGTTGCAAAACAATTCAACAGAGGAAAGACAGTCTTTTTGACAATTAGTGCTAGAAGAATTGGTTATCCATATGCAAGAGAGAAGAAAGAGGGAGGGAGGGGAAAGAGAGGGAAGAAGAAAGAGAAAGAAAAGGAAGGAAGGAAGGAAGGAGAAAGAAAGAAAAAGAAAGAAAGAAAGAAAGAAAGAAAGAAAAGAGGAAAAGAGGAAGGGAGGAACTTGATTTATACCTCATACTAGTTACTCAAAATGATCAAAGACATAGATGTAAGATTAAACAGTAAAACATTTATTTATTTATTTATTTATTTTTTTAATGTTTTATTTATTTCTAGGAGAGAGACAGCATGAGTAGGGGAGGGTCAGAGAGAGAGGGAGTCACAGACTCTGAAACAGGCTCCAGGCTCTGAGCTGGCAGTCAGCACAGAGCCCGACGCGGGGCTCGAACCCACGAACCGTGAGATCATGACCTAAGTGAAAGTCGGAAGTTTAACCAACTAAGCCACCCAGGCGCCCCTAAACAGTAAAACATTTAGAAGAAAGCAACATAGGTGTACATTTTTGTGACCTTGGACTAGACAATGATTTCTTAGATAATGGCACCAAAAGCCCAAGGAATCCAAAAAAAGGCAAATTTGGCTTCATAAACATTTTATGATTTTGTGTTTCAAAGGATGCTATCAAGAAAGTGCAGGGTCACCTGGGTGGCTTAGTCAGTCAAGTGTCTGACTTCAGCTCAGGTTGTGATCTCATGGTTCGTGGGTTCAGGCCCTGCATCGGTCTCTGTGCTAACAGCTCAGATCCTGGAGCCTGCTTTGGATTCTGTGTCTCCCTCCTTCTCTGCCACTCTCCTGCTCATGCGCGGTCTCTCTCAGTCTCTCAAAAACAAATAAACGTTTAAAAAAATTTAAAAAAGAAAGTGCAATGACAAGCCATAGAATGGGAAGAAATGTTTGAAGTCGTATATCTATATTTATTATCTAGGATTTATGAAGAATTCTTACACAAAAAGATGACCCAATTTAAATGGGGCAAAGGATTTGAATAGACATTTCTCCAAAGAAGATAAACAAATGGGCCAAAAAAATGGACATGAAAAGATGATCAGTATCATTAGTTATCAGAGAAATGCAAATCAAAACCACAGTGAGATACCACTTCAAACCCACTAGGATGGCTGTAATCCAAAAGTTGTACAGTAACAAATGTTGATGGAAATATGGAAATATTGGAACCTTCCTCCATTGCTGGTGGGAATGCAAAATGGTGCAGCCACTTGGTAAAACAGTTTGATAGATCCTCAAAAAATTTAAATCTAGAGCTACCATATGACCCAGCAATTGTACTTCTAGGTATATACCCAAGAGAATTGAGAGCATATGTTCACACAAACACTTCTACATGCTTGTCCGTAGAAGCATTATGCAGAATAGCTAAGAAGTGGAAGTAACCCAAATGCCCTCAACCGAAGACTGGACAAACAAAATGTGGTATATGCATACAATGGAATATTATTCAGAGATAAAAGGGAATGAAGTATTGATATGTGCTACAACATGAATGAACCTTGAAAATACTATATCTACTGGGGCGCCTGAGTGGCTTAGTCGGTTAAGCGTCCAACTTTCGCTTAGGTCATGATCTCGCGGTTCGTGGGTTCGAGCTCCGCGTCGGGCTCTGTGCTGACTGCCAGCTCAGAGCCTGGAGCCTATTTCAGAGTCTGTGTCTCCCTCTCTCTCTAACCCTCCCCTGCTCACGCTGTCTCTCTCTCTCAGAAATAAAATAAAAATATTTAAAAAAAAATACTATATCTACTAAAGGAATGCAGTCACAAAAGCCACATATTTTATAACTCCATTTATATGAAATGCCTGGAATAGACAAATCTATGAGACAGAAGTAAATTAGTGATTGTGGGAGGCTAGAGGTTGGGGTAGAGGATGGGGATGGGGGGACAGAAAATGACAGCGAATAGGTATGGGGTTTCTTTGTGAGGTGATGAAATGCTCTAAAATAATGATGCAGGTTGCACAAGTCTGTAAATATAGGAAAATGGCTGAATTATCTACTTTAAAAGGGTGAATCTTAGGCTATGTGAATTATATCTGAATAAAGCTGTTTTTTAAAGTTCTTGGGCAATCACCAAAAGCATAATCCAAAAAAGAAAAAAACAATAATGAATTGAATCTCATCAAAACTAATATTTTTTGTTCCGATAAAAACATTGTCAAGAAAAAGAAAAGACAAGCTGTAGACATGAAAAAATATATATATTGCAAATCACATTCCTGACCAATGGCTTTTGTCCAGAATATATAAAGAATTCTGAAAACTCAACAAAAGGAAACTTAAGGCTTTGTTCCTTGATAAAGTTCTTATCATACTGAAGTAAGATCTTCATCCTGACCCTGGTTACAAATTGACTTATCCAATTACAATCTGGTGAAAAGGAAGACAGATTCGTATTGCAACATGCAAAAAATATAAATGTATACAGTTATGAAAGAAGAGAACTGGGTAAAGATACTTTATATAATATTTCACCAATACTAACATTATTCCAAGTGGTTTTGTAGATAATACTAATCAATATATATCATTAGTCAAAACATAATCTTTACTATATGTTTTTCTTTGCTTGTTAGCTTAATATCTATGTTACACTCTTTTATGGGATTGCTTATTCTGAATTTTAAGGGGTCAGTTGGAAAAAGATCCTATTTAAAGGATGTCTTATTCAAGTTTGAATAAGTAATGGCAGTAAGACTGATGGCTAGCAATAAAGAAAAAGCTTTTTAATACGCTTATTAAAAAGGACATTACCTATAATTAAATCAAAAGTAGTTTTTTGTGGCTGCCCGATCAAGCAGTGTACCTTCATGCATTTGTCTGCTTCTGGACTAAAGAGTCTGCAAATCCTACCCCAGTCCTTTAGTACAGGTTGACAGCAGTCTGTATTGACTATATATCTATCTTACAGTCCTCAAATATGGTTCTTTTGATGTTTCATCCAGAAGACCAATTATTCTCGGGCAAGCAGAGACCCTCAAGAGGAGCTAAAAGCTGGACTGACTCCAGCTATTTTGCTACGTGCATTTAGCTGTAGCCCTTGTCTAGGTGAATTGTGGCTGAGGTTAGGGGCGTAGCTTTTAAGATTTAATAACACTTTACTGTTGCACATGGAGCTTTCCCCTCAAATTGAGACACAGAGAGATACAGAAGGAAGAGTAATTGACAAGCCATTGTAAAAAATTACCACACTTTGCTTTTGTGAAAAAAAGGCTTTTTCTCCCCTCTTTTATTCTCTTTTTCAGTTTTCACTCCTACAAAAATAACTACTAGCTTAGATTTTACAACTTCAGCCAAGGGTCAAAAGGAAGCATGGAACTCAGAAACACCAAGCCAGCCGCTCCAGCACACATACACACATGTATGCATACACAGGCACACATACACACAATTTTTGCATTCCCAATGGCCACCAAACACATCAAAGAACACAAAGAATGCAAGGAGGTAACAGAAGTACAAGTGTCCAAACAGGCAATCAAAAGCTATTATCAGTCAGATTTTCTATTGTCTGCTACCTGGGAGATCGCCAAATGATCGCCAAGAAACTACCAGAACGAGACCTCTGTGATTTCAGTACATTGTTCAGCAAATGGAATCTCATCTGCTTACCATCCCCCATCCCACCAACAAACTGTAAGAACTAGAAACTTCTTATTTCCAGAATGGTTTTGGCAAGCAAAATGGAGTCTTTTACATGCACTATCTCAATTCCCCTACAACTACAAAGGCAAAACACAGACTCCTAGTATTTTGTTGAAGAAGCTAAATGGAGTTGCTTACCAGCATCAGTTCAGTTTCTCATTAAACTACAAAATCTAGATCTCGGGGCGCCTGGGTGGCTTAGTAGGTTAAGAGTCCGACTTTCGCTTAGGTCATGATCTCGCGGTTCGTGGGTTCGAGCCCCGCGTCGGGCTCTGTGCTGACTGCCAGCTCAGAGCCTGGAGCCTGTTCAGTCTGTGACTCCCTCTCTCTCTGACCCTCCCCTGCTCACGCTGTCTCTCTCTCTCTCCTAGAAATAAATTTTAAAAAAAAAATCTAGATCTCTATGCTTGTGATATGTTCTGTACCATGCTGAATAACCCCCTACATCCACCATTTCAATTTCTCCTAATCTTCAAGTGTTAGACACTCATATTTCCAAAACGGTTTTATGCTGATCTGAGTGTCCACTAAGGCCATCTCAGTGCTTCGGTGAACCCTAATGTCTGGATATTTGCACATCCCCGATGTTATTCAGCATGGCCAAAGAATATCTTATCGATATCATCTCAGCTTTCCAAAAGCTGCAAGGGCTAGACACTGATCCTTCCAGTTTGTCCTTCCCCCTTCCAGATGCCTGTCATTTACACGCTCCAATACTTGAACTTCCCATATGTTGTTGACCGTGGTGATTTGAGCCTTTTAAACACACAGTCTGAATTTGCCCTCCCTCCCCCCACCACACAAATGCCAACACATGCGAATACATAAGCCGGATAATTTCCAATGTGTTGTTCAGCACAGGGAATGGGGTATTTTATATCCTCCATTATCATGCCTCAGCAAATTCAAGAACTGGGCACTTGGCCTTCTGTTACATAGTTCAGCTTGCTGGCTGAATGAAGTGTCATACCAGAATTCCCTCAGTCCCATAAAAAGTTGCAAATACTGGGCAATAGTACTTCCATTTCTTTCCACCATGGCGAAAACGTACGCCATCCCATTTTTATAACAAATCGTAGCACTTAAATACTTGTATTTCTGCTCTTTCCAGGATACCCAATGGATTCTCTTAACATGCACAACATCACTTCCCCAACAATCTACAAAAGCCCAACAATTGTTTTATACAAGGTTCAATAGACGGAGGGGCATCTTTAAACAGTACTCTCCCCTTTTTGAGCTAGACAATTTTACTTCCAGTAAGTTTTTGGGTCCTGGTAAATCGATTTTCTTGCAGAAGGGTCCCCAGAAACCACAAAAGGAAATGCCTTTATTTCACCATGATACTCATTTCATTTTGCAACAACTACAAAAGCTATCGTGCTGTGAGGGTCTGGAATTAGGTTGAGCTATTTTGTTAAAGTTCCTGCACGGCACTGACTCCTGGTCAAGGCATGAAGCAAACCGATTAATAATGTTGCATTGTAATCATGGGTCTGTGGAGACAGAGGCTGGTTATGCATCAGAGATATGCCTAGGTGACCAGCAACATTTAAAAATCCCCAGCTGAACCACTGTTTTGTGCTCCCTGTCACCAAGGTATCCCAAGTGGTTCCTGATCCAAGAGAGAGAGTACACTTGGCCACATGCTTTGCAGAGGGAGGACAAAGGATCCTGCACCTGGCCTCTCTGGATCCCTTACCATGAAACAAACTTTAGCTATGATGCATATACTTACTTTATTGTTGTTCCTATACTGTGTTCTCTTTTTGTAACAGACTGTAAGATTTTGATTTAGTGAGTTTTCTTTAGTAAAGGATTTCTGTGTAGCTGCTACTTAGCAGTTATACAAGTGCATTGGTAGGCCTGTGTTGAGGTCAGTATTCCTAGTGAATTACCTTCCCTACAACATAGTCCCCCAATAGCTATACACCTGTTGAGCTCACTGACTGGAGATCCTTCTATGCACCATCTATGTTGCCCAAGAAACTACAAGATGTTGTGTTTTCCTTAAGATTTGGAGTATTCTGAGTTGCCTTTCTTTTTTTTAATGTTTATTTTTGAGAGACACAGAATGTGAGCAGGGGAGGCACAGAGAGAGAGGGAGACACAGAACTAGAAGAAGACTCCAGGCTCCACGCTGTCAGCACAGAGCCCGACATGGGGCTCGGACTCACAAACTGTGAGATCATCACCTGAGCCGAAGTTGGATGCTTAATCGACTGAGCCACCCAGATGTCCCCTGAGTTTCCTCTTATTGGCACCATCTCAGTCCTCCTGCAAATTTCAAGAACTTGGCACTTACATTTACAACATGTTGCTCAGCACACTGAGTGGAGGACAAGAGATCAAGGAGCTTAGAATATGTAGTGTTGGAATGTCATTATGTGGTACTGAAAGCACCAAGAATTATGACAGGGATAGTGTGGAAGGAGTGACCCTGACACAAATACTAAAATCTTCAAGGAGGGGCTCCTCGGTAGCTCGGTTGATTACGTGTTTGACTTCGGCTCAGGTCATGATCTCATGGCTGGTGAAAATTTGAGCCCTGCATCAAGCTCTGTTCTGACAGTGTAGAGCCAGCTTTGGATCTTCTGTCTCCCTCTCTCACTGCCCCTCCTCTGAGTTCTCTCGCACATGCGCACACTCTCTCTCCCTCTCTCTCTCAAAAATAATTAATTAAAATTAAAATCTTCAAGGAATATGAGGAGAGGGAGGGAGGGAGAGAGAGAGAGATAGAGAGTGCACTAGGGGTCTGTACATACCTGCAGCAAACAGGGCTGGTAACATAACATTCAAGCCACAGACTCTAAAGAGGAGGGGGAGGAAATGGTCTTAATGCAGCAAGAAGAACCCCACCTCCGGGCTTAGGGGCAAGAGGGAACATGAGTGTGAGAGCCATAGTTCTGCAAAGGGAAACCAGGGTGCTGTGACTGGAAGGCCATGGAAAGGCTGCTGGGTGAGTGAGTCCAGGCTGTGATAAGCACAAGGGCCACAGGATGGCTCCCTGTTGGAAGTGCTGTGCATTATGTCCCAGGCGTTGGTATTATACTTGGAATGGAGCACGAGCTCAGCTATTTCCGTGGAATGGTGAATGAATGAATGAATGAGTGAATGAATGGCTCTCTGGCACTGAAAGAGGGATGAGACCATTTCCCAACACACCCTCATTCAGAGTATGCTGAGGCTGAGCCAGCTGTGTAAATACTTGATTGGGTGGTCTGCACTATGTTAACGTGGGCGGGGAAGGCCTGCATAGCATAGCGGGGGCCATGTGCTAGGCTGGAGGTGAGGGGGAGGAAGTAAACCCACACTTGGGGACAAGGCTGAAAAGGTAAGAGGGGGTGGCTGGAGGACAAAGAGAAATAAGACTTGGGTTTCAAATGGGCTGGTTGAGAACTGGGTCTACACAGTTCATATAAGGAGTTGAGCTGGAAGTCTTAAGTCTTCTCATTTGTTATGTTGAAAACGATCAGTTCACAGATTGTGATCACAATGCCACTAGATTTGGGGTGCAGCCCTTCCACACTTGAATCATTGTGGGTGGTAGTCTTCCCCAACCCCTGAATGAATGTTACTGCAGGCCCGTGACATTCCTTCTTTTTCTTAGGTTATAAACAACAGGGGCTCCTCGCTGTAACACACAGGGTCTTAGTAAGTGCACAATACATAGCGGGCATTCAAGTAGGGTTCCCTGTTGCCCTGTTGAAGTTGCACAAATGTAGGCTTCTGGGGCAGAGGTCCTACAAGCATGGAAATAGTTGTTTCATATGGGGGTCTGTTTTTTTTTTTTCTTTTTGGCTCACATTTCCCTTCACGTATCTTGATCCCATGAAGACATTAAATTACAATGTCACTTAAGTACATGGCATGTATGAAACTAATACGATAGAGCTGAGAGCCCACATTTTCACCAGGTTTTCCTATTTGTAGAAGTTTTAAAACATAGCTACAAATTCTTTGACGCTTCCATGATCAAGAGTTGGTGGGGGAGGAGGGAGGGGGGCGGGTCTATGGGTCTTCCCAGTTGTGACTGTTTCCATGGAAAGAGTCTGGCGAAATGGAGCTGGGTGACCTCTGAGGCTAGGTTATAAAAGGCCATACAGCTTCTACCTTGTTCGCTAGAGACCATGCCTGCTCTTGCCGGCCCAAGTCACCATGCCAGAGGCCGCCATGGAGAAGCCTGACTGAGTGCTCTGGTCTGCTGCCCTAGTCTTTTGGTCATCCCAGGGCAAGCGCCAGGTATGTGAGGGTGCAAGCCTTTAGATCAGGGGTTGGCCAACTCTTTCCTTAAAGGGCCTTACAATCGCTGTCACAACCACTCAGCCCTGCTGTTATAGCACAGAAGCAGCCATAGATATTATACACACAAATGACTGTATTCCAAAAACATTTATGTGCAAAAACAGATGATGGGCCAGGAGGCTGTTGTTTGCTGACCCCTGTTCTGGATGATTCTAATCCCCAGCCATTTGAGCCTAAGATCCCAGCAGAAATGGGAGAGCAAAGACAAACTATCTCCCTTGCTCTTGGTCCAAATCTCTGATCCACAGAATCCATGACTCTAATACAATGGCTCTTATTTTATCCCCACTGTGTTTGGGGTCGTATGTCACACAGACATAGATAACTGGAGCAGTTTTATGCGAGGTAGACAAAGAGAGATTTGAGCAAACTTAAAGGAGCAGAGTTAACCAAGAGGGTGTGAGTCTGGGAGCAGAGCATCCTAGGCAGAGGAACAGTGGGTACAATACCCCAGGGTGGCAGAGTGTCTAGTGTACGTGAGCCATAGCAAGACAATTGTAGAACAGCCCCACTGAGATGTCCCGCCACCTCGCACACCTCCACATAGGCTTGTAGGCAGGGCTTGACTGTAGTCTTACCCAAGTCTTGACAGACTGTGTATGGTTCCTTCTGGTACAAGAGGAGGTAAGCCTGGTGAGCAGCTGTTGGAAGGCAGCCTCATATCCCTATCTTGTGAGAGACTGCAGCAAGGTGTTTTTCTTCTTTCTCCATAGTTTTAGTTGAGCACAGGACTTTCCATCTCCCTGCCTCCATGCTTCCTCCTCCCCTGAAGGATACAACTGCAGGCTCCAGTGTCAGTCCATAAAACTGCCTGGTGGTAGTTTAGAGTTGGCTGCTCAGCGAGTGACCCACTGCTCCCTCTGGTTTGGTGTCCTTCCACGGGGATGGGGATGCAAGGAGCCGGCACAGTGCTGATCTTGCTTTTGCTGCCAGTATAAGTCATAACCTGTGTAAATCCATTCCATTTGGGTTCTCTCAAATGGAGATTTGGTACAGCCAAATCTACCCAAGGGGGCCAGCCAGCCTTAGGGTCAGGGATTATCTGACAGGAGACCAGCATAAATGGAAGTGGAGTAAGGAGATGAGGTCAGAGAGGATAGGGGATCAGGTCCCATAGGACCCTGTAGGCCTCTGGCCTTTTGCAGCAAGAAAGCAGGAAATACTGGAGCATTTTCAGAGTTCTGAGCAGAGAAACAGCAATGGTCTGGCTCATGTGGTCAAAAAAAAGGGTGCCTGGGTGGCTCAGTCGGTTAAGCATCTGGCTCAGGTCATGATCTCTGAGCTCGCGGTTCCTGGGTTTGAGCCCCATGTGGGCTCTGTGCTGACAGCTCAGAGCCTGGAGCCTGTTTCAGATTCTGTGTCTCTCTCTCTCTCTGACCCTCTCCTGCTCACGCTGTCTCTCTCTCTCTCAGAAGTAAATAAAACATTTAAAAAATCACATTAAAATTAACCCTAAAAATGTTTCCTTTAGGAAGACATGTCAGTGTAAGTTACTGTTGTAATTATTAGTAAAAGTGGCTTCGATTTCTTTTATCGTTAACTTCCCTTGCTGCTGTCCTCTGGGCCCCTCCACATTTGATAGCTAAGGAGCTGCCTTTCCACTCCTGCTCTGCGCTTTTTCGTTTATGTTCACCTCCCACCCTGGGCGTCACCTCTCTCTGACTTGTCACGGGGGCTAAGCGAACAATTCATCCCCAGGAACCGCTGCCCAGGAGACAGTGCGCTCCCCGCCGCCAGGGCTGGTCTCACATCGTTGACGAGGTACTCGGGGGGCGCTCAGTAGGGAGCGGTGCCAAGGTGGCCTTGGCCTCTGGGAGCGTTGCTGCCAGGGTTTTCTGTGTCTTGCACATCTGGATCGCGGGATCGCCGCGGACTCCAAGATGCAGTATCCTCCTTTTGGGTCTGGCTGCTGCCTCGGGAGCCCTCCACGCCTCTCCAACTTTTTCCACCTCTCAGTCTCCCTCCCTCCCAACACGTGTTGGATTCTGGGCCCGCCCTGAGGCCAGGGCTCCTCTTTCCTCCACACCTCCAGCCGCGGCTCCCCTCTACGGGTATCTAACTCCCTCCCTTCCCTTGCAGTCCCCTCCCTTTCTCTCCACCCCCGCTCCCCATCGGGGGCCACCCAGGCTCGGCCCAGGGCCCGCCCCTACGCCCCGGTGCAGTCCAGCCCTGTCCCCTTCCTTCCCCCCCGGCGGCCCGCCCTCCTCCGCCCTCCTTCCCGCCCACTCCCCACCCTAACTGGCTCGGGTCCACTCGGACTCGGTCCCCGGCCCGCCCCTTCCAGCCCTAGGCGCCTCCTGCCCGCGGCTCGGCCCCGCCACTTCGGCGCTAGCTGCCCAGCGGCCGGGAGCGGGCTGCTTCGCTGGCGTGCTCGAGCGGGCACTGGGCAGGCTGGGGACGTCCATCGGTGCGTGATCCCGGAGAGAATTTCCAGATGCGCTGCCCGGGGATGGGGTGGGCCGCGCTACCGCTACTGCGGTGGTTCTTCCTCCCCGCGCTCTGGAGCAGAGGTGAGTGCGCGGGGCGCCGAGCCAGGCGCGGGGGGCCGGGGGCTCGCGGCCCGGCGGGAGCGCGCCCGGCTGCCGGGCAGGTTTGCAAACACGTCCGCACGTCCCAGCGGTGCCAGGGAGTGCAGCGCAGGGGCCGCCGCCAACCCACTGACAGAGCGCCACGGTTGGGTCGTGTGTGCGCGTCCAGGTGGAGCCGGCCAGGGGTGGGCGCCCAGGGCTCCCCTATACTGCAGAGGGGGAAATGGAGCTCGGCCCGGCCCTCCGCAGGTCGCCAAGTTTTCAGCCCACGGTAGCGTTGGTCGCAGATCTAGTTGGGAACGCGCTGAAAACTTTGTCCTAGGCAGCGCTGCGTGGTTGCACCCCGGCTCCGTCAGTAGTCCTGGGAGCCGCGGGCCCCATCTCCCAAGGGACCGGTGCGGGGAGACGAGCTGCCTGAGGAGTTGGAGTCACATTCTTGGTGCTGCGGTCGACCCAGGACAGGAGTCCGCCGGGGAGGGACTGCCGTCCAGGCTGCTCCCACTGGGCCCTTATGGGCAGTGTTAGCACCCCTTTGCAGGGACACCCTGTGAGTGTGGGACACCCTGTGAGTGTGGGGGCCCTGGACAAAGGGGAAGCATTCTCTTAACCCCTATTATTGCTGAACAGAATCGAATGTGCTTGGACAGCGTCTAAGTTTGTCCCGATAATGTCACATCCCCATATAAGATAGTGGATTGATAAGTAGAAGCCAAGTAGGGCAGGTTCCATTCTGCATCAACAGTTTGTTTGGAGACTAAGTTTTTTTTTTTTTTTTAATTTTTTTTAATGTTTTATTTATTTCTAGGATAGAGAGAGAGAGACAGCGTGAGCAGGGGAGGGTCAGAGAGAGAGGGAGTCACAGACTGAAACAGGCTCCAGGCTCTGAGCTGGCAGTCAGCACAGAGCCCGACGCGGGGCTCGAACCCACGAACCGCGAGATCATGACCTAAGCGAAAGTCGGACGCTTAACCGGCTAAGCCACCCAGGCGCCCCTGGAGACTGTTTTTAACAAGTTAGAAGTTTGATCGCTGATGGAATTTTTTGAGGAAGCTGGGAGAAGGTAACCAGGCTTTACCAAAAAAGATGAAGAAATGGTGGGAGATGCCACATCCCAAGCATTTTTCCTTAAGCTAAAAGTTTTCTATTTCAATTCAGCGTGTGGTTTTTGTCTCTTTTGACCATGAACATGGCTGAATCGCTTTTACCTAATTACAGTCAAAGGAATTTTTTTAAGAATACCTAGAAAGCCAATGAGAATTAGGCAATTTACTTAAAATTTTTTCCTTTGAGGTTTTCCTTTGAAAGGTCGGTTGCTCAACGAAAAAAATTTTAAGCAGCAAACGCTCTTGTTTTATACATTAAATTGTATATGCAATTTATAATTTGGGGCCACATAGCGATTGGAAGCAAAAATCAAAAGCCAAAACCACTCAAAGAACTGGAACAATTCTGTTCTCTATTCCCACCAAAACCCTTCAGAATTCCTCAGCATTTCTGCCAGCTACCACCAGTCAGCTGCAGATCTCTTCTATTTTGTTAGTAGTGAGGACTGGCCATACATAGTCTTGGAGGTGGTGAAGATGGTGACAGTTGTAGGAAAAGTCACAGAAATGGTAGTTTTGGTGCTTGTATTTAAAAATGAAGCCTTTCTCTAATTTTTTTAAAGAACCGTAATCCGAACAACTCTTGTAGCAGATAATCAGCTTTAGTCTGATAATCATAAAACATCTGCTAAAACCCACCCAGCAGGAAGAATGAAAAATTTCTCCAGTTTTTCTTCTGCCTTTTGCTTTTTACCTTGAATTTACCTGTGAGATGTCTGACAGTGTTGTATATCACTTTGCAACAGCTTAAAGTATGGAATTCTTATTGACAGAATTAGAACAGAAGTAAAAATGCTATGGGAAGAGGGAAATTAGACTCTGTCCAGTTGTAAAATTTTAGACGGAGAGAGAGGGATAAGATGAGGGATGTGTGTGTATAAAGGAGGAGAATAAACAAATAATTAAAATTTACACAGCACTTTTGCCCAGGACCACTCCCACCCCCATGCACACACATAAACACCATCCCGCAAGAATTACCCACACACAGAATCGAAACCGCTGAACCAGGGGCATCAGGCTTTCTCCGGTCTTTCCTTTCTGCTCCGTCTCTCATGAGGGAGCCAGTGAGCAGCGAAACCAGGCAAGGAGTGGCTCTCTAAAGGCCCAGGGACAGGATAGAAGAGGAAAAATAGAAAAGTGGATGAAAGTGAACAAATCAGCCCCGGATAAAACTGTACGTGCAGCTGAACTCAATCCTTAGAACAAATTGGGCTTTTAAAACCCTTCAACACTGACATTTTTACCCCAAACTGATGCCATAACCCATATTACAATGTATTGTAAACATTTTCCTGGTGAGAACTTGAAGCTGTCCTGTTGCTTACAGGCTTTTTGACAATGGTCTTTTTGGAAGTAAGCAGGGCAGATTTTTAAATGATTTTTAAAAAGTCATTCAGGGGGCACCTGGGTGGCTCAGTCGGTTAAACCTTGGACTTTTGATTTTGGCTCAGGTCATGAACCAGGGTTGTGGGATCAAGCCCTGCATCGGGCTCCGTGCTGAGTGTGGAGCCTGCTTGGAGTTCTTTCTGTCTCCCTCTCTCTCTGTCTCTTTCTCTTTCTGTCTCTTCCTCTCCCTCCTCTCTCCCCCACTCCTCTTTCTCTCTCTCTTTCTTAAATGAAAAAGTAAAGAAGTAAAGTCATTCTGACCTTTCTTTAAAAATATTTTTTTTTAAGGTTTATTTTTGAGGGAGAAAGAGCACAAGTTGAGGAGGGACAGAGAGATAGAAGGAGACGCCGAATCTGATGTAGGCTCCAGGCTCCAAGTTGTCAGCACAGAGCCCAATGTGGAGCTCAAACCCACAAGCTGAGATCATGACCTGAGCTGAAGTTGGATGCTTAACTGACTGAGCCACCAGATGCCCCCGATCTACTTTCTCAAAATGATGACTGGAACACAGATATGTTTAAGATTAACAGTAACTATGTTTTTCAATTTTAATTTTAGAAATAATTTCCAGATTGGGGCGCCTGGGTGGCTCAGTAGGTTAAGCGTCCCACTTTGGCTCAGGTCATGATCTCGCAGTTTGTGAGTTTGAGCCCTGAGTCAGGCTCTCTGCTGACAGCTCAGAGCCTGGACCCTGCTTCATATTCTCTGTCTCCCTCTCTCTCTGCTCCTACCCATTCACGCTCTGTCTCTGTCTCTGTCTCTCTCAAAATAATAAACATTAAAAAAATTTAAAGAAGAAAAAAAGAATGTCCGTGTAAAACGAGGAGCAGGGCCAGTGAGTTACCAGTCAGAGCTGGTTATGAATAGGTTGAATCTTAAGATACCGATGCATTGGGAACATGCTGCCATGTGGAAAAGCTGCGCCAGGAGGTTGGTTTCCCCCTGACCTGCAAATGGACACATATGTGTAACCGCTGCTTCCTATGTAATAGCCAGAATAAGCTTTTGAAGGTGGACTGTGTCGTCCCCTTGTTTAACATCCTCCAGTGGCTTCCCATTCCTTACCGGGGTTTGCAAGTTTGCCATGAGCCCCCCACCCCAACTCCCCCTGCCTCATTTCTAGTGCTAATGTTCACTCTGCTCCAGCTGCAAGCGTCTGTCTAGCAGTTTTGCATTGGATGTTCCCTCTGGCTGGAATCCTTTCCTCAAGATCTTTCTGTGCCATCTCCTTCTTAGGATTTGGGTTCCAGCTGAGATGTCCCTCTTGAAGAGCCCTTTCCTCACTCCCACACACACCCACACACCATTGAATTTAATTTCCTGATAACACTTTCCCCCACCTGATGGTGAGATGGCCCAATACCGCTCCACCCATTTCAGGTGCTCAGTGAGTACGTGTGGATGGTATCAGAGAACCAGTCCCTGTGGGTGTCACCATGTGCTCCTCCCCCTTCTGTCTGTCTGCTGGCTCATCCAGAAACAGAATTGCTGCAGCTTTCATGCCCTGGTGCTCGGTTGATAGAAAACAGCCTTATATTTTGCTGTGATGTCAAAGAATGATTTCTGTACTAGGAAACTTAGGACATTCAAAGAAGATAGATTTTTGTACAATATTAACCCAATATACACTATTCACATTTTATATTCTCTTTACTATTCCAGCTAGAGAAAAAAAAATCCAAAACTGATTTTTCAGTTTAAGAACAGAGTGTTAGTAGCTCCTTGCTGGGGGCAGCTTGCCTGATGGCCAGTTAGCTGTGATCCCGAGTGCCTTGACTTTGGCCCATTGTCACTAGTTTAATGTTAACCCAAAGCACTTGGCCTTGGGTTGGTATGCATCTCAGCAGGAGGTTAATGGTTATAAAAACTGAAAAAGCAGGTTCACCCCCTGAGCCTCGAGGGACTGGGATGAAAATGTTAACAAGGGGATGCTGGATAGGAAGCGAGCTGGGCTCCATGTCCCACCTACCTGGCCTCTGGGTGCCGTTGGTAACTGTCAGGACCTCAGTTTCCACCCTGGTATTCGCAGAACTGGCGGAAGGATGAACTGAGCTCAGGGGACATGGGAAACGCTCCAAAACTGTTCGCCATCCCTGCCGATGGTTCCCCTCCATTGTTTTGAACTCAGATTCTGGAGAAGTGTTTTTCCTAAACCAAAGGTGTTGGGGGCAAGGTTCTTGTTTTCTCGCTGAAGTGTTTCCCAAATTACAACCTGAAATCCGAGAACGGAGCTGTGAACCACCCTCCACCATTCGGAGCACTTTGGTGCACGGGCTGTGCGTGTCATCCGAGAGCCCTAGAATGGCCAGCTCCCTGTCCTCGCTAGGGCTTTGTCCCCAGAAGTCCTGCCGGCAGAACCCTTGCTTGTCACTTGGCGCCTGAGGCAGGGCCTGCCTGCTGCCACGCCCTCCCGCCTCCCCACCTTCCCTTCCCTTCACTTGTGGAGTTCAGTCTTAACGTGGTACAGGAATAGCTTCCTGTCATGTGCCTCTCAGGAAGGTATAAAACTGAAGTCCAATTCCTGCTCAACCTTTCCTACAAAACTCTACTCCCAGGTGGGTGTGGTTTTGTTTTGTTTTTGCATTTGTTTTAGTTTTGTTTTTGAATGTAAACGTCCAGGTAATCCCTTTCCTTTTTATCATGGAAAACTAGGTTTCCCAGTTGATACAGCATGGATACAGCTTGAGGCCTAATTTCATAGATTGAACGTGTCTGAGCACGTGTGCTCTGAGCGTATGTGTGCGCGCACGCGGGTGGTCCTCCAGCAAATGGAACGGACAGGGAGCCCCCAGACACTTCCTGTTTGGGGGCAAGTGTGAGCCAGCCCCCAGGCACTCTGACTCCCCTCTGCCCCCTGCACTCTGGACATTTGCTAACCCCTGATGGGGAAGTAACCCATCCCGTTCCCCGTTCTAGTCCCTCTGCCTCCAGCTGAAGGCTGACCCGTGCAGCCTGGCAGGAGGTGAGAATTCCATCCGGATCTGTGGCCCCACTTGGAGGGCAAAAGCACTGCAAGTACCTGATATTCTCTCCCCCGCCCCAGGCCTTTGCCTGACTTGTAACTGTTGCATGGTATACAAGTGGTATATAAGATTCTTTTTCTATTTTTTTAATTTGATACCCTTTTTTTTAGCATTCATTTTTGAGAGAGAGACTGCAGAGCACGAGTCGGGGAGGGGCAGAGAGAGGAGACACAGAATCCAAAGCAGGCTCCAGGCTCTGGGGTCTGAGTTGTCAGCACAGAGTCCGAAGCGGGGCTTGAACTCATGAACCATGAGATCATGACCTGAGCCGAAGTCAGATGCTTAATCGACTGAGCCACCCAGGCGCCCCATATACAAGATTCTTAACTGCAGAAAGGCGCAGGCCTTCCCCAGTTTTGTGAGAGCTCTCAACTCGGCCGCAGCAGCACTTAGAGCAGCTGGGCAGCCCTCTCTTCTTGGCAGCATTGCTGTTTACCTACTCTGGTCCTCTGCCAGTCTGCAGGATCCAGCAGGCATGACCTATGACCTACCTTCTCAGTTCCTGGTGTCTGGGAATGAGACACCATTTTTTTTTAATGTTTATTTATTTTTGATAAAGAGAAACAGAGCCCAAGCAGCGGAGGATAGAGAGAGAGGGAGACACAGAATCCGAAGCAGGCTCCAGACACTGAGCTGTCAGCACAGAGCCTGACACAGGGATCAAACCCATAAACCTCGAGATCATGACCTGAGCCGAAGTTGGATGTTTAACCAACTGAGACACCCAGGCACCTCCCTTTTTTTTTAAGTTTTTTTTTTTTTTTTTAATTTATTTTGAGAAACATACAAAGAGCAAGTGGAAAGGCCTGAGAGAGAGGAGACAGAATCCCAAGCAGGCTTCACATTGTCAGGGCAGAGCCCGATGAAGAGCTCAAACTCACAAACCATGAGATCATGACCTGAGTTGCAATCAAGAGTCAAATGTTCACCCAACTGAGCCATCCAGGCGCCAGTCAGTTCCTGGTGTTTTAAAGTGATAAATGAAGAAAGAGTGATTTTTAAAAAAAATGTTTATTTCCTTTTGAGAGAGAGAGGGACAGAGGAGCCGAAGCAGGTTCTGTGCTGACAGCAGAGAGCAGGGTAAGGGTCTCGAACTCACCAAATGTGAGATCATGACCTGAGCCAAAGTTGGGCTTAACCAACTGAACCACCCGAGTGCCCCAGGGTGATTCTGTTTTACACATTTGGTAGAGAAACCTACACTTAAGCCTTTCACTTAATGGCAAAATGGATTTTCCATGAGCCTTGGGGGATTTTCCATGAGCAAGAGGGAAGAAAGAAAACCAGATGGGACAGATGTTGACTTTAGGTTTGAAGCAAGATCAAACAGGAGAAGTTTTACACTCAACGCTAAGCATGTTTGAGAGACTTATACTCGGAGAAAACCCATTGCATCATATACCTCAATGTAGAGGGTTTTGTGACAGCAAATTATGTGCCCCTGTACGTCTCCTTGTACCCAGTCATTAATGGTGTCTTCTGGACAGTTCTCAGCTGGTTTCTTCAAAGGGGCCGTCTGGCGTCTGCAGAGTAAGCCAAGGCCCCAGCCAGATCTGATGATTATGGCATTAGTGCGCTGCCCTAGCTCACTCCGGGTCTCAGGTTGGCATTTGCCGATCAGGCAAACGTTCTGGGACAGATCTCTTTTTGTGTAATCTGCTGTTTCTGGAGGGGTGGGGGAGCTCCAGTTACCTCAGCATTCAGGGACAGCAAACAACCTAGAATGTGCCTTAGCTGTGGTCTTGCCTCTCATTAGGCGCACAAAGGAAAGCCTTGTTTATCTTGGAGAAGTGATTGTTTTGCTATTTTAAGCTTCAGGGCGTATTAAAGCTACTCAGAGTAGACTGGCCTCATTATGGGTTTTGAAAATGACCTTTTTTTTAACAAGTCAGAACAAGCTGTCCTGGTGGAGAATATTAGACCATAGACTCAAACTTGCTGCAAGTTGTTTTCTGTCCCGGTACTGCACTGCTTTGTGAATGCACAGCGAGGCGATAAATATTCATGGGCTCCCTAGCGCTGCCTGTTTTTGCTGGGCAGGCTTCCTCCACACAGGAAGTGAAACCCGCTTTTAAGCCTTTTTACAGTTCTGGCTCATGATTTCAAGATTTGTTGATGGAAACAATATTCTTTGAAAGTTTTGGAGCAAAGCAAAAAGGAAGTTCATTAGATTTAGCATTACATCTAAAGCATCATTTAAAAAACATAAATAACTGCTTTAGAAGCCCAGAGGTGTAAATTCTCATCCCCGATTTGGTACGGTCTTGGAGAGACATTTGGGAGGTGGTGCTCCACCTTTCTGACCCTCCAAATCCCCACCGATCAAATGGAAGGGCAGATAAGGGGATTCTGGGCTCCCCCTCTGGGCAGAAAACAAATTCCATCTGAAGGGCATAGGTGAGGTGGGACACTTTCTCACTGTCGTTCCAGACACAGGACCTTAGCATGAGTGTGAACCTCTCAGCCCTGCACCAGATTCTGGCTGTGAGTGTCCTCAGTGTCCTCAGGCCCCAGCCCAGAAACCAGGCCAGAGGAAATACAGAGTATTTCGTAAAAATGAGTCATGGCAGTGGGTTCTTTACTGTGGGCCGATGCCATTCCCTGCTGCCTTAGATTGTCTGTGCCCCTGTGCAATTCCCCCTTTAGCTCTATCTGGGTTGATAGAATAGTTTGGAAATGAAGATGTATATTTCTGAAATTACTGGAACTGTCCAAACAGATTATGGCTTCTTACTGTCAAATCTGCAGGGAGCATGGACTCTTGGATTCTGGAAGGCACGGGGTTAATTATGGAGTCTTTCCAGGCTGGGCAGAGTAGAGCATGTCTCCCCAGGATGCACAGCAGAATCCCTAGCATCCAGGGGGAGTTATATATCATTTTAAAAATTCTATTCACTTAATATCATGATGTCATTTTCTATTTGGAAATTAAATAAGTATTTTATAATGTGAATTGCAGGATGTAAAGCTCCCAGGCATTTTGGCCAGGAGGATAAGGAGAAAGTCAGCTAGGAAGCTTTTTCAAAATACGGAAGCCCAGGCCCCACCTAGGTCATATAGACTCAATCTTTAGGGTACAATCCTATCCAGCAGAAGGCTGATCTGTGCACATCTCGTTACACTCCTCCAGTACAGTGCATCTAATTCTCTGGTAGGATTGGGGAGCCTCACACCGTTGCCCCATTGAAATCCCTCCCCAATTTCTCCCCAGTGCAGTCTCCTCCCCTCGCCTCATCTCCCACAAAGAAAATCACTCCCCCACACTGGGTGATTAATTCCCACGCACCTCTTTACCCTCTGACACCACTAATTGTGTTGGTAACACTTAACAGTGTTGTTTGACCCCACGTCAGATAGAGTCTGCTTGTGGTTGTGTATAACAGAAAACCTCCCTTCGGTGGCTCAGCCAAAAGGAAGGTGTTTCTCATCTGCCACGAGCAGTCTGAGGCCAGGCTGTGGTTGGGACAGGCTCCATGGTGTGGTCAGGAACCTGGCTCTTCCTGGCTCTTTATTCTGCCGTCTTTAGTGTCTGGTTTTCAAACTCATTGTCTCCATTTGGATGGTGCCTCTGGACATTCCATTTGTATTCCAAGAATACAGAGTCAGGAAGGACAAAATACAACCAGTTTCCTACTAGCCAAGTCTGCCCTTTTCAGGCCATAAGAAGGTAATAGCTTTATGCCAAGCCCCAAGCCATGGACTTCAGCTTGGCTTTTCCTGACCGCGACACCAACTATGAGGAAGAGCAACGTATTTACTTATGTGCTTTCTCATTTTGTGCTAAGTTTGCTGGTCTCCTCTGGGTTGATCAGTGTTGCCCCAGTTTATTCACCTTCTTAGGCAACTATGTGAATATACCTTAGTTTATTTATCTGGCCTCCTTTTATTGGGCATTTAGAGTTGTTTTCTTCTGTTACAAGCAGTGTTGCCATGACTGTGCTTATTTTAAATCTTTGTTTATAGAGGTTTAATTCCCTGTAGTAAAAACTAAGTTTCGAGTTTGATGCTTTTTAGCAAATATGTATCAAAACCACTACGCGGGTTAAATTAGCCAGGAACTTGGGTGGGTGTCTCACTGTGGACATGCGTGAGTCTTTAGGGGTGGAAATGATGAGTTGTGGGATAGATGCAATTTAGCCTCCTAATATGCTGCCAAGTTATTAGAATAGAGAAAAGCCTTCTTTGCACATCTTCTCGGCATGTTGTTGGCCATGGAGGATCTCGATTGAGGCATTTCTCCAATATCTTGAGAATGCTCTAGATAGGTCTAGTAATCCTGCTCAGGGCTGGTAGTCAGGTTGCAAAGCAGGCTGAGACCACCTTGGCATCACCCGCTAGCCCTCCAGGCTCACCACCCAGCGCCCCATCCCCGGCCATACCTCTGGCACACTGGAGCCCTGTTCTGCCCAGCCCTCAGAAACAACCACAAATGGGGGCTCAGGTGCTGGGCCCTGAATGTGGCTGGCGAGGGGAGGGTGGTAGGCACCGGGAGAAGTCCCTTCATCTCTTCCTGTGTGTGCAGATCTGCGTGAGTTGTTTAGCATCTGTGAGCCTCAGGCTGCTCCTCCGAACTGGGGCCGACAATACTCCCTGCCCAGGATCAGAGAAGATTGTGTAAGTGGAAAGGCTGGCAGAGAGTGAGCGTAGGGAGATAATAATACAGGTGATGCAGACTTTTTGCGTCTTACCCAATAGAAGATGCTAGACATAGTTGGATTTTTAAAATTAAGCTTTTAATTTTGAGATCAGTTTAGATTCTCCTGCTGTTTCTAATTAGAAATAATATAGAGAAGCCACCATGTACCCATTGCTTAGTTTCCCCCAAAGAATAATGTCTTAGAAAACTGTGGTACAAGGTCACAAGCAAGGTGTTGGTGTGGTGTACTGCACCACCCAGGACCCCTCGTGGTGCCCGTTTAGAGCCTACGCAGGTCCCTCTGCCCTCTCACCTCCCTAACCATTTCTGTAATTTTCATTCCACTAAATGGTTTTCCATTTCTGTAATTTTGTCATTTCAAAAATGCTATCCAAATGGATTCATACTGTATTCATTTTCCATTTGCTGCTCCGACCAATTACCACCAATTTAATTACGCAAAACAACAAAATACTATATTATGTTACATTTCAATAAGTGAGAAAGAAGCCTGACATGGGTCTCCGTGGGGCTCAAATCAGGGTGACAGCAGGGCTTGCTTCCTTTCTGGGGTCTGTAGGGAAAGTCCGTTTCCTTGCTTTTTCTCACTTCTAGAGGCCACTCACAGTCCTTGGCTCCTGGCCCCTTGCTCCGTCCTCAAAGCCAGGAAGCGTGGGCTGGGTCCTCCTCGCATGGCACCACTGATGTGAACTCTTCTGCGTCCCTCTCTCCTTCTACGGGCCCTGGAGATTGCACATGCGTCACAGCCTTTGGTGATCTCACTGTTTTTAATTTTAGCCATCCTGACCTGTATGAAGTGATATCACATTGTGGTCTTAATTTGCGTTTCCCTAATGGTTTACTACGTTGAACACTTTTTTAATGAGCGTATCTGTCATCCATATATGCTCTTTGGTGAAACATTTTTTTCATCTCTTTGCCTGTTTTCTAGTTGGATTATTTGTTTCTTATTGAGTATTTGAAAGTTAATAATCTAGATACTAGTGCGTTGTCAGATATGTGGTTTGCAAATATTTTCTCTTACTTAACAGTGTCTTTTGCAGATGAAATTCAATTTATCAGATTTTCTTTTTATGAATGATACTCTTGGTGTCAAGTGTAAGACTCTTTACCTAGCTCTAGATCCTGGAAATTTTCTCCTCTGTCTTCTTTCTAAAAGTTTTAAAGGCTTATGTTTCACATTTAAATCTGTGACCCATTTTTAGTTAATTTTTGAATAAAGTATAAGACTTAGGTCAAGTTTAAATTTTTTTTGCCTATACATAAAACCATCTTTCCTCCATTGAATTGCTTTTGACCTTTGCCAGAAACCAGTTGGGTATATTTGTGTGAATCTATTTATGATTCTCTTCTGTTCCGTTGATCTGTGTGTCTATATCTCTGCCAATAGTATCCAGTTTGATTATCGTAACTATGTAATAAGTTTTGAAATCGGAGAGACTGATTCTTCCCATCTTATTCGTCTTTTTCAAAATTGTTTTACCTATTCTAGATCCTTTGCCTTTCCACACAAATTTTAGAACTATATTAGTTTTATCTACAAAAAAATCTTTTCTGGTTTTTTGTTTTGTTTTGTTTTACTGACATCAAATATATTGTTTCGACAACAACAAATTCTCCAGTTCTTGACATCAGCATCAACGGGGTGTCCTACAATTCAATTCAGTTCTGACACTAACTGCCTGGAGTTAGTGTAGACCTCACAGGTTAAGGGCTCAATTTCATAAGACCACCCCCCAATGCAGACACCAACTCAAATGAAACTCTGCCCAGCTGACCATGGTGGATTCAGTGGTTCCCATGCCATTCTTGCCCCTTCAGGTTTCATAATTCCCTAGAATGACTCAGGAAAACATTCTTCTTATGATTACAGCTTTATTATGAATGATACAACTCAGGAAAAAAAAAAAAACAAATGGAAGAGATACATAGAGCAAGGTAGAGGGGAAGAGGTTCAGAATTTCAATACCTTCTCTGCATGTACCACCCTCCCAGCACATCGATATGTTCACTAACTCAGAAGCTCCCTAAGCCTTGCTGCTTAGGAGTTTTATATGGGGTTTCGTTACATGAGCATGATTGTTTTTGCCATTAGTGATTAAGCTCAGTTTCTAGTCCCTCTCTCCTACCCTGAGGTTGAGCACAGGGCAGAATATTCTAACCTTCTGATCCCTTGTTCTGTTGACCAGCCCCCATCCTGAAGCAATCTAGGTGTCCCACCCTAATTAGCATGAGCTGGGTTGTGTTCCAAAGGTGCTCATTACGAATAACAAAACACATTCCTATCAACCTGGAAATTCTAAGCATTTTAGGAGATCTGTGCCAGGAACTGGGACAAAGACCAGATATATGTATTTTTATTACACCACAATCTATGTATCACTTTGAGGCGAATTGATATCTTTACCGATTTGAGATTTCCACTTTATGAACGTAGCATGTCTCTCCATTTACTTAGATCTCTCATTTCTCCTATCAGTGCTTTACCTTTTTCAGGATATGGGTTCTGTATGTGCTTTGTTAGATTTATACCTGAGTATTTCATCACTTGTGAGTGATTGTAAAAGGAATTGTATTTTTCATTTTGATGTCTGTGTTCTCACTTAGTTATATAGAAGTAAAGTAACTTTTGTATATTTTATCTTGTATCCTGTGACATTGATGAAATTGGTTATTAGTTTCAAGGACCTTTTTTGCAGATTCTGTGGGATTTCATATGTAGAAAATCACACCTGCAAATGTGACTATTTTATTTCTTCTTTTCTGATCTTTCCTTTCCGATGCTTTTTATTTCTTTTTCTTGCTTTACTGTATTGGCTAGAACATTCAGCACTATGTTGTCTAAGAATAGAGAAAGCAGACATCTTGCCTTGTTTCCAATCAAAGAGGGAAAGAATGAAGTTTTTCACCATAAAGTCAAATTATACCTATTGGTTTTTTGTAGATGTTCTTTATTAAGTTGAGCGAGTTCTCTTCTATTTTCTTAAAAAACTTGAATGGGTGTTGAATGGCTGTTAGACTTTGTTAAATGATTGATATGATTATGTTGTTTTTCTTCTTTAGCGTGTTGATATGGTGAATGCCACTGATTGATTTTCATATATTGAATCAACTTTCTATCCATGGAATAAATTCCATTTGGTCTTGGTGTATAAATCTTTCTATATATTGTTGGACTCCATTTGCTAATATTGTGTTAAGGTATTTTTGCACCTAAATTCACAAAGGATGTTGATCTGTACTTTCTCCTGTACTGCATTTGTTTAGTTTTGATATCAGGATAACTATAGCTTTGTAAAATATATTGGCAGTGGTCCTCTCCTCTTATAGTTTCTGGAAGATAGTGTGTGGAATTTGTGTTAATTCTTTAAGGATTTGGTGTAATTTTCCAGTGAAACCATGTGAGCCTGGAAATTTGTTTTTTTGGGGAGTTTTTTAGATTATGGATATAATGTCCTTAATTAAAGAGCTATTCAAATGATCAGTTTCATTTTGGGTGAGTTATAGTAGTTTGTGTTTTTTGTGAAAGTAGTCCATTTCCTCTATGTTGTCAAATTCGTGTGTAGAGTTGTTCGTAGTATTTAATTATTATCCTTTTGATGTCTATATAGTCAATAGTAATATTCCTTATTTCATTCCTGATATTAGTAATTTGTGTCTTTTTTTTCTTTGTAAGTCTTACTAGAGATTTGTCAACTTTACTGATCTTTTCAAACAACCAGCTCTTTGTTTCACTATTTTTCTCTATTGCTTTTCTTTTTTCATATTCATTTCTTATGTCTATTACTTTTTGTTTTGCTCTACCTTGTCTGTGTTCTGAGCATAGATTACTGAATAAATTTCCCCCTCAGCCCTGTGCTGTGTCCCATAGATTTTGATATGTTGCATTTTCATTTTGCATTTTCAGATGTATTCACTTCAGTATATATTTGTTTCTTTCCCTTGAGACATCCTCTTTGATCCGTAGATTATTTAGAAGTTTTATTTGCAAGTATTTGGAGAATTTCCTATTACTTTTCTGTTATTTCTAATTATTCTGTTGTGGTCAGAGAGCTCAAACTCTATGATTTAAATCTTTTAAGTTTGTTGAGATTTACTTTATGGCCCAAGATATGGTTTATATCCCAGCATCATTTGGAAAGAATGTGGAGTCTGCTGTTGTTGGGTGGAATGGTCTATAAATGTAGACTACATTCTTTTCATTGGCAATGTCGTCAGATTTTTCTGTGTCCTTGCTTATTTTCTACCTAGTTATTTGATCAGTTCTTGAGAAAAATGGTGAAGTCTGCAAATACAATTACTGATTTGTTGATTTCTCCTTTCAATTATATCAGTTTTTGCTTCATATTTTCAGCTCTTTGCTTTAGTACATATTTATTTAAGACTGGTATGTCTTCTTGGTAGATTGAGTCCTTTATCATTATATAGTGTTTCTTTCTGTCTCTGGTCATTTTCTTTGCTTTGAAATCTACTTTATCTGATATCAGTGTAGCTATCCTGCTTTCTTTTCATTAATGGTTGCATGATATATCTTTTTCTCTCTTCTGTGTTCAACTTGACTACGTCATTATATTTGCCATCAATTTCTTATAAAATGAGTTTTATAAGCAGATGGTTGGGTAATGTTTTTTAATCTACTATATCAATCTTGGTCTTTTAATATATTTAAATCATTTACATTTAATGTAATTATTGACATATTAGGTGTTGAAGTTTTACCAGTTCAAGGGAATTATAGAATCCCTACCTCCTATTAAATTCCTTTGCTTCCCCATTTAAATCATCATTATCTTAGGGGCGCCTGGGTGGCTCAGTGGTTGGGCGTCCAACTTTGGCTCAGGTCACCATCTCACAGTCTGTGGGTTTGAGCCCCGCGTCGGGCTCTGTGCTGACAGCTCAGAGCTGGAGCCTGCATCAGATTCTTTGTCTCCCTTTCTCCCTGCCCCTCCCCATCTTGCTCTCTGTCTCCGTTTCTCAAAATAAAATAAAGACATAAAAAATTTTTTAAAAACCCACACATAATTATCTTAAATATTTCTTTTTCGTTTATATCAGATAGCGTTACAATTTTTCTTCAACCATCAAGCATAATTTAGAAAACTCAAGAGGATGAAGGTTTGTTGGATTGACAAATATTTTTGCTTTATGTGTTTTTTTTTTTTCTTCCTTCTGATGATTCAAGCTTCTGTCTTTTATTGTTTTCTTTCTGTTTGAGAATTTCCTTTAGCTATTATTTTTTAATTTTTAAAAAATGTTTTATTTACTTTTGAGTGTGAGACTATGGGCGGGGGAAGAGACAGAGGGAGAGGGGGCAACAGAAGATATGAAGTGGGCTCTCAGCTGACAGCAGCAAGCCCGATGCAGGGCTTGAACTAACAGACTGAGATCATGACCCCAGCCAATGTCAGACGCTCAACCAAATGAGCCACCCAGGCGACCCTCCTTTAGCTATTTTTTAAAAGCAGGTCTGCTGATGACAAATACTTAGTTTTCTTTCATCTGAGAATATTTTGGTTCCCCCTTCATTTCTGAAGAATTCTGAGTTGACAGTTCTTTTAGCACTTAGAAAACATTGTGCTATTTCCTTCTGTCTTTCATGGTTTCTGATGTGAAATACACTGCCATTTGAGTTGTCTTTCCCCCTATAGACCAGGCATCATCGCCCTCTCTCATTTCTTTCAAAATGTTTTCTTTTTTTTGTCTTTACTCTTCAGAAGTTTTGACTATGATGTATCTTGGTGTGGATATTTTTGGGGGATTATGTTAAGTTCACTCAGATGTTTGATTTTGTAGGTTTATATTTTGTGTCGGGTTTAGGAAACTTTTCAGCATTATTTCTTCAAGTTCTAACACACCCAGGCGCCCCTAGAAATAGTCATGTTTTTAAAGGAAATAACTTTTTTCTTTAAAATAATGCCTTTTTGTTAATAGGCATTCAGGTATTGGGGGGCTGGAGCATGTGCGCGGCAGAGGAATTAAACTTGGAGACTGAGAGTCTCCCCTGTATCGTGTGAAAGCCGCATCTGGTCCTTGGGGAGAACCATCCCCATACCCCTGGGGGAAACTGCTTCACCACTCTGGCCAGAAAGTGTTCTTTCAGTCTTTCCATGATACTTGGTGTGCTGCCAAAGGGGAAAGAGAAGAAAAACCCTTAGTTAAGTAAACATATATTCACATTTCACTGCCAGAGGTTGAATGGTCTAAGTCAGCATAACTGGTCCCATATGTTCAGCACTGATGGTCCAGACGTGACTGGCTGCTCCTTGGAAACAAGGCAGATCAGAGGTTTCATGTTATGAACATCTTAATGGCCATTCATTGCATGAGTGTGCATGCCGGACACTGCCCAGAGCTTTCTGTAGAGTGTTGTGCTATTATCTCTGACAGAAGGAGGTGTTATGTGTCCTACTTTACAGATGATACAGGTGGGGTGTTACGTGTCTTACTTTATAGGTGAGGAGACTGACTCTCACATGGACCAGTGACTTGCACAAGGTCATTTGGCCTCTGCAGGAGGTTGAGCTGGGTGGAGCTAACTCTTGCTTCTTTGACTCCAGAATTCAATTCTTTGTTCTTTTCTTTTCTTTTCTTTTCTTTTCTTTTCTTTTCTTTTCTTTTCTTTTCGAGAGAGTGAGAGAGAAAGAGAGAGAGAAAAAAGACAGAACATGGAAGGGGCAGAGAGGTGGGGGACAGAAGATCCAGAGCGGGCTCTGCGCTGACAGCAGAGAGCCCAGTTCAGAGCTTGAACCCACGAACCTTGAGATCATGACCTGAGCAGAAGTCAGACGCTTAACAGCCAGAGCCACCCAGGTGCCCCAGGGTAAAGGGTTTAAATTCTTCTCTCATTAGGTATTGTTGTTACTTTTTATCAATTGAAAATCCTTCATGTTTACATAAAGTGACACAAAACTAAGGAACAAGTTTCTGTTTGTTCTTGGTTTGGCCTCAACCAGCCTTTGACGGGTGGGGAAGGAGCCCTTAAGCTAGATAGAGAAGCTGCCCAGGGACGTGATTCAAATAGCAGCCAGAATGATTGTGGCGGGTAGGGGGTAGGGAGGGGGATGTCCAGATATGGCCCTTTCTCTTAGAAGGGGACACGGGACACTGCAGGGAAGGGGACAGGGTGTGGGCTCCAAAACCCTTTTTGTAAACTGCAAACTCTCTCCTGAAGGAGGCCTTACTCCCAGCTTCCAGGGGCCTGCTTGATAGCAAAGCCCATAGAGGACAGCCAGGCCAGAAAGGAGGCAAAGGGCATCCTCTCCTCTGTATGTTGCTGCCTCCCTGCAACCCGCCCCCCCCCAGGCCATGTACGCCCTGCAGGTGAGAAGCAAAGAACCCCCAGGAATTCAAGAATAAGCCGTCACTCTTGCATCCTCCTCTGGGCCTCCAGATTGTGAGGCTGACCTTCCTTGATGCCTCTGTCCATTTTGTCATTTGAGGAAGAGTAGAAAGAGCAGAGCGGTGGGTCCAATAGGCTGGCGCTTAAGTCTTGCCCTTTATTCCAGCACTCGGGCCAAGGTGCTTCCCCTGTCGCTTTCCAGGCACCCAAGGTTGTAAAGCAGATTGATGGCACCTGACACCCAAGGCAGGGCTGAACAGGGCTCACCCACCCGTACTCTTCCTCCCGCAAGGCCGCTGCCCGCCCGGTCTTCTTCCCACGGTTTGGAGGGCGTCCAGCGCCGGGGGCGCCTGCTCTGCTGCCCCTGGACCTCTGAAATCCTACTGTAGGGCGGCTCAGTCAGTTAAGCATCCAACTCTTGGTTTCAGCTCAGGTCATAATCTCGCAGTTCATGAGTCTTGGGCTCTGTGCTGACTGCATGGAGCCCCCTTGGGATTCTCTCTCTGCCCCTCTCCTGCTTGTGTGCTCTCTCTCTCTCTCTCTCTGCCTCAAAATAAACAAGTAAAAAAAAAAAATAGAATCCCATACATGTAGTCATGTCCTCCCACTGAGGCACGCTTACCCTTGAAGGGGAGCAGAGAGGCTAAGGAGGTTTTTGAGGTCATGTCTCAGGCGCCAAGGGACTTTGCTGGGCACCACTGAACGGTACTGACCACCAGCCCACCTGCCGTCATGCACACTCTGTGGCAAGCACTGAGCCACTAGTCATGGATTTAAAAGTAGGATGTGCTAGTTGATCGCCCAGAACGTGGCCTATTTACTAACATCCCCTAACTGGCTTACAGACTGAGATCCCTAAGTGTCTGGCTCACTGTGTGAGCCAACTGTGTGGTTGGTGGAAGAGGGGCTGCGTCAGAGGCACGCCAACGTCCCCCCTCAGTCCCACCCCCAGCCCTGGCAGTGTCCCTGCCTGGGCCACGTCTCTTCCCAGCTCACCCTTCAGAACTCTGCCCACATCATCACACCCATTTATTCCGTGGATGTTCACTGCATATTCAGTCCACGTCACTCATCCTGCTGGGTTCAGAGGTTGTCACCTCCAGCTTTCGAGAAAGCTACAAATTTGTTCAGAAAAACAAGGCAAACCTGCATGAATCAATGGACAGGATATCTAACCAATTTATTTGTTGGATGAATAAATGTTTGCTAATCGTGTCCCATAAGTCTATCCCTGTGCTTGGCACTGGAGGCTGATGACGGAGCCACAATCCCTGTCTGTACGAAGCTGATGCTGGAATCTGGTCAGGGGCCGAGTGGTGATTGGGGATGAGCAGGGATGCTCCATCGTGCCTCTCCCTAGCCAGGTGGGGGATACAGCTGCTGTCCAACCTAGATGTGAGGTCGTTTATCCAAGACTGCTGAGTAGCCATTACTTATGTAAAGCTCATTTCCCACTTCAGTAGCTTAGCCAGTCCACAGAAGGAAACAACCTTGAAAGAAGGAAGGGAGGGGAGGGGAGGGTGAAGTTACTTGTGACTTCCACACAAATTACAGCCAGGGGTGGTCGACTTTTCCAGGTGTGCTATGTAGAGAGTACCAAATTCTCATTCAGTCTCTGTGAGCTTTTTTTTTTAATGTTTATTTTTGAGAGAGAGAGAGGAGAGAGCATGAGCAGGAGAGGGATAGAGAGTGGGAGACACAGAATCTGAAGCAAGGCTCCAGGTTCTGAGCTGTCAGCACAGAGCCCGATGTGGGCCTTGAACTCATGAACCGCAAGATCATGTCCTGAGCCGAAGTCAGATACTCAACCGACTGAGCCACCCAGGCACCCTCAGTCTCTGTGGGCTTTTTTTTTTTTCCTGTGGGCTTTTGATATACCTCTCACACTGACTAAACTTTGTCTCGAATGTTTATCCATCTAACATGAGCCCACCATGCTCCCTTTTGCCATCATAAAGATGAGTTAACAGGAGCATGTCAGTGAGAACTAGGTTTGTTGTATAAGCAAGCCTTGTCGGTCTGATCTCTTCCTCCTGCCATAACGCTCCCAAAAGAATTTTACAGCGTTCCACTCTGGAGATGCTTGGGTGGCTTATTCCATCCAGTGTCCGGTTCTTGATACCGGTTCAGGTCATGATCCCAGGGATGTGGGACTGAGCCCTGTGGTGGCTCCGTGCTAACAGTGCAGAGTCTGCTTATGATCCTCTCCATCTGTCTCTCTCTCTGCCCTTCTCCCACATACACATGCCCTCTAACTATCTAACTAACTGAACGTTTTTTAAAAAATGTAATTTCCAGGAGTGCCTGATTGGCTCAGTTGGTTAAGCATCCAACTCTTGATTTTGGTTCAGGTCATATCACAATTAGTGAGATTGAGCCCGGCGTCTGAATAAATAAGTACATAAATAAGTAAGTAAATAAAGAAAATTATTAACAATTTTTTAAGTTATGAAAAAATATAATATCTGATTAGTCATTGTCCTGACCAAAACCTTGGATTGGTTTTTAGTTTGCCTTTTTCCCATTATCTGAAATCACTCAGGGCTCCATGTATGCACTGTCGAGCTCTAAAACACCCTTTACCTTTACTGCTGTATGAACAGCACCCCCTCCAGCCTGCACCAAAGTTGTGCCGTGGGAACCTCACCTGCATCACCCTCCATGAGGACATTCAGCTTTCTGTGTCAACTCTCGTAAATCAGCCCTTCTCAAGTTTTGGGGCAGCAGGCATTTACAGATACATAATAAAATGGGAAAATAATGGAAAATAGTAACAGCTAACAGTTACTGAGTGCTGACTATGAGCAAGGCGTAGTGATACCTTCTTTATTGCTAACAGCAGTACCTGGTGGGGCACCATTATTACCATCTCCCTTCTCCCTGTGAGAAAACCGAACCAGAAGCAGCCTCCTGGCCTGTATTCTTCCAACCAACAATGACCAGTATAATGACCACTCCTGAGAAGTCTCCTGTGTTCTGAGATTATATCCTTCCTAAATATTTGGTGTCAGAGTGACCTTTCTGTTGTGCGCTGATGGCTGTAGTGGGAACACGGTTGGGGAAAACCTTTCTTCTCTCTCCAACATCCTTCCTGCTCCCAGCCACTCTGGTAGTTAGGTCTTTGCCTTCTTCCTGGTGGGTTCCCCTCCTCCTGGCCTCCTCCTTCTTGCTCCTCGGGCTCCCCCTCAGCCGGATGTCAGCCCCACGCCAGGGTCAAATATGGCTCTGATCTTCTCCCTCCCCTGTTCAGAAACCTTCCAGGAATTCACCGCAGCCTCAGCCAGGACCCAGGACTCTCCAGGGTCAGCCTGTATCCACTTGCTCTATCACTTTGATGCTAGCACAGGAGCGCCAACCTGCAGCTACAGTCATGCTCCCAAACTATGAGGCCGTCTTCGCTCTCTTCAATTTCCCACCGCCCCGGCCCTGGAAACCCCGCCCCGCCCCCCCCCCCATCCCTTCCCTAATTCATGCATTTACTTACTTATTCATTCAACACACCTATTATGAGCATCTTCTATGACCTGGCTATAGTGTGGATGGCTAGCCTTGCTGGGGCTCCCAGTCTATCAGGAGAGAAAGAACTGAATGAGGAATCACAGATGTTACGAGGAGGAGGGCCCCGGCCCCCAAAGTGGAGGTCTACGTAGGCAGGTGGGGAGGGACCAAGGAAGGCCCCGCTCACGCTGTCAGGACAGCCCCGTTGCCCCACTTTATTGTGTCCCATCTTCCCTTAACTCCTGGGACCCTCTGCTCTCCTCACCTGGGGCCAGTGCCTTTCTGTATCCCTGGACTGTCGCAGCAAATCTTAGACCCCATAGGTGCGATGTAAGTACTCATTGGCAGTTGATTCATTCTGCCAACTCCTGGCAGTTCAGCTCGTGGAGCTTAACTATCTCTTAAACCATCCACAGTGATTATAGGGTGGGCTTGCCACTCCGACATCTGAGTGGGTGGCCTTGTCTCTAGTTTGCTCACTTAGCAGCTTGGCTCTGAGAAAACTGAAGACTAGACCCCAGCTGTAACCAGAGGTTATCCTGCAGGCTTGAGGTTACAAAACAGTTTCCCATTTTATATTTTCTGAGCTTCCATAAATATTTGAATTTTCCACTACCAACTTGGGTTACCTTTATAATTTGACATTTGAAATGTCTTTAAGTAAATTAAGCAAACCAAGGAATTATTTGCTTCTCCTACTCCACTTTTTTTTTGCCTTTAAAGAAAAACAAGGTTATTTGGACAAACCCCCTGCCTTCTCAGTCTCATGGATGTCTGTAAATAAGGGCTATTGATAAATTTGCTGATCTGAGGGGCAAAGGTGAATTATAAGCTCTTCAATGCCTCAAGAGAAAGAGTGTGCTTGCGAAGGGCCTGCAGACTTCAGGTAAATAACCAGAGTATTCATAACTGCAGAAGGTATCCCTGAATTCAGAGGAAGATGATGGAGCTGGATGGGACCCAGGCAGAGCTTTGCCGTTTCCTGCTAAGAGCACAGGCCCACCCTTGTGCATAAGATTTGCCTGGTGTGGGGGCGACAAGAGAGGCAGGGGCCTCTCCCACAGAGCCACTCTGACCTCCACTCCCTGGAATAAATAAATGAATGCTTCCATCACAGCACACTCCTCTGTGTGAATGGCCGGGCTCGAGGCGAGTCTGCGGCTGACCCACAAAGCCTCCCCCAAAGCATCCGGAGGGCCCCTGCTCACCCACAGCCACTGAGACCTCAGGCTGAAGACAAGCAGCGAGCTTTCCCCTGGCTTCTCTCTTTCTCTCTCTCTCTCTTTTAAGTTTTTTTTTCTTTGAGAGAGAGGGGTAGGGAGAGAGAGAGCATACCAAGCAGGCTCTGCCCTGTCAGTGCAAAGCCCATCTTGGGGCTCCATCCCATGAACCTTGAGATCATGACCTGATCCGAAATCAAGAGTTGGACGCTTATCCAACTGGGCCACCCAGGCGCCCCTTCCCTTGTTTCTTATAGTGAAAGCTCTTCTTCTCCAACCTGGCATTCACCCTGGAGGCAGTTCCTGAATGCAGCAGCCATGAGAGAGCCGACCTGGCATGAAAGAGTCACGTGGAGAAGACTCCCTAACAGAAGCCGTGACCTTCAGTTGAGGGGAATGTGCAATCCAGAGCAACTTGGCAGGCAGGAAGCCAGAAGAACAAATTCTCAGATCCTTCCTTCTGCACCCAGATCTCCTGATTGTATCTCCTTTGGCCAAATAAGTGCTTAGTTGACTATTTATGCTAAAAATTATTTGTTGTTTACCTGAAATTCAAGTTTAACTGGGCTTCCTGTATTCTTATCTGCTAAATCTGACACAACCCTAAGCAGAAATCACCCTATTCCCTGCACACACACACTCAGGAGCCCAGGAGGGTGCGACATCCTAAGTGTGACAGAGACACAGCTCTGGAGTGGGGATGAGCACCTCTGTGCAGCCCCAGTCATTTGCCCACACAATGCCTGACCCGTGTCTCTCCCATTCTCTCCCTATCACAACTGCCAGCATAGGATGTATGCTCCAGAAGGGCTGTTAGAAAAGCCAGAAGTACAACTATTGTGGGCCAGATGAAATCAACATTGCCAGGTTCGTTCCAGGAGGCAAGCATTTTACTGGAAGCTCCAAGCCATTCTTTTGTTGGTGACATAACGAACATTGATTCCCAACCCCCACCCCCACCCCCATACTAGAGGTGGGTCATGTTAAGGCACCTGGATTGTAAACTCCTATCCTTGTGACCAGTAGCAGCCTTTATAAGACCACTGGCCAAATGTGTGGCATAGTCCGTTACTGAGAACACAGTGAGAAAAGTGATCTCAGGTGCCATCACCTTCCTGCCATGCTGTTGACTTAGATATGAAGGACTTTGAATGTGTCACAATTTTCAAAAACGGGGGAAGGTGGTCAAAGGGTACAAATTTCCAGTTACAAAATGAATAAGTCCTGGTGATGTCCTGGATAGCAAGGTGACTACAGTTAATAATACTGTATTATACGTTTAAAAGCTGATAAGAGAGTAGACCTTTAAAGTTCTCGACACAAGAGGGGGTCTGAGTGACTCAGTTGGTTAAGCATCTGACGCTTGATTTCAGCTCAGGTCATGATCTCGCCATCGCGAGATGACTGGCTCATGCCAGTCTGGCTCTGTGCTGGGTGTGGAGCCTGCTTGGGATTCTCTCTCTCCCTCTCCCTTTGCCCCTGCCCTACTCACTTGCACATGCGCACTCTTTCCCTCTTGCTCAAACAAATAAATAAATAATTAAGTTCTCATCACAAGAAATAAATGTTGCAACTGTGTTGTGATGGTAATCAACTAAGTTAACTAGATTGTAGTGATGATCGTTTTGCCATAGATAAAAATATCAAATCGTTATGTCGTATACCAGAAACTTACATAACATGTCAATTATATCTCAATTTAAAAAAAGAAAAGAAAAAAATTGGTGGGAGGAGTTATATTTCTTAAACATTCTTTAGGAGATATGTGAAGAAATAAAAGAATTTGTGAATGAGAATATGTGTCCAGACATGTGTGTTAAATACATTTGGCTTGTGTTTTCTGAGGACCCTGAAGATACCCCATGTCTCTCATCAGAGGCTTAGAGATTGGGAACCTACTTGGAAGACGCCTTTATTTAAAAGGCTGAAAATCAGGGGCACCTGGGTGGCTTAGTCGGTTAAGCGTCCGACTTTCACTTAGGTCATGATCTCAAGGTTCGTCGGTTCGAGCCCCACGTCGGGCTCTGTGCTGACTGCCAGCTCAGAGCCTAGAGCCTGTTTCAGTCTGTGACTCCCTCTCTCTCTGACCCTCCCCTGCTCATGCTGTCTCTCTCTCTCCTAGAAATAAATAAAAATATTAAAAAATAAAATAAAAGGCTGAAAATCAGGTGTTCTGTTTTGCAGCTTTTGCAGAAGTGAGGGAAGAGACCAAGCCTGACCTGGCATATCCAGGAAGCCTACGAGCCGACCACATGCCGTTCCCCCTTCCTCACACCAGTGGATACCAGCCTGCTCAGATGTTTTCACCTGCCCAGCCAGGACGATGGCAAACAAGCAATGCAGCCCATCCCGGGGCGACCTCTGTTGGGACAAAGCTCCCACCTCTTGCATTTAATCATACAATTGGCCACATAATACTTTCTGAACATAAAGATGTCAAATTTAATTGCTCAATCAATATACCTAATATGTACCAGGACATTGCAGTTATTTCTTGGTGGAAAGATGGGAAGGAGTTGATGGGGGCACATCATGCAATTACTCAGTTTATTCCAGATGATGAAGTCACGGCAATAATCGCTTCCTTCAGGTACGTGTTCTCTCTTCCTTTCTTTTGTTAAATGTTGTTATGTTATTGCTGATGCAAAAACAAAAACCTCCTAAGTTAAAAAGCAGTTTTTTATTTTCTGTGTTGGCAACTCGCTGATCCATTTAGACTGTAGATTAATAGCTGATGCTCTGTATTGTTGATGATTTCTTTTACATTGATCTCGGCCCGCACCGGAAGAGCTGGTTATCGGAGGCTCTGGGTTCTGGGGAACCACTTCCCACCTGACCTACAAGTCATGTCAAGTTCTGCTTGACTCAGGAGCTCTCCCAGTGAGTGGGAACAGCATTTCTTACCCATGATGAGGAGATGTCTAAATCGCACCGCGGGCGTGGGGCTTTTAAAACAAACATCCTTCCCATCCCTTTCCTTTGCCTTATCCCCCCTCTCTCCCACCTCTCCCCTACACCCCCTGCTTCTGCAGATCATGGTACTGAGCTAGCCCTCATGTCACCGTCTCACTGTTCCACTGTTTTGGCAGGGGCCAGCCGAATGCACTGGGGCTGGGGGGAGGGAGTGACAGAGCCAAGTCAGCATGTATCTGAAATAACCCATTATCCCTAGGACTGAGTCATCATATTTCAGAGTACCACGGACAGTGAGCCAGCTGCTTCTCTTCTCCCCATCCCTTTTTTATTCTCTACTCCCCTTCAGCCAGAGGGGTTTGAGTGTTTTGTTTGTTTTTGAGTAGGCCCTTGCACATACAGTTCTAGAATTCAGTGGACCTGTGGTCATTAAAAGCTCAAAATGAGGTCAGGGCCATGCAGAGTTGGCGCCAGCACCTTTTCCCTGGGATTCCTGCATTCCTAGCGAGGGGAGCCCTCTGATCTAGAGTGTTTTCACTTTCCCTGGCCTGATGCTTGGGGCAGTCCCAGACGGTGTCCCGTCTTCTGGTGAATCATTTGATATTTCCTTTTCAGAAAACTGCCTCAGACATACCACAGGACAAACAACTCCCATACGAATTTAGTGTGTCAAAATTTCCAGAAGATGCACCTTTTTTTTTTTTTTTTTTGCATAGTTTTTCCAAGTTATAAGCTTGGTTAGGATCAAAGCAAAGAACACAACCGTCACCTTTTCCATTGGTTGATTCAAATCTTGGCTGGTTCTGTCAGGCTGCCACCCTCAGCCAGTGGCTGAGACCACTCAGGAGATTTGGCTACCTTTTTTTTCTGCATCAACTACAAGACACAGATGTTTGGCCATGATAGAGACACAGCTTCTGATGATCTTTTTAATAATGAATAAGGAGCAGTTTAATGGCTTGAAGGAATGGAGAGCTGTTACATTGGTCCCATCAGGTGTCGTTAGGAGGAAAACACTGCCCTGCAGTCTGTCTGGGCTGGGAGTCCTGAACGGGTGTGGGGGGAAGGGGGTCCTGCCACTGGACAGCCATGAGACTGTGTGTAAGCTGCCTTCTTGCCAAAGAGAAAGGTTTAAACTACGTGATCGGCAGCTTCAAGTGTGTTCTAAGGGGCCATCAGATGTTTAAAGGTCTTCAATTAGAGAGTTTTAATAAAAAAAAATTTTTAATGTGACACTCAGAATTTATTTTTATTTGAGAGAGAGAGAGTGAATAAGGGAGAGAAACGGAGGGAGAGAATCTTTTTTTTAATGTTTCATTTATTTCTGAGAGAGAGAGCAGGGGAGGGTTGGAGAGAGAGGAAGACACAGAATCTGAAACAGGTTCCAGGTTCTGAGCTGGCTGTCAGCACAGAGCCTGACATAGGGCTCAAACCCACGAACCATGAGATCATGACCTGACCTGAAGTCGGGTGCTTAACCGACTGAGCCACTCAGGTGCCCCAAAGGGAGAGAGAATCTTAAGCAGGTGAAATGCTCAGTGTGGAGCCTGACTTGGAGCTCGATCCCACGACCCTGCGATCATGACCTGAGCCAAAATTAAGAGTTGGACACTCAGCTGACAGAGCCACCCAGGTGCCCCAAATTGGAGAGCTTTTAAACTTAGACACTGTCTTATCTTGGGCTTGTGTCTTTAGAGTTCAGAAGCTGACATGGGTCATATTTTCAGAACTTTAGAAAAAAAATTATACTTTTGCATATACTCAGCTCCAGTCTCATCAACTCATTCCAAAGGGGAAAAAAAAATCTTATTTGACCTCTGAACTAAGCCATACAGCAAATTTAGTGATCCGAATTCTTGTAAATGGTGGCCACTCAACTGAATTGGGTAGCTTTGGGGACAATATCACGTCCACCATTATAATATTCTTCAACTGTATTAATGTTCAGGTAACAAAGGAGCTGTATGAAGGAAATTGTAGTGACTTAATCAAGATTATAAATATCCGTGTAATTTCTTGGCAAGAAAGAAGGATATTGGAGACCCTAAATATGACATCTTTTAGATGTCTTAGACATCTTGAGATCCCTCTGAGTAGGATGACTTGGGGTCACTAGAGAGTAAGCTGTCACCCTTAAGCAGGGAGCCTGATTTGCACACTTGCAATGTCTTCTCACACCTCATGGGCCCTAAAAGAAATCCATTCTGATTGCCAGGAACAGTGAAGAGTTAAAAACTAGCTCTAGGCCTTCAACATATGGAATTCATTAGCTTGTAATTTTGTTGGAGTTACTGACAAGAATACCTGCATGGACCACGTGTATTTAATGGAATGTACAAAGTACAGATGTCTATATATTGCCAGAGGTCAAAGGAATATAGAGAGAAATATAAGGTGTTTTGAGTTAGGTCTTAAACCATTTTTTGTGTAAGGTATTATTATAAGAAAGGGTAATGAATTTTGAAAATGATAGGGTCTCCAGAGGGAGGTCCCCACAATTTGTACCAGCGTGCATCCTTTAAATATGAAGCGGTGGTGAGTTGCTTGCTAGAGACTGACCAAGATTGTGGATGTGATTTAACCTTCTTAGTCTTTCTTGGTTCCACGTTTCCTCTTCAATATTGGGCAGACCCATACTTAAGCCCCCAAATGCCCCATTCTAAAAATAAGGATTAGTCAGCTGTCTGGTCTTTGACCCTAAAACAAGCCCTGTCCTGGTTGAAGGTGTAGGTTGGGAGGTGTGCGGACTTGTAGATTTGGCTTTGAAGGATCGATTTAGGGAAGAAGACCTGGCATCAGGACTGAGGGAACACTTTTGCCACTCAGGACCCAACCCATCATTTGGTCAAACCTCAGTTTATTGAAATGAGGCTGGGAATGGAGGTAGAAATGATAAAAGAAGAAGTTCATGTGCATTTAAGTAGAAGCCCCACCTTCTTGGGAAAGGTTAAAGGATATTTAACATCATGAGCAAGTGTTCCTTAAAGATTTTAGAAACTGTTTGGTCTTAGCTCCTATATGTGTATATTTTAAAGCTATTTTTGGGGTGCCTGAGTGGCTCAGTTAAGTGTCCAACTCTTTATTTCAGCTCAGATCATGATCTCACAGTTCATGACTTCAAGCCCCATGTCGGGCTCTGAGCTCAACATGGAGCTTTCTTGGGATTCTCTGTCTCCCTCTCTCTGTGCTGTTCCCCTGAGGCCCGCCCCCTCCCCCAAAATAGATAAATTAACTTAAAAAATAGTTATTTTAACAGTAGTATATGTATTTTGTTAAATACTTAGAAAATGCCAAACACCTACAGAGAAAGAAACCATGGCCCACGACCCTGAGAAAACTTTTCCAAGCACATAAATTTAATATTCTTGAAATGAAATGAGCATTTTATGACACAGATGATTATATACCCCATTTCCCTCACTTAACATTATATTATTTTTTTTTAATATTTTCTTTATTTCTAAGAGAGAGAGAGAGAGACAGCGTGAGCAGGGGAGGGTCAGAGAGAGAGGGAGTCACAGACTGAAACAGGCTCAGGCTCTGAGCTGGCAGTCAGCACAGAGCCCGACGCGGGGCTCGAACCCACGAACCGCGAGATCATGACCCAAGCAAAAGTCGGACGCTTAACCAACTAAGCCACCCAGGCGCCCCATTATATTATTTTTTTAATGTTTAATTTTTTTATTTCTGAGAGAGAGAGACAGCACGAGCAGGGGAGGGCCAGAGAGAGAAGGAGACACAGAATCTGAAACAGGCTCCAGGCTCTGAGCTGGCTGTCAGTACAGAGCCCGATGAGGGGCTTGAACCCACGAACTGTGAGATCATGACCTGAGCCAAAGTTGGATGCTTAACTGACTGAGCCACCCAGGCGCCCCAACTTTATGAGTGTTCTCCTGTGTTATTAAACATCTTCAAAATACTGGCTGCTCTATGCCATGGTAACCTGCTGTTGTAAAGCAGAAGTAAACATAGAAGGATGAACGTGAAATTGTAAAGGGAAATGCTTAAAAATTATTTTCAGAATGCCAACATCAGGGTGTATATAAGGGAAAAAAATAACTGATGCAGTGCTTCTAGCCCAGGTGTCCTCTTGAGCTGGAGCCATTCTATCCTAATAATTCATACGTCTTCTTCTTTCACTTGGACGTCTGTTGTAGGTGTGGGAATGCTCTGTGTCCACCAGCAGGCTGGGGTATTCCTAATTGATAGCTTGGTGATTAATACTGAAAATTACACCCTCCACCCCTCCCCGGACCCCACATCCCTGACTAGTCCTGGATGGTGTGCAGCTCAGGCTATATCTCTCCAGAACTTGCAGCATTCTCCTTTGCAGGATGTAAGCCACCGCACTGGGTCACCACCTTGGCTCTCCGACTGGTATCTTGCCTCATTTGCGCCTGATTTTAGCCTGAAACTGTAGCCCACCCATTTGTGCAGATCCTGGGATGCTGTGTAGCCAGGACCTTTCCCTGGGGTCTCTAAAGGAGGGTGTACTTTTTGGATAGAGTTAGCTCTAAAGTCAGGCACGGGGTCTAAGGAGCTCTCTGGTGTAGGTAGAAATACTCGCTGGTCAGGTAAAGCATTCCAGGGAGGCACCAGCCATCAGACCAGAAGATGGGGGACCAAACGCTCAAGCAGAAACAAAAGCCAGTGTTCCCATAGACTGGCAGGCCCTGGCTGTTTAGTTATTGGGGTAATTTGTGGCAAAGGGAAAACATTTTGACATGTTTTCTGTGTAGTCTAGGGATTCCCCACTGGGAATTCAGTTCTAGCTTAGTTCTCCATAGCAAGAGCTGGAAGGATTTTATTGCTTTCTATACCTGTATTTCTTTGCAACTGGATTTTCTTTTTTAATTTTTTTATTGTGGTGAAATATACATAGGATGAAAGGTACCACATTAACCCTTTCTGAGTGTACAATTCAGTGGCATTAAGTACATTCACATTGTTGTGGTACCATCACCACCATCCAGCTCCAGAACTTTCTCATCCTCCCAAAGGAAACACTAAACACTAACTCCACATCCCCTTCCCCCCAGTCCTTGGTGACCTCAATTCTACTTTCTTTCCCTATAACTTTGACTACTCTATGGACCTCATATAAGTGGAACTGTAACTTATTATTTTTTGTATTGTGCTCTATTTGTTATTTTTTATATTTCTTTCAAGAAGACTCTCGAATTTAGTTGCTACTTCAGAGCCATGTATGAGCAGTCCACTCTAGCTCTGATAGGTCTGAGGGACAGGGAGGCTCTGTGTGTCCTTACCAGCTGAGGCCACCTTGGTGTGACAGGCTTTTGCAGATGCTGGCACTGTGGCTCTGTCCAGGTGGTTCCTGTCTAGACGTGGTGGCTGAGTCTGTATGGTGGCTTTGGTTTTCCCTGGTTCAGATGTTTGTATTTGACCAAAATCTGACACGATTTTTATACCTTTTTTTAAAGCAGTGCATACACAGGGTAAAAGACTCCAACTGTTCAAAAGCCCTCTCTTCTGCTCCAGCCTCTAGCCCTTCCCCAGTGAGGAGCTGTGGTTACCCACTTCTTGGGTACCTTTTATAGGTATTCAATTCGTATGACTCGTGCGTGCGTCTGTGTGTGTGTGTGTGTATGTGTGTGCGTGCGTGTGTGCGTGTGCACGTGTGCCTGACCCCAGAATTCATCAAATAAAATGTTACAGCTCTGGTTAATCAACGCCCAGGACTCAATGTTTTTGGTGGCTATGTAAATGTTGTTTTCATCTGAGTCATATATTAGGCTGTGGTTACTTCTTACTACTTTATAAGTGTTTGATTGTCCTCAGGGTAATAGTTTCCTTGCTTGATTGCTCAATTTTCTAAGTATCAAGCTCTCATTTGTCCCTCAACTCTAAAAACATCTCTTAAAGTGGTGAAATTACCAGGCGCTATCTTTTCCTGTCTCTTCTGCTCCAGTCTGAGCAGGTTGCTCCCCGGGTCTGGAGTGCAGCTCTGTCACCTCTATCTTGTTCTAGGGGCCTTTGTTTCTCCTATTTCTTCCTGGAGCCCAGGTTCCACACCGCCCCCAACCTTGCCTCTTGGCTTTTACCCCTTCACTTTGGCATGGAGCCCACCCTCCCCCAGCATGGGCCTTGCATGTCTGGAATTGCTATTATGTTTTCTATCCTCACCTTGAGGTAGTTTGGCTAGATACAGAACTCAAAAAGAAAATAATTTCCTGTTGTCATTTGGAAGTCATTGATATATTTCCTTTTCGCCCCCCGATTTGTTCTTGAGAAGTGTGGCGTCGTTCTGATTCATTCGTGAATGACTTGCTTTACTTCTCACTGGGAGCTTCTGGAGCTCCACTTTTTCTTGGCATTGTGACATCCCCTGATGAAGCAAGCCCTTTGGTGGGTCTTTTCTCTCCCACTGTGCTGCCCACCGAAGCCCTAGAATCCAGCCCGGGGCAGTTTCTTGAATTATGCTCTCCTTCCTGTGTTCTTTCTGGAACGCCTCTTAGTGTTGCAACGCCTGGATTGCTATTCTGAGCGCAGAGCCTTTGCTGGGAAGCCTCTAGAGATTGTGCCTGCTGTTTCCTTTAGGGAGAGGGGAGAGCTTGGGGACAACAATTCTCCGTCTCTTCCCCCCCCGCCCCCCCCCGCCTTCAGCATGGAGCCTTGACTTGCATGTCTAGGAAGCAACAATTAGAATTATTTGTGGAAAATCTGGATCTGGACTCGCTAATTAATGCAGGCATGTAGCCCTTCTCCCCAGGGGACCTCTCCCAGATAGGAATGACTAAAGACAAAGTTTTGATCATGTTCCCTTTGAGCTCTCCTTTTCTCCTCCTGGCTTGAATTTTCCTTCCTTGCTGGTTGGCTTAAGATACTCCTAGACCGGGGCGCCTGGGTGGCTTAGTTGGTTGAGCGTCCGACTTTCGCTTGGGTCATGATCTCGCGGTTCGTGGGTTCGAGCCCTGCGTCAGGCTCTGTGCTGACTGCCAGCTCAGAGCCTGGAGCCTGTTTCAGTCTGTGACTCCCTCTCTCTGACCCTCCCTGCTCACGCTGTCTCTCTCTCTCTAGAAATAAATAAAACATTTAAAAAAAAAAAAAAAAGATACTCCTAGACCTTTTGTGCCTTTTGTGTCTGATTTCTGCAGTCCAAGCTGTGCTGCTAAACTATGACTTGTGCCGGATAGTTTCTCATTTCCCTGCCCGCCTGCCCCCAATCACAGGGGTACTTTGCATCCTTGGGCTCTGCCCTGTATCCCTCTATGGCCCTCACTTGCACTCTGGTCCCTGGCTACCTAAGTGATGTGACAAGTCTGCTGCAATGCCGGGGACCTGGACCCTGAGCCAGAGCCAAGAGTTCAGAGGCACAACTGTCCTTAGCCTGTCAGATCTCATCGTCAGTCCAGTCCCTGGACCTGGCCTTGAGAAAATGACTCCTCTTCTAAAATGAACCTGTGAAATATGTGGAAAAGACCCCCTCTTCACTAGCCATGACCTTGGTTTTTGTTTGTTTGCTTGGTTTTACGTGTGTGTGTGTGTGTGTGTGTGTGTGTGTGTGTTGTGTTGTGTTTGTTTGCTTGTTTTTGAACTGCAGAGAAAACTAGCCTGCTCAGCCATGCAGAATCTTCAGGAGTCCTGGGAGCAGGTGCACCATTCAGCCACTTGCTGATACTCACGCTGGGCAGGGCACCATTCTAGACACCTGCTTCTCTCCCTCTTTCTTCCTCCCACTGTGACATCCAGGGAGATTTTTCAGAGGAAGGGCAGCTAACCCCTTATTTGGAGATATTTGTCCTGTGAGATGTTCTCTCAGTGACCTCTAGACATTGTGACCTCAGTTCCTGCCCGAAAGCATGGAGAGATCTGGCCTTTGATCCCGAGTCCTCCCCGAGTCCAACATTCATTCATCAGGTGCAATTCCAAAATTATATCACTCCTACACAGGAATGAGGGGAAAGGGGAAGACAGAGCATTCTAAGTCAGTGGGGCGCTGCTCAAATTGGCACGTGAGGAAATGCAGGTGACAGGTCATAGTCACATTATTGGGCCTCCTCCTTGGGAACAATAAGGGGGTAATGTTAACCCAAGCAGCTCTGGTTCCCCTCATTCTAGATTGACACCATTCCTGACATGTATTTTACTTACTCTTTATCAAAAGCTAAAAGGGAGCTGCAATATGGCATCCCTGGGGAGAAGTGGTAGTTTAAAATGTTCCGCGTTTTTCTGAAACCCGTATGTTCAACCTCAAGAACAAGGGGCCTTGCTGTTGGAGATTGGCTCCTAATGCCACCGTGCTCTTTATGTTGGCAGCTGCTATCTGCTGCCTGTGGGGCCCATGGACCAGGACGAGGTCCCCTCTGACCTTGCCAGCTTCCTGGTCTCTTTTAAGCACTAAGCTTCAAGCCTTGATGTGTTGAGGGATAGGTTTCATTTTGCTTTGGGGTAAATAAGTTGTATCAGGGAGCAAGCTACTAGGATGGAAGATGGACCCCTCCATGGTTTTCTTCTTTTACTTTCTCTAGCCTCGGCCTTTGCTCTGTCCTATGAGCACAGTAGAAGAAATCAGTGCCTTTGGGCCAGTGAAGGTTTCCTCCCTTTGAGAGCATCTGAGGGCATTTCAAAGAGTTCCTCATTCCCTCACCCCATCCCACACCCAGCTAAGGGCAGGGTTCCTGTGTGTAAACATGTCTGAAGGGTGGAAAGCAGGATTCTCAAGCTCTTAGAGCCAAGGCCACCTGTTTATAGAAGCTACTTTACAACATGCAGTGTTCAAACAGTAGTATAAGGAACACGAAAGAAAGGTGATCTATGATAAAATAGTATGAATGGGAACATGTAGATGCCTGGTGCGACCACTCCAGGAGAGATCACAGAATACACAGGGCCTTGCACCCTGGCATGCCCCCACACACGTGGCAGCCGCAAATAGGGAAGTGCCGTCCGTGATCTGAGTCATGGCCAACTTCCAAACAGGACAGAGGGATGGCAGTCCCCATTTTCAGGTCATTGCAGTTCTGGGAATGAGGTGGATATTAAGACCAGACAAAATTCTTTGTGTGTCTGTAAATGGAATTGGGTTCTAGTCTCAGAAAGTCATTTGGGATATGGAACAGGTGCCCCTGACTCCTAAAAGCCTTGGTGCCTCCCAGATATCATGCCCACATAAACAATCCTACAGATTTGCCGCAAAATGCCTTGATGGGGCAATACCCCAGTATAGAGAACCCACCCTGGCATAGAGCCTCCCATAGAAGGCAAGAGAAGTGACAGCATGTGTTAGTCATGGTTCTTCAGAAAAACAGAACCAAAGAGGGAATGAGAGAAAGCTATTTTAAGGAATTGGGTAATGTGATTGTGGGTGCTGGCGAATGGAGACCGAGGGAAGACCAGTTTGGAGGCAGAATTCCCTCTTCCTTGGAGGACCTCAGTCTTTGCTCATAAGTACGGCTCTCAGTTGGCTGGATGAGGCCCACCCATGTGGTGAAGGGTCATCTTTACTCAGATTCCACTGATTTAAATGCTAATCACATCTGAAAAGATACTTTCACAGAAACATCTAGAGTAATGTTTGGCCACATATCTAGGTACCACGACCTAGCCACATTGACACAGAAGATTAACACTCCTTACATATGATAAAGAGGTTGAAGAATGTCCTGTTTCTATAGCAGGAACTCAAAGGGTATTCAGTATAAATATCTTTCTGTGTTTCCTTTGAAGCATCACCAGTGTGCAGCGTTCAGACAACGGGTCGTATATCTGTAAGATGAAAATTAACAACGAAGAGATTGTGTCTGACCCCATCTACATCGAGGTGCAGGGTAAGTCCAGAGGCCAGAGTGGCCTGTATTCATTCCTTTCCATATAAAACTCTAGAGTTTGGCATTCCCATTTATAACTCTGTAATCAAGCCTTGCAAATTCATAAGCACTGAAATGTTCTAAGGTGATCCTCTTTTTAGACTTTAGGTAATAATACATGAATGACCTGAATTCAGTTCTCAAAATTTTAGCTCTATCCTGAGCAGTAGGGCTGAGATTAAAAATGGATTATGGACTTCCTTGTCCTCAGGTTATTTACAGTTTAGAAACCTGGAGACCTTTTTCTGGAAGTGATGCACATTCCGTTATCAGGTTCTCAGTGCCGGCACCGGTACCCCTCGCCTGGTCTAGTGGTGATTTGCCTATTACTCAGCATCAGCACATGTGGGTGGTGGAACCAGAAGGGTGAGTGCTTTTCCTGAACTGGGTCAGTAGCTCCATCTGGGACTCATTTTGGGCCCTAGGGTTTGTCGGGTAAATGGTTCAGGGCAGTTCCATGATGTGACATGAGACAGGCTCAGTGCCGGTACAAATGAGACGTCGACTAGGAGAAGGCAGTCTCTGTTCTCAAGGAACTTGAACTGCAGGAGGGGGTGTGAGCTGATGCCTCAGAGAGCCCAGGTCCTGAGGCCCCGGGTTTTGGTGTGCATGCCTGGTCTTGCAATGGCGGGGCCTGTCAAGGACGCCTCCGAGGAGGAAGCACCTCTTTTATCACCACAGTGATCATTCCTCTCCAGCCCACGGGCTGCCTTCAGGGCCCCTGCATCTTGGCTTTCTGAGATACCCTTGCCAGCAGAAGCACCCAAACACCTTTCTTTTCTGCTTTCTCCGGACCCACCTCACCACAGGGTTTAGAACAAGTGATGGGTTTTTCGGGGACCATCTCACAGGGAAAGGTTCCTCTGCTACCCATTCCTTTGCAAACCTAAACCTCATAGCCACTAATGCTGCAGGAGGCCTGAGGCGGGGAGGCCCCTCGGAGGAGTCTGTGTGAGAGCTTTTTGCTCTAGGCCCATCCCAGGCTGGACAGCTAATGCCTTCTCAGGGTTCCGTCAGCATCAGCCCTGGGGGACGGACGAGGGGGCGGAGGAGGATGGTGGTGTCCCTGCTTTTGTTGTTAATCTTGGAAAACTATTGACAGGACATTTAACTTGTCAGAATCCCAACAAAATGCCCACGGCAGGATCACATTAGGTCCAAATGGAGTTTTACAAAACATCGAAATAGGAAAAAAGAAGCCCATTATGCCACTCCCACATCATTCCTTCTGGGACCAGATCTGTGAGTTCCCAGTCCCCAAAGAACATGCTTTAAATGCCTGAGGACAGTTGGCTTGTTAATTTTTTGGCACAAGTAAGTACTCACTGGCTTTCTCTGAGATAGCTCTAAAGTTCCCTTCCTTATGGCCTTGATTCTGAATTACAGTCAAAGATCTTAGGATTGGAAGTATGTAATTGTGTCTATTATCTTATTATCCTATTATCATCCTATTATCATTAGGATGCACTTTGAAAAATGGCCAGTTCTGTATAAGCCCTATACAAGTGTGCAGATTTAAAAATTCGTGATCACTCATCTTAAAGGGACACACACAGTAGATTGTCCTCAAAAACAGGTGGAACTATTACGTGGCTTTATTTTTACTCCGTGTGTATTTTGGTAAGAAACACTGGAAAATGTGCCAGCGTATCCCAGGAGTTGGAGTAATGCCTGATTTCAACACTGCCAGGCCTCCATTCTGGTAAAACCAGTTCTGAATCACCATTATAACCCCTTTGAGAAAGTGTCCTAGAAAGCTGGCAGGGAGCTAGTTGGGTAAGAATCAGCTTCTATTCTTTCTTAGCCAGCTTTCAGAAGGTGTAAGCTGGCCATTTCAGACCGGAGGTGGAATATAAAGAAATCTGTTGCCGAGGTCTCGGAACAGTCTCCATTCCCCTCAGGGCTCTGCCTTTCCTTGAAGATCTGGAACATTCTTTCACTGAACTCTTTCTCCGCAGGTCTTCCTCACTTCACTAGACAGCCTGAGAGCCTGAATGTCACAAGAAACACAGCCTTCAACCTTACCTGTCACGCTGTGGGCCCTCCTGAGCCCGTCAACATTTTCTGGGTTCAGAACAGCAGCCGTGTTAACCAACAGCCAGAAAAATCCCCTTCTGTTCTAACTGTTCCCGGTAAGTCCGAATCGTGTGATCTGTTTATCATTTTCTCTCTAATAGTGAAAGGGATCAAAAGGTTGGTGACCACCGCCGCGCTCTGGCAGCGGACGGTAGAAGGGAATGAAACACGGGTGTGGCAGCTGAGGTTAGGGTAAGTGGAAAAGGAACCTGAGGAGTGAGAGTTCACAGGCCAGGGCTGGGAAGTGGGTGAAAGCCCTGAAGGGCGTCTGTGGTTAAGCTGGCGAAGTGTCCAGAGTCCCTGAACCCGGGTCCTGCTCATGCCTCCCATTGCAGCTGGGGCTTGGCCGGTCTGGCCGGTCATGGACTTCGGGAAACCACTGATGTGAGGACCCTTGATGTGAGGTTTGACAGTGGGGAAACTGCACTGGTCACGCGGCATTGCTGTGGGATGACTGAGTCATTGTGGCTTCACTGATGGTGGTCATCTTGATTCCCATCCCAATGGAAATATATCTCAGCTTCGTTCCCGTCACCCCCCTGACAATGCTCTTGGAGTCAACGCCCTTGCCATTTCCCATGCTACCAAAGCCAGTGGACCCCTCTCTGGCATCCTTTCAGCAATATCTAGTGAGGGTGCCACCCCCAAATCCTTCCTTTCTTCATGCATTCAGCGACCATGTTGCCAGGGAGCGCTGTATCCCAGGGGCTGTTGTAGGTACTGAGAACACAGGCATGAACTTCTGGAAAAGTCTTCCTGGCTTCCTTCCCACTTTCACTGCTTCTCCTCTGCCCTTGACAGGCGCATCCCTGGACCCACTTCTCTTCATTCTGAGACACTCCCACCACCCTGGGAGAGTTCCCCTCCGTCCTTGGCTTCAATACCATCTGTGCAATGATGGCCTTGGGCTTTGTATCTCTGGCCCCACCTTATCTTCTGAGCTCCAGGCTCATGTATCCGACTGCCTCCTTGGCATCTTCACTTGCTGGTACATAACTATCTTAAAATGAAACTCTTGATCCGCCTCCCTTCCAGACTCACTTTGCCCCAGAATTCCCCATCTGAGTCAGTGATATCACCATTGGCCCGTCCTTCCTCTTTCTCGTTCTTCATGCCAAATGCATCAGCAAGTCTGTCCATTCTGCTTCTGCGGTGTGTCCTGCATCTGTTTTCTCTCCATCCCTGCTTCACACCGCTGCTGGCACTCTGCCAGTGCGATTGCTCCCTAACTGGTCTCTTCACTTCCAGCCCTGTCCCCACTCTAATCCATCCCCCTCAGTGGCTCCCTGTAATCTTAGGCTGTCACTCAGAGTCATTCCTGTCCTTGCCCATTGGCCCTGCGAGTTCTGGTCACCACCCAGACACACCAACCCAACACCGACACACCTTCTCCTCCCTGTTTATTAAGCACAGGTCATCCTGATTGTCTGTCATTTCCTCAGGCACATTGCCCTCCTTCCTGCCTCAGGACCTTGCATCTTCTCTTCTGTCTGCCCGCAGTGTCCTTCCCTATGCCCTTTGCCCCCATGACACAACTCAAATATTTCTTCTTCCGGGAAGCCTTCCCTGGTCATTCAACTATTTTCAGTCCTCCCCACCTCTTTACGGACTCCCAGTCACCAGTCATGTGTTGAACTCTCCACAGTCTATAATCACCTCATTTATTTCTGTAGCGTCCTTGTCTGTCTTCTCAGAGACTATATGCTCAGCAAGGACAAGGACTTTGTCTGTCCCAAGGCAGCGCCTGACTCATAGAAGCACTCACTGAATATTTATGGCGAGAATAGACCAGCAAGTGAATGCCAGCCCCTCGGTTTTCTTTCTGAATCATTTTCCTAACTCCTGACTCCACAAGGAATATTATGCTTTTCTCTGCCTCCATCAGAATTCTCTTTGAGTTTCCCCAAGAAGCTGATAATCAAGCTATTTCTAAGTTCAAAGTCATTTTGAACCCTTTCTAGGATGGTAACTCTGAAGTCCTGTAACGACAGACTTGTTTTCATCGAGGTGAAATTGACATACAGTTAAGTTGCATAGAACTTAAATGCACAACTCAGTGAGTTTTGATAAATGTAGACACGCATGTAACCATCCCTTCAATCAAGGCATAGAAACTGCCATCACCTGAGAATGTCCCTCATGCTCCCTTCCCGTCAGTCCCCACCTCTCGTAGGCAGTGGTGTACTAAAATCTGTCATCACAGATTAGTACTGATAGTTCTTTTTTTTTTAAATGTTTGTTTATTTATTTTGAAAGAGAGAGCACAAGTGGGGGATGGAGAGAGAGGGAGAGAGGGAGAGAGAGAATGAACTCCAAGCAGGTTCCTCACTGTCAGCATAGAGCCCAACACGGGACTTGATCTCACAAACCATAAGATCATAACCTGAGCCGAAATCAAGAGTCAGATGCTTAATTGACTGAGCCACTCTGTTTTGCTAGTTCTTGAACATTAAATAAGTGGAATTGCAAAGTGTATATTCTTTTGTCTCAGGGTTCTTTCCCTCAACATGACGTTTTTGGGTTTCATCCATGTTGCTGTATGAGTACTACATACTTATCGCCGATAGTGCTGTGTGGTACAGATGTGCTACATTTTATCTGTGTGGTGAACATTTGGGGTGTTCATGGGGGTTGGCTATGATGAAGCAGTGACAGATACTTGTGTGCAAGTTTTTTGAGAGACATATGTTTTTATTTTGCTCTGGATAATACCTGGGAGAAGAATTGTTGGATCAAACACTAGGTAGGTGTTTCACTTTTAAAGAAACCACCGAACTGTGTTCTAAAGTTGTATCAAGTCCTGTTCCAAGCAGCAGTGGATGAGCATTCCAGTTGCCTTGTCCACATCCTTGCCAACGTTTGATATGGTTAGTTTTTTCATTTCAGACACTTTAGTGGCTGTGAAATGGTAAATTTTTAATTTGCACTTCATTTCCCTAATATCTAATTTTAAATTAGATTTAGAAAAGATTTTAGCATTTTTTTCTTGTGTTTGTAGATCAATCATATATCCTTTTGGTGAAGTGTCAGTTTGGGTCTTTTGCCTATTTTCATATAAAGCTTAGAATCAGCTTGACAGTTTTGCAAGAGTCTGTTGTAATTTTGTTTGCAATTGTAATTTTTTTCAATTTTTTTAACATTTATTTATTTATTTATTTATTTATTTATTTATTTATTTTTTAATGCTTTTTATTTGTTTCTAGGAGAGAGAGAGACAGCGTGAGCAGGGGAGGGTCAGAGAGAGAGGGAGTCACAGACTGAAAGAGGCTCTAGGCTCTGAGCTGGCAGTCAGCAAAGAGCCCGACGAGGGGCTCCAACCCACGAATCGCGAGATCATGACCTGAGTGAAAGTCAGACGCTTAACCGACTAAGCCACCCGGGCGCCCCAACATTTATTTATTTTTGAGAAAAATAAGCAAGAGAGACAGTGTGAATAAGGGAGGGGCAGAGAGAGAGAGAGCCAAAATAGGCACCAGGCTCTTAAACGGGGCTTACATGGGGCTTGAACTCACAGACCATGAGATCATGACCTGAGCTGAAGCTAGATGTTTAACTGACCGAGCCACCCAGGTGCCCCGCCATTGTGTTTTCATTTTATTTTATTTAAAAAAAAACTTTTTTTTTCTTTAGAGAGAGAGCTCATGCGCATGGAGCAGAGGCTTAGTGGGTGCAGAGGGAGAGAGAGAATCTTAAGCAGTTTCCATACCCAGCACAGTGGGGCTCAGTCTCACGACCATGAGATCATGACCTGAGCCAAAGTCGTACGCTTAACCGACTGAGCCACCCAGGTGCCTCATTGTCTTTTTATTTCTGTCCCTTTCCATTTTACTGGCCAAGACTCCAGCACGATGCCGAATAAAAGTGGGGAGAGTGGATGTCTCTGTCCCAGTCACCAAGTGTGAAATAAACTGTGGGTTTGGGACAATGCCTTTCACTGGGTTGAAAAGGTTTCTTTCCATTCTCAGTTTGCCAAAAATTTTATTTATCATACACTCCTAGAGTTTTTCTCTGTTATTCTCCTACTATGGCAAATTACATTGGTTTGATTTTCAAATGTTAAACAATCATTGCATTCCTGGGAGAAATGATGTGCTGTGGTGGATCCAATTTGCTACTATTAAGTTCAAGAATTTTGAATTTTTCTGCCTCACTGCCAGCCTAGGGTGACACTAACCAGGTGTCACTGCAATTCAGCTCTGACCCTAACTCCCCAAAGTCTGCCACAAGACTGCCACTTCAGATGCAAGTCGCAAGCGCCAAGGTGATGAGGGTGCTGGTCCCCAGGCTACCTGCACTTCTTATTGACCGGCTGTAAATTTGGAGGTCTCATTGGTCCCCTTTAAGAACTCAGGAAATATTTACAATACTTAATGATTAAAGTTTTGTTACAAGAGGTACACCTTGAGTGATGTCTGGGAGGGTCCTCAATGCAGAGCTTCTGTTCCCTCTCTTCTTTGAATTAGGGTGTGTCACCCTCCTGGCAGATCCAGGAAAAGGCCACTCTACTGAGCTTTGGGGGACAGATTTTTTATTGAGGCTTCCTTACATAGGCACGTCTGATTTAATCATTGGCTATGTAGGGGCACTTGGGTGGCTCAGTTGGTTGAACATCCAACTTCGGCTCAGGCATGATCTCCCTGTTCGTAGGTTTGAGTCCTGCATTGGGCTTTGTGCTGACAGCTCAGAGCCTGAAGCCTGCTTCAGAGTGTGTGTCTCCCTCTCTCCCTACCCTTCTCCTGCTTGCACTCCGTGTCTCTCTCTCTCTCAAAAACAAAGAAACATTAAAAAAAAAAAAGCCTAAATCATTGCCATGTGATTGAACACAATCTCCAGACCCCTCAACCCTGTCATCACATGGCTGGTCATTCTGGTTACCAGTCTTGACACTGAAGTTTTCTAGGGGCCCATTGTGAATCACCTCATTAGCGTTACAAAGCTACTCCTGTCACTCAGGAAATTATAAGGGACAAAAGCTAAATTCTTTATTGTACAACAATGCTCATGAGGAAAATGGCCTATAATTTTGTTTTTGGAGTGTCAGTTTTTGGTATCAGGGTATTGTTGATCTCATAAAACTAGTTAGGAAATATCCCTACCATTTCTATTTTCTGAGAGTTTAGTAATGTTGGTGTTGTTTTGAAAAGACATTCATAGGGGCGCCTGGGTGGCTCAGTTGGTTAAGAGGCCAACTTTGGCTCAGGTCATGATCTCACAGTCTGTGGGTTCTAGCCCCATGTCAGGCTCTGTGGTGACAGCTAGCTCAGAGCCTGGAGCCTGCTTCAGATTCTGTGTCTCCCTCTGTCTGCCCCTCCCCTACTTGCTCTCTGTCCCTGTCTCTCAAATTAAATAAAAGACAAAAAAAAAATTTTTTTTTAAAAGAAAAGACATGCATAAGTTCAATGGAGGCTGCAGTAAAGTGTTCTGGACACAATATTCTTGGTAATGCCGTTTTTATTACTTTTTTTGATGAAGGATTATAGTTTGATATTAACTGAAATCCTTAAGTCTTTTATCTCATCAATTACTCCAAAGTCAAAGCTCTCCTGTTTCTTTTTTTTTTTTCAATGTTTATTTATTTATTTTGAGAGAGAGAGAGAAACAGCAAATGGAGGGGAGGGGCAGAGAAAGAGGGAGAGGGAGAATTCTAAGCAGGCTCTGGGCTGTCAGCACAGAGCCCGACGCAGGGCTTGAACTCATGAACTGTGACATCATGACCTAAATGGAAATCAAGAGTCAGATACCTAACCAGCTGAACCACCCAGGTGCCCCAAAGTTCTCCTGTTTCTTGTATATTTAATTATTTTTGGAATTTCAGCCTACCATTCATCCTTAGAAATTTTAAGCCATTGTCTTAGCCCACTGAACCCATTTAGAACTTCAGTTCTCTTGTTGGTTAACTAATCATCCCCCTGCTTTGTGTCAGCTGCCATTTGTGTCTCTTCCAAGTTGTTGATGAAAATCTAGATTCTGTTCTAACCAAGGTCAGAGTCCAGTGGTCTGTTGATAAATGCGGCCTCTGAGTTGACATCAGTTCATTAAATCAACTTTCTTGGCTACTGTTCAACCACTAGTAAATCTGCTTGGTTTTATTTTTCCCCCATTTATTTCTCCAACTTCTCTTCTGAGATGCTCTTGAATACCTTGGGCTAGTAACTATCACAGAATGTCTGGAAATCATATTGGAATTCATCCTGAAATCAGACCTGACTTGTTGGTGAGTCTAACTCCTAGATGTGACAGTTTTCTACTTTCTTACAAACACCAGTTTGATAGCCCTCTCTCCTCCCCCATTTTTTAAAGTGTTTATTTATTATGTTTTTTAAAGGGAGAGAGAGTGAGAGAGGGCATATGCAGGGAGCATGGGGAGAGGCAGAGAGGGAGACAGAGGATCCCAAGCAAGCTCTGTGCTGACAGCATGTGGGGCTAGAACCCAGGAACTGTGAGATCATGGCCTGAGTTGAAGTCAGATGCTTAACTGACTGAGCCACCCAGGTGCCCCTTGATAGCCCTGTCTTAAGTTTTGCTGTGGATTTCTCTCTCTCAGTGATCCTGTCCTTACCAGGATCAGTATCATTTTATGAAACTAGGGAAAAAATCTATCTCTGTTCCTCTGGAACTTTTCCTCTTTTGTATGTTTTCTTAGAAACTAGAAGATCTGCAAAATATTTTTAATACCCAAGGCTGTGTATAATTTGTCTCTGATGGGAGACCTGATTTATTTCTAAATGGTGATATGCTACTACAACTATAACCTATTTTGGGTTTCAGGTTCACTATAATATTTATTTTACTTTTTTTTAACTTGAAGATTTTTTTCCTTGGTATAGAAAATAGGAGTAAAATAGAAATGGAGCAGTTTATAGCCTAATAGTGGTTTAAAAAATTTTTTTAGTGTTTATTTTTTGAGAGATGGAGAGAGAGAGAGAGAGAGAGACAAATCATGAGCAGGGGAGGGGCAGAGAGAATGGGAGTCACAGAATCTGAAGCAGGCTCCAGGCTCTGAGCTGTCAGCACGGAGCCTGATGCAGGGCTCCAGCTCACGAACTGTGAGATCACGACCTGAGTCAAAGTTGGATGCTTAACTGACTGAGCCACCCAGGCACCCCAACTTCCCCCTCTATTTCTTTCCATCTTTCTGTGAGTGCATAATTACTTCAAAAGGAAAAGATTTTTGACTTTAATAACTATTAAGTGATTTCATGTTTAAAATGTAGGAAATTCAGAAAAATTATGTTCACATCTCATTACACATTTATAATTACGATAAAAACATTGATGTGTTTCCTTTCAAACTTTGTCTGTAAATATAGACACTTGGGTATATATATGTATATAAATGATTTTCCTTCAGATTGGAATGATAATACGCATGCAGATTAATTTCAGCCTTTTTGTTACACAAATAGTATGTGAATTCATTTTAAGACATTCAAACCATGGTGACATACCAAAGCAAAATGGTCAAGTCTTCCTTGAATCTCCACACATTCACTCTCCATACAGATGTCACACATGATGTGAGCCATTGGTTCACTTCTTTCCAGGCTCTTCTCCCTTAAATATACTCACATATGTACATACACACATAGATAGATCACCAAGACTTGTGGATCTTTCCATGTGGGTACTCACGGGCCTCTCATTGTTTATGGCCATTGCCTCAGTGTATGAATGGACTATAATTTATTTAAGTACTCTATTGTTGATGAGCACGTAGGTTGTTTTATTTTGGTGGTAGGGGTGGTGGTTGTTACTTAAGTGGACATCTGCATACCCATATATATTTCTTTCCTGGAAACCTTTCTGGACACCCCGTTCTTGTCTGTGTATCCACAGTGCCTCTTCCACAACACTTGTACCCCCCCATGGAAGCACAGCCATCTACATGTCTCCCCACCCCAAATTATTAATTAGTGTGATTATTACATATCAGTTATCGATTACCTTAGCACCATCACCCAGCACAGTGCCTGGCACATCAGAACTGTGTGAATGAATGAGTCAACTTATGAACAAACACATGAATTATGAACAGACCCTGAGTCAGAGATCCCTTCACTGGGACAAAGGAGCATGGTGATAATGAAGTCACTTGTATTTGCATCATGGCTCTTGCACTTAAACTCCTTCCCATCTTTTCTCCTTTATACTTCTAACCAGTTCTGTGACAAAGCAGAGCAGATTTTGTTTACATCCATTTTGTTGACACAAAGGGCTCAAGGAAGTCCAGGGAGAAAGGGCCAACAGTGCAGGCTTCCCGCCATAGGGCTGCTGCTGGACACGTCAAGTTTCATCGAATCAGCTGTCTGTGGACTATGCCCAAGCACCTGAATTTTGTGACCTTGTAAAAGAACTGCGTAAACCATTCTTCTTCTTCTTTACATCTGTGCTTAATTTTGAGGACACTTCAGTGACACCTGAACCCATCTCAAAAGTTCATATTGGGGAACTACATGCCATTCTGACCAGAGATGCGTGGGGGGCGTTGTGCTTCCTATGATGATCCAAAACTGTGAGTGTTTGCAGGGAGAGGCCACTCTACCTTGTAATTAACTCAAGTAAACTTTTCCAAGCCCTTCTACAAAGAGAGTGTTAAGTAGAGAAATGGTTTAAAGAATGTTGATCGTTGACACTTGGTTTGAGCAAGCAGATTTATGACAAGAAGGCCATATGCTTTTTCCTTCTTTTTTTTGTTTTGTTTTTTGTTTTTTTTGAGGATTAGAGTCCTTTATTGGGGGATGTCAGCAAAGAATACAGGAGATGGGAACAAGTCTTAGGGGCTTGAGAGTGGGCTTAGAGTAGAGGAGCCCATTCTGGGAGAATGGGCAGGTCCCAGGCATGTGCAGAGGAAGCTATCAGGGGGTTCCCAGAGGTATGATGAAGGAGAGATAATCACCAAGGGCACCCCAACAGGGCCGGTAGATCTGGAAGATGGTGATCCCAGTGGTGAGTACAATCACCCAGAAGAGGAAGCCCACAGCTGAGCTCCAGACATAGCCTTTAATTTGGCTCTGCTCCATATATGCCGGGACTAGGAAGGCCTCTCGAAAGAACCAGAAGATGTTGACCAACCAGAGAAAAGGCAAGAAAGCAAACCCACCCAGGTAGTACTTTCGGCACAGATTCAGCTTCTCCTCATTGGACACCAGCTCCAAGTTCATAGTTGCGCTGAGGCCGAGTCATCCTGAGGGTCTGTAGGGCAAGAGCCAAGCCTTGACCCCAGGTGACAGATGCAGGGATTGCGAACAACCACGCCCCAGTGAAGTCTATTTCCTCTGCCTGGAAGCCTTTGCCCTGTTTTTTCCTTCTTGATACCACTTGTTTCCCCCCCAGTACTCCCCTGGCCGTGACATAATAGCTGTCTTTAAGAGACATGAGCAAGGAAGTACTTTGTCTAAAGGGCATTATTCTGAGTCAACAAAGCCAATCTCAAAGGTTACATGCTGTATGATTCCATTTATATGTCATTCTCAAAGTGACAAACTTACAGTGATGACTAGTCAGGGGTTACCTTGGGTAGGGTGTTCCTAAAGCACGAGGGAGTGGTTTTTTTGTTTTGGTTTGGTTTGGTTTGGTTTGGGTTTTTTTGATGTTGAAATAGTTCTAGATCTGTATAGAAATCTGTACCTGTAATAAAATTTCATAGAACTCTATACCAGTACACCCCCCCCAATAAAACAGAACAAAAATTGGTAAAATCTGAATATGGCCTGTATTTGAGTTAATAGTATTAAAGTGACTAAAGTCACTTTCCTGGTTTTGATCATTGTACTATGATTATGTAAGAGCTTATCATTAAGTGAAGCTGGTGAAAGGTGTACAAGAACTCTGTACTATTTCTGTAATTTCTTATAAATTGAAAGTTATTTCAAAACAGTTTTGTTTTTATTTTTACTTTTTTAATTTTTTAAAAATTATTTATTCACTTTTGAGAGACAGAGACAGAGCATAAGTGTGGGGGAGGGGCAGAGAGAGAGGGAGACACAGAATCCAAAGCAGGCTCCAGGATCTGAACTGTCAGCACAGAGCCCAACACAGGGCTCAAACTCAGAAACCAGGAGATCATGACCTGAGCCGAAGTCAGACGCTCAACCAACTGAGCCACCCAGATGCCCCAAAGTTTTGTTTTTAAAAAGCATTTTGGAGACGCCTGGATGGCCATGTTGGTTAAGCATCCGACTTTGGCTCAGGGCATGATCTCACAGTTTGTGGGTTCGAGCCCCGCATCGGGCTGTGCTGACAGCCAGCTCAGAGCCTAGAAACTGCTTCAGATTCTGTGTTTCCCTCTCTCTCTGACCCTCCCCTGCTCACACTGTGTCTCTCTCTCAGAAATAAATAAAACATTAAAAAAAATTTTTTTTAATAAAAATCATTTTGTCTTGGGCAAAACCCAATCCTAAAATAAGGAACAGAGCTGCCAGAGGTTTTGCTGTATGGTATTTAATGGCGGAATGCATTGTAGGTTAGCGGGTCGGGGTTTTTAGCTATGACATGTATGCTAATACTACTTCACTATTGTATGTCCCTAGGCAAATTATTCAACTTCCTTCTCTAAAATAGGGATAATAGCAGTGTCTACCTTATAGAATATTTATGAGGATTCAGTGAAATAATGAGTGTAATGCCCTTGTTACAGGGGCAACCTATAGGAATAACTCAAATGTTACCTGTTACAAAATTTTTTGTATACAGTGGTTACTATCTCGTTGTCAATTCTGAGCTCCCTTTCTATCAAGAGTGGTGGACTTATGCTGATCTGTATGGTTTTAATTTTTTTTAATACTCATTTCATTTTTAAATCCACATTTAGATAACAGCTAAGCCAGCTTTAGGTTTTAGTTGGATGGAGTCAATAATATTCATTGTAATAATAATACTAAATTCTAAAATAACTAGAATATTCATAATATCACAATACTTTCTGTAAAGACTGACTTTGAACTTCACAGCAAGTTGAAATATAGTTAAGCTTTTTAAAAAAAATTTTTAGTGTTTTATTTATTTCTGAGAGAGAGAAAGAGACAGCGTGAGCAGGGGAGGGTCAGAGAGAGAAGGAGACACAGAATCCGAAGCAGCCTTCAGGCTCTGAGCTAGTTGCCAACACAGAGCCCGACGCGGGGCTCGAACCCACGAACCGCAAGATCATGACCTGAGCCGAAGTCAGACTTAACCGACTGGGCCCCCCAGGCGCCCCAGTTAGGCATGTTTAATACCCATTTTCAGATTAGGAAAAAATTTGCAGCTATTAAAGGACCTACTTGCTTAAGGTCTAGTCTCTGTGTAGCAGCTGGAATGATTCTGATAAAACACAAGTTAGATGATATCAGTCTCCTACTCAAAGCTCCAGGTTTCCCATCTTACTTAGAGGACAAAGCAAAGGCCTTTTCCCTTTGCCTAGAACCCCCACCTCCAACACACCCTCTGCATTGGGCCGCACCCTCAGGAGCCACCTCTGACCTGAATATTTAATATCAGAGCCCACTTCCCCACCCACCTCTGGACCTCTGATCCTTTTCTCTTTTTCCATAGCATTAACCACCTTCTGATAGAGCCTGCAGCTTAGTTATTTATGAAGGTTATTATTTCTTACCTACTTCCCACTGTGAGACTATGAGCTCTGTAAGGGCAGGGATCTCTCTTATTCATGAATATTCACCAAGCGCCTGGGAAAATGTCTGCAACCTAGTAAGTACTCGCTAAATATCTGTTGACTGAATGAATTCAGGGCAGATGGGATGTTCCAAGCTAATGAGCAATTTCCTTTATGGGAAGACTGCTTCTACTGCTTTGCCTCTTTTGCTCTAGGGGAAAAACAAAAAATGAAAGGGTTGCTTAATCCAGAACTCAAAGAATTGGCCCAACTGGTGCTCTTAGAAGTTGCTTTCTCAGCAAGTCTGGTTGTCCTTCCCTCAAGGGAACATCATGTTACTGAATGTTCTTTAAGGTATCTTTCAGGGGTGCCCGGCTGGCTCCATGGGTAGAGCCTGGGACTCTTGATCACAGGGTTGTGAGTTCAAGCCCCACATTGGGCGTGGAGCCTACGTAAAACAATAATAATAATAAAATAAAATATATTTCAGACCTATGTCAGAGGCTATCTTTTTTTAAACAAGCAGAAGACCAAGCAAGTGGGGCATGAACAATCGTGATGAGTTACGTGAGATGTTAACAGTCAAGGGGACGGCCCGTTGGGAGAGGACATGGCTCAGAGAGATTAGAGGCTCCAGTGCTGGAGTCACTTGGGAGAGAGTGGGTGGTAGGGTGGGGATTTAAGGAGGTGGATGATTTTTTTTTCTGGAAAGCCACAAGGACTCCGACTATAAAACTTCAAGGTCTATTCCAGTCTGGTGGTTATTGTTCATCCAGACAGAGAAGAGGGAAGTGACAGCCAACGGTCTTTCCCAGCACACACTAGTTATTCTATTCAACCGAGGCTTATACGTGAGTCTCTAGCTGGGAACTACATAAAAAGAAGTATATATATATATATATTTGAGAGAGAGAGAGAGAGAGAGAGAGTGCATGCGTGCAAGAGGGGAAGGGCAAAGGGAGGGGAGGACAGAGGATCTAAAGTGGGCTCTGTGCTGATAGCAGAGAGCCTGATGTGCGGCTCCAATTAGGAACTGTGAGACCATAACCTGAGCCAAAGTCTGATGCTTAACTGATTAAGCCACACAGGAGCCCCCAAAGGAAATCTACATAACTGAATACATTAAGCGAAGAAGAACCATATTTAGCCTTGAGTTTGGGTCCACCTGCTTTTGGAGAAAGTAAACTTTGGTTTGAACTAAGTTGTTCTTCTCCCTGCTGGTGTCTGGCCTGTGGGCATTAACCACCCCAGGGCACAGGAAGTACAGCTATAATAGGTGGTTTAGCTACTTCTGGGCGATTCCATATTAATGTGGATGTCTTATGCCAGAGAATTTGCTAGAGGTTGTTTTCCTGACTTTGTGTGCACTTTGAAAAGAAACACAGAAAGGAAAAGCGACTTCCTACTTAACCTAACATCGTGGTCCTGATAAGCAGTTTCACTTTCAGCATTGATAAACCTCCGAAGGGGCCTCAGTTGTCTTACTTAGGGATGTGTTGCTGGCCAGCGGATCTCACAAAATGAATCCACCCACTTTTTTTTTCCAGGACCTTCTGACCAGTTCGGAATGTGATCTGTGTTTTGTACTCAAGCGTTTCCCAAGCATTTTGACAAGAGTAATTGAAGTCAAATAACTGTGTTTAGCTCAACTATATTAAAAACATAAATTGCACAGCAGCTCTCTGTATTTTCTGATTGAGCCAAAGCAAATTTTTCTAAATATAAGCCAAGTTTTGCACATTCATGTAGCCTGTGAAATGGGTGTCTTACTTGAGAGCTTATGACCTGGAAGGTTAAAGATGATGCTTCATCATGAAAATCAAAGCATCCCAGGCCAGACTGTGAAATAATAGTTGGCTGTATGGGTGATGTGCAGTGGCTTAGAAGGATAAGGTCTTGATCCACATCTGGGACATGTCTGTCTTCTTTTGTAAAATCAATGGCTGACAGAGTGCCCAAAGTCACAATGCCATGTCAATGCTTCTTTTCCAACTCTTGCTTCCCAGTCATCTCTCCCTCTCTTTGCAGAAGTAGAAAGACCTCTCCCTGATTTATCTGGAGTCACTACGGGGCATCCGTTCTCAAATGTTTTGGTCTCGGGATCCTTTGACAGTCTTGGAAATTACTGAGAACCAAAGAGGTTTTGCTTATGTGAGTTTTATCTGTTGATAAGTACTGAATGAGAAATTCAAAGAAAACTTGTAAAGCAAAAAAATAAACAAGCCCGTAGTCCATTAGCTGAGAGAGCTAATGACATCATCACACAACAGACAGCCTCTGGAAAATTCCATCACACATTCCTGAGAGGATGAAAGTGGAAAGGACAAATAACATCTTTCCATTATTATTAGTGCTGTTGTTGTTGTTAATATTATTATTATTATAAAAATAGTTTTCATCTTAAGGGCTCCTAAAAGGGCCTCTGATATATCCAAGAGTTTCCAGACCACACTTTGACAGTGGCTGCTATAGTGCTTTGGCACTATAATGTTAAGAAATTTCCAGACCATTACATAGAAAATTCCAAATTTTGTTCAGCAAAGGAGTTGCCCTTCCAGTAAAATTTTACTGTTTAAGATTTATACTTATTGTCTTGACAAGTTGTCCCCTATAAGTAGTTATGAGGATCATCAATCTATATCTCAATGTATATGTGTATTTTTGTTGCCAAGAAGTGCTTCCAAATCCACACACTTATGCCATTAGGGTAAAATTCTGCAGGGGAACTAGAAAACCATGATGGAAAACTTCTGGCTGTGGGAGGAAAATTGTTTCAGTGGGTGGCTTTCCCATCCCAGTCACAGGCATGCTACATAGGTGCCTCTAAAGGAATTTTATTTTAAAATGTGTGAGTACCTAAAGAAAATAAATAAATAAAATAAAATAAAATGTGTGAGTACCTGAAATTATTCTTTGCAGTTATTTAAATTATAAAAAATTTAAGATGCAAACCTCAAAATATATGAGAGGCTACATATATTTTTCAAAATTATTTGAGAGGAATACAAGCAGAATATCTAAAGTCCCCTGAGGCAGGGTATCCAAGGGTGTCCTTTTATAAATGTGGCTAATGGGTTTGAGATAAATATTCCTCTTCAGTGAAGTAAATATTTCCTAAACCATCACATAAACTATTAGCAGTTTCATCCATCACTCAACAGGGAGTGAACAAAAATGTGCAAAGTGGTAGCTCCTCCTTGGGATTTTAGTTTATTAGCTCTTGGAATTGTCAAGGGAATCTAAGCCGGCTGAAGAGAATTTTCCTCCAGTCTGAGGGAAATACTCCTCACCTCAGGAAATTAAAATATCTGAAGTGGCTGTCATATCCTGACAGAACATTATTTTAGAGAAGCGAAAAGTCACCATGGGTTTATAGGACAGAGATACACAGGTTCGTTGTTTCTTGAGAGATTTGTGTAGTCAGCAGAGCTCAGGTGTCTGGACTAACTTCCGTCTGGATGGAAATAAAACGAACCCCAGCGGCACTGATTTTTCATTGTACTTGTGACCCTCAGGAGAAGCACCAACATAAAAGAGATTAGGCTCGCGTTTCTTTCTAGAACATCTTGCAGACGCGGTTCTCCCGCCACTTGGCACAGACTTTACCACATGGACACTCAACGTGGCACAGCCTTTCTGGGCTGATGCCCTGCTGGCCTTCCCTCGGCAGCTTTTCCTCTGATTTTTCAAATATTTAATTACTGTTAGTGACAAGCTTTGGAGTTCAAAATGATCTGATGGAGAATTTCCTATACAAGTAAATGGATAGAAGAAAACACAATGAAGTTTTCAGGCAAGAAGCAAGTGGAGGTATATTTCCAAGAATTTTTTCTGTCTTTCTTTAGTTCATGATGAAGTCGGACACTTAACCGACTGAGCCACCCAGGCACCTCCCAGTTCTCCTATTATTAACGTCTTACATTAGTGTGATTTGTTACAATTAATGGACCAATACTGATACATTTTATTAGCTCAAGTCCATATATTATTCAGATTTCCTTAGTTTTTACCTAATACCTTTGTACTGTCCCATGGTTTCATCCAGGATTTGGTTGCCCTGTCTCTTGGCTCCCCTTGGTTGTGACAGTTTCTCAAACTTCTTTGTCTCCAATGTCCATAGTTTCGAGGAACACAAGTCAGGTTTTCTGTGGAATGTCCCACAGTTTGAACTGTCTGATATTTTCCTCCTGATTAGACCCGGGTTATATGTGTTCAGGAGGAAGATTGCAAAGGGGAAGTGCCATTTTCATTACATCACATCGAGGGTACATCCTGTCAACATGACTTAGTGGGGTTAACCTTGGTCACGTGGCCAAGGGAGTGTTAACCATTTTCTCCACTCTAAAGTTTGAAAAATAAATAAATAAGTTAAAGTTTTGCTTTTATTTCCTTTTCATCCTGTCCTCTTTGGAAGGAAGTTGTTACGTGCAGCCCACGCTTAAGAGGTTGGGAGTTATGGTCCTCCTCGCTGAGATCAGAGCATCCACATAAATTAATTTGGAATCCTTCTGCATGAGAGATTTGCCTGTTCATCCCCATTTATTTAGTCACTTATTTATACCAGTATAGACTGGTGGGTATTTATTTTATAGTTTGGGTTACAATCCAATGCTACTTCCTGTATTTTCCTGCTCAAATTGTTCCAGCTTTGACTATTAGGAGGAGTTCTTTCCGTTGGTTCCTATGTCTCTGTCATTCCCTCGTCATTCCGTGTGTGTGTGTGTGCGTGCGTGCGTGTGTGTGTGTGTGTGTGTGTGTGTTCCATGGTATTTGTATCATATCCTGTTCCAGTCTCATCTTATAGGTTTCCTGCTCCAATTTGAGCATCAGCCATTTCTCCAAGGAGCTCTGGTTCCTTTTATTGGCAAATAGTATTAGAAACCAAGATCTGGGTTGCCTCTCCTCGTTTCTATTTAAAACGAATAAATGGACTACCTTTTTCATTTCTAAGATCACTTCAAGCCTCTGAACTGATGGAATTTTTCTTCATGCAGCACTAGTGTCTTCTCTGCAAGTAATAATAGTGTCGAGTGTTTATATAATAATTCTGTATGAACTGACCGATATTTACCATTAAAAATGGTTTCATTACAACAGATCATCTGAAATTTTTAAGCACTGTGACTTTTATCCTGCTGTGCCTGGTACTCTGAAATGTCATTAGTGTGTGATTCGTATGTACTGTGTGGCCAAGGAGCTGGGGGGTGGCCAGGGGAGCCTCAAAAAACATTCTTTTTGATATTGGTGCCAGCAATACCCATACCTCCTGGCGGAAATTTAAAAATCTAAATGTTACTGCTTTGTTACCTAACATCTCACCATCCAGGACAAATAAAGGACGTAAATGAAGAACAGCTGCCTTTTAGCCTCACGGGTGACTTGCTCCTGGTAGCTAAGGTTTAATCCCAGGTTCGTTTTCCAACCACCAGCATACTTTTCAAATTAACTTTGCATTTATGATCTGAGGCAGTGAACCAAAAAGTAAAAGATTGCTAAGGCAACTGTAGGATTCTGGTGAACTACAGCCTGTTTCTCGGTGGCTGGCCTCACAAGTCCCCTTCCTTTCCAGGTCTGACTGAGACGGCTGTCTTCAGTTGTGAGGCCCACAATGACAAAGGATTGACCGTGTCCAAGGGTGTGCAGATCAACATCAAAGGTAAGCACCAGGGCCATGTCTCCCAAGCATGTGAGCTCAGCAGCCAGCTGCCTGGGTTTGAGCCCTGGCTTCCCCACTGACTTCCTTTGTGACCTTGGACAAGTCACTTAACCTCTCTGGCTTCAGTATAAAATAGGGATAATTATAGAATCTACCCATTTCTAAGGCTTAAATAAGACAATGCAAGTAAAAGCATTCATAACAGTGTCCAGTGCATATGTCTTTGATAAACATGAGTTCATTTAGTTCTGCTTAGTCTGAGAAGAAAATAGGCTGAGATGTCTATCCTTGCTTTTCTTAACTTCTGTTTTCATCCTTCCCTCTGCCGCCTTGAACTAGTCCCCACTGGCTCTTGAAGAGCCTCCAAGGGAGGGGGCGACTTAGGGCATCTATTGAAGGAATGGGCTCTGTCCTTTCTGGGCAGCTGGGGCTGAAGCAAGTCTCTCCAGCTGCTGCCCTGAGAGGGGAGAAGCAGGGCAGAGCCCAGAGCCTTCCTTCTAACCATCTCGTCACTATCCTTTCCCCTGAGTTGGGATATAAAAAACAGAGGAGTTGTGTTTGAAGACCCTCGCCCATGCTAGTGGAGATATTCCAATCCAATCGTCTGCCTCCGCCTCCTCCCTCCATGGGACCGAGGTTATTGAAACCTGAAAGTAAATACTGTCATTTTATGCCTTTTCAAATCATATTTCTTACCTTCTCTCACAGAAACTCGTGCAAATTTTATGTTTTATGTTTATTCTTCATTTAAATAACGAGAAGCAAATTTTGAGTTCATATTCCTTTTGGTCTTAATCTTGGGGAAACAACACAAGGGGAGAGCAGAATGTGTTTAATAATGTGTTAAAAGTTAATATACAGTGGGGGACTCAAAATTGCAAAAGAAGTTATATTTTCATTTTGGCAAATCATCTAGATGAAGGTGATTAGGGAGCATTTTCTGAAAGTTCATTGGAACAACAAAAAAAAAAGCAAACTGAAATTTAATCCCAGAGGAACTGTATGACTTCCTTCCTCATTTCAAGTCTCATTATTACAGTTTTCAAAAGAAATGTTGGGAATTTCAGGAATTCATGAGTAGGTGTAAATTTATAAAGACCTTTTCATAAAGTGCAAACACCTTAAAATTTAAAAATTTGGAAAACGAGAGACAGTTTTTAACATTTTATATTTCATACAGCATATTAATTTTTTTTAATCAATCCTATTTCTAAAATGTATGCTGTTGGCTTACATTTATTTAAAAATTTAGGTCAAAGCAACCAAGCCTCCCTTCTTATGGTCTATTATTATCTATAATACACATGGCCAAATGGTGATCCGGAAAGGCAGATGTTTGAGGGTAATTCTACAAATAATCTATTCAGGGAAGTGAGTCAAAGTGCTGATTCTTTCCCATTCACCAAGCTGTGTGTCTACTAGTCCACAGAAACTCCTGAATATGATACCCAGTGCACTTTACACAGTTCCGGCTCTCCTTCCCCCCACCTCCTGCCCACCCTATCTTTGCCTTTACCTCTCCCACACGTCCCCCAACCCTTGTCTTCACCACAGCCCCACGGACCAGTGCTATTACTATCCTCATTAATAGAAAAACGAACAGAGTTTAGAAAAGGCATTTAAACGGTGGCCCGGGCCATACAGCCGGCTAGGTGGTAACCAGACTCCCCAGGGCCTGCTGGTGCCCGTAGTAATGGGCTTGCTGCCTCCTGCAACCAGCCTCCAGTGTTCTGCTGAGGGACAGACAGACCTGACAGCTCTGGGGGCCCACAGACCTGAGTCAAGCCCCCATTGTACTGCTTACGAGCTCTGTGATCTTTGGCGAATTTTTAACTTCTCTGATCCTCAGTTTCTTCATCCATAAATGAGGACTGGAAGACTACCTCTCTGATAGGGTTCTAGCAATGATTAGATGAAGTAAAGTCCATAATACACCGGGCCATAGTAAGCACTCAAAAAGAACATTCCTCATTTTTGCTTGTAAATGTGATTGTTACTACTAATTAAGAATTAAATTTAGTAGAAAATAAGATTCCCCAGACTTCAGATCTTTCTTAAATTCTTTGTTTTTTTTTTTTTAAGTTTTTTTTTTTTTTTAATGTTTTATTTATTTCTAGGAGAGAGAGAGAGACAGTGTGAGCAGGGGAGGGTCAGAGAGAGAGGGAGTCACAGACTGAAACAGGCTCCAGGCTCTGAGCTGGCAGTCAGCACAGAGCCCGACGCGGGGCTCGAACCCACGAACCGCGAGATCATGACCCAAGCGAAAGTCGGACGCTTAACCGACTAAGCCACCCAGGCGCCCCTTTTTTAAGTTTATTTTTGAGAGACAGCGTGTGAGCAGGGGAGGGGCAGAGAGAGAGGGGAACAGAGGATCGGAAGCAGAGTTTATGCCGACTGCACAGAGCCCGATGTGGGGCTCAAACCCACAAACCATAAGATCGTGACCTGAGCCGAAGTCAGACGCTTCTACTGACTGAGCCACCCAGGCACCCCGATCCTTCCTAGGTTGTAATTAAAGTGCCTATCCGTGGCCCACATGTGGCCAGGGTCACTGCACACCGATGGTATTACCTGTCTCCACTCCCAGAAGATGAAGTTGGCTCTTTGGCTTGAACTGACTCTCACCGACTGGAAAGCTTCTCCCCACTCCGTCACACACCCGCACTCATGCTTCCATAACGCCCTCTCTCCTTGGCTCAGGGCTCTCTCAGTCTCAGGTCATGTGGGTCTCCCCTCCTCAACCCAGAGCTGCACGAGAGTAGTGCCATGGCTCTTTGATTCCATGTAGAACACTAGCACCCAGGGACGTGCCCGCATACAGTAGGACAGTGAACACGAGACAGCGTAGGAAATAGATGCCTCCATGTCCTTCCCCAGTTAAGTCCTCCTGTCATCAGTGGGCGGGAAAGCAGGTTTCTGCTTCACTCCCCTGGGCCATGCAGAACCATGCTGTCACGGGAAGACCTGTCTTAAGCTCATATGATTACTCTCAGGCAAAAGTGGTTTCTTTTTAAAACTTGGGTTTGACTTTCCTAATCTTAAGAAATGGGTATTAATGTGTTTGTTTGGTTGCTGTGGCCGCCTATGATTTATAATTGTGTTTGCCTGCGTGTCTTTGTTTTTATGTAGCAATTCCCTCCCCACCAACTGAAGTCCGCGTCTACAACAGCACTGCACACAGTGTGCTGATCTCCTGGGTCCCGGGTTTTGATGGATACTCCCCATTCAGGAATTGCAGCATTGAGGTAAACCTCCAGGATGAACAGGGAAGTGGCTGTTTGGTGCTCTGAGGGTCTACCTGATTTTCCTGCCTCCTGAGGATGGCTGCCGAGGTCTTCAGCCCCTCTGTTCAGAATTCATTGACCTCCTCCCTGCTCAATGCCTGCCACACATGCCCCACTTTATGGTGCTCTGCCCCAGGATGCTGTTTCCTTTCTGCTCAAGTTCTAGGGCCCAGCCAGAAGGGAAATAGGTTTCCAGGATAGAATGTCAGGAGACCAGAGGAATTCATTTTTAAGATACAAAAACACATCCCTAAATTAGGACTGGCTTGTGACCAGGAGTTTGGGAAGTCAGGTACTTGACAACCTGGCTCCTCCTGGGCTGGTGGCCATGAAGGACATTTAAGCCTGAGATGGGTCATTTTTGCCATCAAATGTAGCACCTTGGCCCATGGGTCCCAGGACAACCTGGACGTTATAAGCCTTGCAAAGTCTTCACCTTTTTTTTTTTTTAATTTTTTAATGTTTTATTTATTTTTCAAGAGAGAGGGACAGAGCACGAGTGGGAGAGGGGCAGAGAGAGACACACACACACAGAATCCAAAGCAGGCTCTAGGCTCTGAGCCGTCAGCAGAGAGCCCAACGCGGGGCTTGAACTCACCAACCACGAGACCATGACCTGAGTCAAAGTTGGATGCTTAACCGACAGAGCCACCCAGGCGCCCCAATCTTCACCCATTTTTAAGCACTACCTAAAATTGGTATAAAGTAATGCCATAATAAGTATACAGCCTAGCCATCCTAAAATGGTACCTTGCCATGATGTAGGGTTTGCTTTGAGAGTTAATTTCATTAACATGGAAAAGATAGCAATAACACTAGTGCCTACCGCGTGCGCACATTGGCCCAGGGACTTTGCGGACCTTATCTTGCTTAACGCCCACACCAGCACTGCAGGTGCTCACAGAGCGCTCACAGCCCATGAGTGGCAAACCCAGAAAGCCCTGATGCCAAAGGCAGTGCTCAGAACCATCTGCTCTTCTGTGTCTCAGAAGAGACATTGCTTACGGGAGTAGGTAGTTGCACATGTGTAGATTATCCACTGAAAACATGAATGCATTCTGCCTTGTACTTCATCAAACAGCAGGGTCAGAAATTGTTCTTAGTTTCATAAACCTCTGGTCTTACTAGCCAAAAACATGTTAACCTGACCCAGGCCACTCATGCCAGTTCAACTTGAAGCAGTGAATTCTAAGGAATTTTATGTGTTGACAACCAGATGTTTTTAATACCAAATGGAGTTAGTTTCTATGTTTTTATTGCTTCCCACTCTTGTCTAACAGCTGTTCTTTCTCTGAAAAGTGAAAGAAAACATTCTATTATCCCCAAAACAGCCTCCGCCCTCACCCCCACCAACTCCAGCTTTTCTTAATTCTTGCCCAACTTTATTTGTAAACCTCCCAAGGGCTGGTAAGTTTTAGGAATTCTTATTGTGTCTACAAAGTCCTCAACAGGTATACCCTTTTTTTTTAAGCCACTTTTTCTGAAATATATTTCACAGACCATAATATTCGCCCATTTAAATTGCATAATGTTTTTTCAGTATGTTCACAGAGGTGTGTGACCATCACTGCTGTCTAATTGTGTCTATATTCATGAAAGATAATAGTCTGTAGTTTTCTTGCGTTCGCTTTTTCTGGGTTTGGTATCAGGGTGATACTGACCTTAAAAAATCAGTTGGCAGGGGTTCCCTCCTCTTCTATTTCTTGGAAGAGTTTTTGGAAGATTGATGTTAATTCATTAAATATTTGGTAGACATCACCAGTGAAGCTACCTAGTCCTGAGCTTTTCTTTGTGGGGAGTTTTTAAAATACCACCTCAGTCTTTTTACTTGGTACAGATCTGTCTAGATTTTCTTCTTGAGTCAGTTTTGGTAGTTATTGTGTTTCTAAGAATGTGTCCATTTTCTCTGAGTTATCTAATTCATTGGTGTTCAATTATTTATAATATTCCCTTTCTCTTTTGAGGTTAGTAGTATTATTCCCTCTTTGCTTCCTGATTTTATTAATTTGAGTCTTTCCTTCCTTCTCTTTGCTTTGGTTTAGTTTGCTCTTTATTTATTTATTTTTTTAAAGTTTCTTGCGATAGAAGGCTAGCCAATTTTATATATACTATATATTTCCTTCTAAGCACTGTGTTAGCTGCATCCCATAGTATTTGGGAGCTTTTTTTTTTTTTTTTTGATTCATCTCAAGTTGTTTTGTTATTTTCCTTGTGATTTCTTTTTTTTTCCTCTTGATTACTCAAGAGTGTACTGTTTAATTTTCACATAGTTGTAAATTTCTCAAATCTTCTGCCTTTGTTTCTAATATCCCGTCGTGTTTGGAGGATATACTTAAATGATTTCAATCCTTTTAAATTTGCTAAGGCTTGTTTTTAATGCCGTAGCCTTAGTTCTGTCCTGGAGAATGTTTCAGGTGCGCATGAGAGGAAGGTACATTCGGCTATGGTTGAGTAGAGTGTTCTAGATGTTTATGTTCGGTAGATCTAGTTAGTTTATACTCTTGTTCACTTCTTCTGTTTCCTTGTTGATCTTCTGCCCGGTGGTTCTATCTGTTATTGAAAGTGAGGAATTGGGGTCTCAACTATTGTTTTTGGATTGTCTGTTTCCCCCTTCAGTCCCGTCAGTTGTTGCTTCATGTAGTTCAGGGCTCTGTTGTTAAGAACAGCCAGGGCCTAGCTCCTTATATATATGTAGATGAAACTGAAGCACGGACCAGTCCTTTTTATTTTATTTTATTTTATTTTTTTAATTTATTTCTAGGAGAGAGAGAGAGAGGCAGCATGAGCAGGGGAGGGTCAGAGAGAGAGAGGGAGTCACAGACTGAAACAGGCTCCAGGCTCTGAGCTGGCAGTCAGCACAGAGCCCGACGCGGGGCTCGAACCCACGAACCACGAGATCATGACCTAAGCGAAAGTCGGACGCTTACCCGACTAAGCCACCCAGGCGCCCCTGGACCAGTCCTTTTTAAAACTGCTGCTGAACTGTATGAAGAGTTGAAGAAGACATGAGGCTCTTGCCCACATGAGTATGGGTGCCCTCAGGGAGACTGTGAGGACCAGTGCTGCCCCCACCTTGAGAGAACAGGTTTCCGGGTGCAGATAGAGAATGGCAGCGGGAAGATCTGAAAACACCAGCTCACCCCTGAAGGCAGAAGATGATCACACACAGTCTTCACCTGCTTTCTCTCCTTTAGCCTTGCTTTGGGTGGCCATGGCCTGAGTAAAAAACCATCCAGTAACTGCCAAATTGCAGGTCTTCCTTGCCCATCTTGGATCCTGTGGTGCCAAACATGGTTATTCTGTCTTTGCCCCACCAGTAGCTCAGCCTCCCTTCACCCATTCTCCTTTCCATCTCTGGTAGAGTTACCAGAGTTAGCAAATAAGAATGCAGTTATTTTACAAGTGAAATTACGGGAGTAATTTTGTGACATCCCTGTACATATAATTATTTGTTGTTTATCTGAAACTCAAATGTAACTGGCTGTCCTCTGTCTTCTCTGACCAGTCCTAGCAGGGTTAGTCAGGACCGGCTCTAGAAGTTATCCTTGTATATTCTGCAGGTGAACAATATATCCCCACTTTTAAAGGGACCAAGCATAGTTTCGTAGGTCCCCAGTCTGTTACAATTTTAAACTCTGACTTGGTAGCAAATGAATGTTTTGGACAAGATTCAGATCCACGCACTAGCAGGACACACCCTCCCACTTCCTTTGGTCCTGATGTTAGTTCCTTTCTTCACCCATTTTTGGGCTGTACACTCCATTTCTATTTTTAACTCTCCCACGTACTTCTTGCTATTTCATGCCCTCCGCTCCCCAAGGACCTGGTGAGAAGGACGGTTCTAGAAACCCCCGTCTTCTTCCAGCAATGTGTGCTCAAAGAGCGTCCCCATATCTGGAAACACTCCACATGTCGCTCCGGAAATGGGGCAGGGGTGGAGAGCCAAAGGTTTCCTCCACCTTAGTTTCAGGGGTTGGTCACCAGGAAGTAGGTGCATACTCTAAAGCGAAGAAACAAAAAGTAAGTTCTGCCAACAGCCACCACCAAGATAAGCACATAGCTCTTTGTTTCTCCTCTGGTGGCTCCTCAGGCCAACTGGTACGTTCTTGTCACTCAGTGGAGCCTGCGGATCTGAGTCAGAGGTGAGACTTGGCCCCAACACCACCCTCGTGGCATCCACTAGGGGATTTAGAACTCTAAAATGTTGTTTGTGGTCCCTTGGCCTACATTTCAACACACATATCCCGAAATATCAGCATTGTGTATCCACACCCCATGACTACAAGCCCGTTATTAGGAATTCATGGAGGGTTGAAGATTTTTTTCCTTCAATTCTTCTTTTTTTTATTTTAATGTTTTATTTAATTCTAGGAGAGAGATAGAGAGACAGTGTGAACAGGGGAGGGTCAGAGAGAGAGGAGTCAGAGTGAAAGTCTCCAGGCTCTGAGCTGGCAGCACAGAGCCCGACGCGGGGCTCGAACCCACGAACCGCGAGATCATGACCTAAGTGAAAGTTGGACGCTTAACCGACTAAGCCACCCAGGCACCCCTTCCTTCAATTCCTCTTGACTACTTGTGTTTTATTAGATATTATTTTCTCTTTTCCGATTTTATGAGTACTATATATTGTAGAAATTCTGAAAAACATGTAGTGAAAATTAAAAAAAACAAACCAACAAAAACTCTCCCTTATCCCTACTTCCAGACAGGAGGTATGCTGAAGGAAAAAAGGTAGAAGTTTGGCCCAGACTAGATTTTTGCTTGTGTGTACAGAGGACATCTGGAGACGGATGTGGAGACATTGGTATGCTTACGGAGAGAAGGGTAAAGAGAAAGAACTCAGGAAAAAGCTGAGATGTTTTAACAAGAGTTGGAGAAAAGTTTGCTGGGTGAGGTGCAAATGACTCTCCCCTATATCTGTTCACCAAGTGATGTCAGAAATCTACCTTCTCTGTATGTTTTTGGAGTTGAATTTACACTGGGGTGGGAGCAGGGATAAGAAAAAAGGACAGGCTAGAATTTACCTCAAGGCAAGAGCAGAATGACCGAGAACCACTTCAATTCTTGTTTCTTATTAATTATCTCATTTTGTATTATAAAATACATTTCTAGGGGTGCCTGGGTGGCTTAGTCGGTTAAGCGTCCGACTTTCGCTTAGGTCATGATCTCGCGGTTCGTGGGTTCGAGCCCCGCGTCGGGCTCTGTGCTGACTGCCAGCTCAGAGCCTGGAGCCTGTTTCAGTCTGTGACTCCCTCTCTCTCTGACCCTCCCCTGCTCACGCTGTCTCTCTCTCTCTCTCTCTCTCTCCTAGAAATAAATAAAACATTAAAAAAATAATAATAAAATAAAATACATTTCTCTAATTATAATATTATAATGATCAGTATTTGCTCTCTTACCTGCCACAGTGAGAACACTTATTTTAGGCATTTTCCTCAGGTCCTCAGTGGCTGCTCCAATAACATGAGTAACACACAGTAATGCTGGTGGGGAAATTAGTGTGCGGCCCGAAAGGAAGCAGGTACTTCCCCTCAGGGGAGAGGAAGGGCCACGTGCACCAAATACATGAGTGCCCGGTGTCTGACATTCCCACCACCTTACTAACCCCTGGTCCACATTTTAACTCTTCCCTTAGGTCAAGGAGGTTGATCCGCTGAGTAATGGCACAGTCATGGTCTTTAACACCTCTGCTTCACCACATCTGTATCAAATTGAGCAGCTGCAAGCTCTGGCTAATTACAACATTGGTGTGTCCTGCATGAATGAAATTGGCTGGTCTGCAATGAGCCCTTGGATTCTGGCCAGCACGACCGAAGGAGGTAATTCCTGGAGTTCTGAATAAATATTGCCCCGAATGGCATGTGTGATTCAACAAATCCTTCCCGGCATGGCCTGATTGAGAGTTTAAACTTTGCTCTGTTTGGTCTTTGTCTCTGGAGGAGGATTTTATTGAGGTAGCCAATGAAACTGGGGAAAAATTTAAAAAAGGGGAAAAAAGGGAAAGAAGATTTTCCTCTATTTAGTGACACACTTACACTTAATATGTATAGGTAATACTTTCTTTTACACAGCGAGATATTAATGGTAGCATACTTTATGACATGTTATTTTAAATTAAGATATAATAATATATAAATTGTTAGTCATAGCATCAACTTTAAGAAATAATGAACATGAAGATAGTTAAAGTTTACCAAACCCCATGTGCCAGGCACCGCATTAGGTGCTGCTTTGCATGGATTATTTATTAGATCTTCATTGAAACCCTGTGAACTAGGTTCTCTCTATGCTGTCTTGCTCATAGCAAACTTTATAAACTTTAAAGAATTTTCTGTGTGCTATTTCTGATTTCTGAGATTTTTTTAATCCTCTATGAATATTGGAATAAATATTGTATTTCTGTTAAATTCAAATCCACAGTTTTTATTCTTTCCCAACAGAGCTCTAGATCACTAGAACCTCCCTCCTACCCTCACCTCCGCCTGTGCTCTAGTCTTCATACAACTGTGGGACAGGTTGGGATGAGAAATCTTTAGGGCATAAGCCTTGCACAAATGAAACTCTAGTGCCAAAATGTAAAATGTTTTCTCTCAAATGATAAAGAAAAGACTTTGAGAACAGTTTCATATGCTGTGTTTCATTCTCATCTCGTTCAAAAATATTTCTGACTTCTTTGATCCATTTGTTATTTAAATGTGTAGCTTAGTTTCCAAATATTTTGGCGTTTTCCAGAAATTTTTTGTAGTACTGATCTTTGATTTAATTCTCTTTGTGCCCAAGAACATAACCCGTATCACTCGAATGCCCTTAAATGCATTGAGACTCTTTATATGGCCCAGAACATGGTCTTTCCTGATAAATGCTTGGTGTGCACTTGGAGAGAATGTATACTCTGCTATTATATGGAAAATTCTATAAATGTCAACTAGGTTCAGTTGGTTGATAATTTTTTCAAATTATATTCCTACTGCTTTTCTGCCTACCTCTATCAATTATTTAGAGAGAGGCATTGAAATCCACAGTCTCAATTTTGGGTTTATTCATTTCCTTTTGTAGTACTAGCCAGTTTTGCTTCAATTATTTCGAAGGTTATTTTGTACATAAATGTTTAAGATTACTATGCTCTCCTAAATAATGGACCACCTTCTATTATGAGATTCCTTTCTTTATCTTTCATAGTACTGTTTTTTGTGAGACCTACTTTGATATTAATGTAGCCGCTTTAAATGCTTTCTTTTGGATAGGTGATATATCTTTGATTCCTCCTTATTTTTAACTTATTTATATCTTTCTACTTAATGGGCAGTGACCCAAGTGTTTTGGTTCGGATACCCCTAAGTGTCAATATTGGTTTTCTTTCCTCTGGGACCACTCACTTTCTCTAGCAAAGAAGTCTCCTGTTTCCTGTCTCAGGAATGTAAACATGGCTGCCAATATCAGGTGGAGAGGAGGAGTGAGGTGGAGCCCTGCTCATTCAGTGTGCACACTTACCCTTGTTTCCCCAGTTATCCATCTGGCCCCTCATTGTGCCTTCATCCTGCTCCAAGACCAGAGACTTTTTAGTTTGGAGAATAAAGCATCCTCTCTCTCTCTCTCTCTCTCTCTCTCTCTCTCTTTTCGGAGGAGTACCTAGCAGGTGTGTGGAAGTAAGTTAGTGGAATCTTGAGGACTAGCTACTTCCTGATCACTTTCAATCTTCCAGTTTTAGTACCTGGGCCCACAAGCTTGTGAGCCTGTCCATGGTCCTTTGGGGAGAATAGGCTTGCTGAATTAATTACGCCTTCTTCATTGCTTTTTCCACTGTTGAGTATATGTTGACATTTCTTTTCCACTATTGACTCTGCTTTACCTTATGAGTTCATACTGTTTTAAATTCCTTACTGTCATTTTGGAGTGGCTTTCGGAGGAGTAGACATAAAGACATGTTTAGGTGGCCATGTTTATCCATAAATTCTATAATATATATGAAACTGTATGACTCAGTTCATAGCACAGCTACAGCTGGGTGACATTTCCTAAGCTGAAGTTCATTCTAACTGCTCTTAGAATCAGCAGAAATGGAGCTCCTGGGTGGCTCAGTTGAGCGTCCGACTTTGGCTCAGGTCATGATCTCACAGTCTGTGGGTTTGAGCCCCATATCAGGCTCTGGGCTGACAGCTCAGAGCCTGGAGACTGCTTCTGATTCTGAAAAAAACAATGAAAAAAAAAAAGAATCAGCAGAAATGAAGGTTAGAATACTCTTTTGTTTTCTTTTTAGGCATATCAGAAATATATAATTTGATCTTCCATAAATACAACTGTGATCAATGGTTTGGTGTATATTAATGCAATTGTGTTTATTTCTATATATAAAACATTTTTTTATTTCTAAAATGGATAGTTGCTACATACCTTTTTGCAGTTTGATTTTTCTCTCCATTAGATATTTTTTCATATCAGTGCCCATGATCTACCTAATTCTTTTCAGTGGCTAGGTAGTAAGTATTCCACTGGAAAATGTATCAAAGTGTATTCTGTCATAATTATTGACTGAGCATTACATTTATTCCTTTTATTCACTATTAGACCTCAGTAAATGTAATACCACCTGCAGGAGAATTTTTTAGATTAAATACCTGGAAATAAAATACTTGGTCAGAGAGCATATTATTTTCAGTTTTTATAGATGCAGTCAAGTTCCTCACTCCCAAAAAATAATCTAGTAATGACCTTGACCCATTCCCAAATTATTGTGTGTGTGTATAATACAAACATACTTTTTTTTCAAAGTATTGTAACTTTTATCCTTGTGAGAGATAACAGACTTTTTGAGTGGGAATGTGACTTAAGCAGATTTTTCTATAAACCAGAGAGTGAAAACCAGGATTAAATTCTACATTTTGACATCTAGTAATTAGCATTTGACCCTCTGGTCTTCAATAATGAGATGTCTTATGTATATGTATATATGTGTATGTATGTATGTATATATGCATGTACATGTACATTTTAAAAGGTTTATTCTCTGATTAGCTCTGTTCAGACCATCAGTAACCTGCCTTTGGATTTTAAATGGTAGCTTCCCTCTGAGCTCTGTCGTGTTCCCTGCCTATACATCTCCCATGACACAGAACTGATCTCCAGTCAGTCTGGTTGGCCTTCCATCCCGCAGGCTTCTAGTGGAAACCCCTGTTCAAGTTGTGTCTGCTTTGCTTCCGCAGGAGGAGTCCGTGAGTGCCGCTCACCTCCATCCCTGCCTTTCCTCGCCTTTGTGATTTTACTTTAGGAAGTGCTTGCTTCTAAAAACTCTTGTAGTATTTCGGGGTGCCTGGGTGGCTCAGTTGGTTGGGTATCTGACTTCAACTCAGGTCATGATCTCACAGTTAATGGATTCAATCCCCACGTCGGACTCTGTGCTGACAGCTCAGAGCCTGGAGCCTGCTTCAGATTCTGTGTCTCCCTCTCTCTCTCTGACCCTCCACCACTCATGCTCGCTCACTCACTCGCTTGCTCTCTCTCTTTCAAAAATAAATGTTTAAAATTAAAAAAAAAAAAAAAACCTCTGTAGTATTTCAATGCTCCTTAATTGAAAAAGGGTGAAAATCTGCTATTAATCTCAGTCTCATTTGAATGCTTTCTACAGAACGTTTGGAAACCAAACATTGAAAAACTGAGAATAAGCCTCTATGTTCTTTTCTCTGTGTTTCTTCATCATTCTCTTTTTTCTTTCATAGCCCCTTCACTAGCACCTTTGAACGTCACCGTATTTCTGAATGAATCTAGTCATAAGATGTATGTCCAGTGGATCAAGCCTCCAATTAAGAGGCAGGATGGGGACCTGGTGGGCTACCGGATATCTCACGTGTGGCAGAATGCAGACACTTCCGTAAGTCTGAACTCCAAAAAAGTTCACTTCTCTTCTTTGCTTTGCTCGTTTATACTGTGTCAGAAGCTTTCTTTCTTTTTTTTTTTTTAAGTTTATTTATTTTTGAAAGAGAGAATAGAGCAGAGAGAGAGGCAGACAGAGAATCCCAAGCGCAGAGCTGGATATGGGGATTGAACTCGACCCGTGAAATCATGACCTGAGCGAAAATCAAGAGTCAGATGCTTGACAGACTAAGCCACCCAGGGTCCCTAGAAGCTTTCATTTTGTTCTGAGAAGACAACAAAGTCTTGTTTTTTTTTTAATTAAAAAAATTTTTTTAACATTTATTTAAGAGAGAGAGAAACAGAGTGCAAACGGGAAAGTGGCAGAGAGAGAGGGAGTCGCAGAATCTGAAGCAGGCTCCAGGCTCTAAGCTGCCAGCACAGAGCCTGACACGGAGCTCTAACTCATATACTGTTATATCATGACCTGAACCGAAGTCAGAAGCTTAACAGACTGAACCACCCAGGTGCCCTGACAACAAAGTATTATTATTGAATAAGGTACCTTTCCCTGAGATGTGAAGAATATAGTAAAAACTAGAGATGACTGAATAGTTAACAAAATTCCAGGGAATCTTTGGGGCTTTTCTCGCTCACTCATTCACCCATTCATTTATGTATTCAGTAAATAGGTGTAGAATTCATCTCTGTCATCATGTGATTTGTGCCTTCTGGGAATTTGGGGTCTTGTAGGATAATAGTTGAGAACTACGCAGATAACCATAGCAGAAGGGCCAGAAGCTATACAGCTTAGCAGTCCAGCGATTCATAGCCACTTGGAAATTCTAGAGGGTACTTTCCTGAAGATGGTCAGGGAAGAACCCCAGCTTCATAGAGGATGGCAAGGGGTAACCAGACTCCAGACAGGTCCTCTTCCCACTTAGGAAGATAGTTGAGGTGACGCTGACTTCTTTGTGATGTAGAGCATCCTTGGAAAGGCAGATGTGCTGGTTTCATCATCAGGACTGTGTCTTTACCGCCATCATGCAAAGCATGCTTTTTTTGTGTTGTCACATTCCTGATCAATCTAGCCTTGGGGACAGATCAGATTTTAGCATCTTCATGGCATGGGGGGGTGTCATGTGAGAGCAGTACAGCTTCTTGGCAGGAGAGAGAGACAGAGTCCACAGCTGCCCCCGTTGATGACATCCAGTCTTTGATTAAGTCGTTGTCAACTTCATGGCATCCAGCTCTTATGCAACTGCTGTTTTTTCCAAAAGGATGGGTGGGATTTATTCTTTGTCTTTTCCTGCCTCAGTTTAACTGTAAGGAGGCTGACTCTTGGAAGCAGTAGGTGATGGAAGTAGAGGAAAAAGAAGAGAGCTTGGAAGTGCATGAGTTTTTGTGCCTCAGAGTGATAACAGGATGTTGTTTGTACAAGTCATAGCCCTGCTTAGGAGTGTTGCCCTACGAGAGAAGCCTCTCGTTTCTTGGTCTTTTGTCCCAAGGCACCTGTGCAGGGTCCTTATTGATTAACTGCATTTCCACACCAGCTGATTCAGGGAAATCAAATGCCTATCTTAGAGACGAGCCTCTGTGAACAAATTGTGAACAGTCCCTGAAGGTCCAATAATTGTGTTTCGATTCAATAAGGATTTTATTTTTCTCTGGTTGGCAGAAGATTGTAATTAAAAACACCCCAGTTTGTTTAACGGGCTTCAGGTCATCCTTTTGACTTCTCCTTCTGGAATGGGTGAAAGCTGCTTCTCTGAACGGGACCTCTTGAGCTGAGGCGTGCTGAAGGGCAAAAGTGATGAAAGCCTCATGGGTGACGCAGCCAGAGAGCCTCACGCACTAAATGCCACTAGCACTCCGCCACGCCATGCCCTCTGGTTGCCCTTTGTTCAGAACGGTCCCTTCTGCGGTGAGAACAATACTGCCACAGTGAGGACTGTGACCTTTCCAGTCATTACCTCCTTGGAGCTGCGGGATCATCCTAGTGAGAACATCATTTACATTGTACTCATGCTACACTTTGTGCATCACAAGTCCCATGACATCAAAAGGCTTGGTGGGTGGCTTTCCTTAGGATAGCATTCTCGGATGCAGCCATACTTCAAGTTCATCATGGACTGCAACTGGGGGCAAATGAAAACACTGAAGAAAAGCTGACACGGGGAGGATCCTAAAACCCCTGCCCAAAGTGAATTTTGCAGTGACCTCCGTACCCATCACCTCTGTTTCCTGGACTCCCGTCATTTCGGAAGGGCGAGAGTCAGATACAACTTCATCTCTCAAAACTGTCCTTTCATTTTCTATTTTTAGGAAACTGTTACTAAAGGCCTATCTTCTTTATGCAAGGCAATGAAATTGGGTAGTTTTGAAAGATAGTCCCATGTGTTACTCTAAAAAGAGTGAGTTTTTTGCATGCAGTTTCAAAACTTTCTTGGAAGTGATCTTTGGTGGGTTATTGTTTATACCTTTGTTATCCTCATGTGTTATGTCGCTTTCAGACTAAGAAATTCCGGACAGTTACTGTACACACATTTACTATATCTTGATGAAGATATCAACCTTTTTTTTTTTTTTGTTCTGTTTTCCTTTATATCCCTTGCATTTCCAAATGCAAGCTCAAAATCCAAAAGTCAGGAGCACGCACAGTCTATTCTCCTTGAAGTCGGGGCCAAGTCTTGCTCATCTTTGTACCACCTGAACAGAGGACCTTGAACTTGCTTTCTAGGCATTTATGACATTATGGGCTTGATGGATGGGCCTGACTGACATCCATACCAGCTGGAGAGTTTTTGTCTGTGATGGGACAGCCTTTTGATGAGTGTGGACTAGCGTTTCCCATCTAGTCCCATTTCCATAAGTAGTCAGTAGTCTTTCCATGAGAAAAGAATTTAATGAGCAAATAAGTTTACAAAATATCACATAATATCCTCCTTTCTGAAAGATCCATAGTGTTTACTGGCAAGTTCATGGCTCTGTGATGTTTTACAGTAAATAAGTCTGTTTAACTTTGACCCAGAATGGCCCATAAGTTAGACAGAGACTCATTGTTATATGTGTTATTTATGCAAGGCTCCATTATTATAGGATTGTAGTTCTAATGCTGGTTTAATTGTATTTGGAAGGGGTAGAGATGTTAGATCAGAAGGAAGTTTCATTATGGGCAGATCATTATGGGCCTAGAGACAACATGACATGCAGAAATAACTTCTATAGAGACCTAGAGAAGCCATAGTACATTCAAGGATTCCTTCCTCAGGCCTAGACTACTGCCCCCTAACCAGGGTTGGATTTGGGTGTGTGTACACTGCCTCTTCCTTTCCTTATTGCTTTCTCTCACTCACTCTTGAAGGAGGGCAGGGCATCTGAGCTGGTGTCATGTTAAAGTATGAGAAATGGGTGAGGTTCTTGTGGGATAGGTCAGCCAGGGGTCTGGAACACTCCCAAAATCCAAGGTTTGATTGAGGGTGATATGCATGGCTTGGAGGAAAAACCTATAATGGAGGTAAATTCCATGAACTAGTCAAACAGATTTCTTGGTTTGGGGCACTAGACAGCCTTGATTATTTTCTCTCATGTACCAGCACTTAAAAGATACTACTACAAGGTCATTTCTGTAAGAGGACCTTGTATTTATAGGGGAAGATGATCCAAATAGAGCACCTTATAGGTAGAGGAATATAGGAATAATAATAACCATAATTGATTACTTACAGTGTGGCAGACTGTGTGATTAGTGTTGTGCATATATGAATTCATTTAACACTTAAAAAACATTACCAGAAAGGAATTATTACTTTCAATTTTTACTTGAGGAAACTGAAGCTCAGAGATGTTGAATGAGTTACCCAGAGTCATAAAGTTTAGAATGGGCAGCACTGGGGTAGGAACTCAGGCTAGACAGACTCCAGACCCAGTGCTTTTCAGAGCCCACTACCCCTTCCCAGATTCCCTTGGCTTTCATAATACAGTGTCTCTCACTCAAATTCCACACCATGGCCTCTTAGTGAAAAGAAGTAAGAACAAGACATGTTTGGAGAGTAAGATGTGAGTTTTGCTTTGACGAATGCAAAATGAGTTCTGTGACTGTGAAGTCACCTTTGTTGTCATAGCATGACAGAAACTTTTATCTGGTGGTGCTTCCCCCCGCCGCCCCGTTGACTGTTAGTATTCTTCAAGCCAATAAAATGGGCCCTATTCTTAATTACAGTTAATGAATTATAGGGCTGTGAATTCGGACAGGGTTGGAGAGCTTAAGATCTGTCAATGATTAGCAACAGATGACACTGCAGTTGTCCTGACTGACTTTAGCGCCTCACAGGAGAAAAAAAAGAAATTGTTTTCAAAGATGCGCTATTACTTTCCCCACCAGGAAGGGCCTACATGTATGTAATCAGAGGTCATATTATAAATCTGATTTTATTACCTGAAAATGCTCTTAGATTTTAAGTCTTCGAGGTTACGGTCCTGTGTTGGTGAAGATGAAAACTCACAGAATGAGAAATTGCAGTTCACCCATGGCATGTGCTCCAGGACGGGACCACCTCATGCCAGGGAAATGGCCACACCTTCTGTGCTCTGCACCTGACAGTGAGAGAGAAAATACACACCAGTGAGAGAGAGAGTACACACAGGCTCCTACATGTGTCTGGTTTTAAATGGATGTCTTTGTCAAATTTCAAAATCAAAATTAAAATAAATAGGGGCGCCTGGGTGGCTCAGTCGGTTAAGCATCTGACTTTGGCTCAGGTCATGATCTCACGGTTCATGGGTTCAAGCCCCGCGTCAGGCTCTGTGCTGACTGCCAGCTCAGAGCCTGGAGCCTGTTTCAGATTCTGTATCTCCCTCTCTCTCTGACCCTCCCCTGCTCACGCTGTCTTTCTTTCAGAAATAAATAAAAACAAACATTAAAAAAAGAATTAAAAAAAAATAAAATAAATATTTGGAGATAAGGATACAGTTGCACCTTTCCTCACATATTTGGCATCAAAAGAAGACAGATAAATTGCATCAATTTGAGAAACTGGGATCATCTTTAAACTGTCATTTAAGGCAATTCTTAGAGAAAATGGTTATGCTCCACCGAAATAGTTATCATATATCTTTCTAATCACCACTTCAGCATTTATTGTAACTCTACCTCTAAAATGGGAAAATTCATCATGTGTTTCTGAAACATGTTACCCGTAAGTGGTGGCTTCCATCATTTTCATGCTTCAAGATTCAGAATGATGACAACAGTAACAAGGATGATCACCATTGTTGATGCACTTAAGGAACAGGAGGTGGAAATTTCAAGGTTCCTTTTCTGGGTTTTCATTTGACTTACAGGCCCTAAGTGAATAGATCTTATCAACTATTGTTAGGCTTGTTTCTCGAAGGATGATTTTGTGTTAGGGTTTCTCTTCTTCTAGGAATTTAATTCTTTCACAATTATGCATGTCCTCTAATTTAGAGATAATTCTCACAAATGGTATATTTTTTAATTTTTTTAATGTTTTATTTATTTTTGAGAGAGAGACAGAGCATGAGTGGGAGAGGGGCAGAGAGAGAGGGAGATACAGAATCGGAAGCAGGCTCCAGGCTCTGAGCTGTCAGCACAGAGCCCGATGCGTGGGGCTCAAATTCACGAACTGCAAGATCATGACCTGAGCCGAAGTCAGATGCCCAGTAGACTGGGCCACGGAGGTGCCCCATGATATATTATGTTTGAGTCCTGGTAGATGAAAGCATGAAGCTAGAAGCAGGCCCAGTGGCTGTCATCAGGCAGGACATCTTTTGTATGTCCAAGAGCTGTTAGGTAGTAAATTGTGAAGTAGACATGTTATTTCTCAGCACCCCGCTGGACTCACTGCAGGACTCCATGACTGTGTGGGTTAGGACCACAGAGTTCCTCTACCGGACGACTCCCTCCCCCGCCCCCCCCCCAACTAAATTAAATAGAGAATGATCAGCTAACCCCTAATCAAAACTGGGTTTGCCATATTTCTGTTTCTAAAAAAGATAGTGCCTGAATATTCCCAAAGTTGTTAATTATTATTTTTTAATTAATTAATTAAAAAAAATCTATGACAAATCTCCTTAGCACATAGTCCAGTGGGGTAGAAAAACAAAAACATTTTAAAGCCATATTTTCCCCACTTTTAGCCCTTGTCTGAGGTTATTTCTGAGTCCTGATGGTCACTGCTTGTTTAGATTTAGGAAGTCTGTGGGTGGCGGACCCAAGTATCCCCTCAGTCACCAATGACAGGACTGCCCTCTCTATAAGGGCTGAGGTGACCCCACCCTGCCCCACTGTTAGAAGTGATCCAAGTTAGTGTGATACCAAGTGACCAGGAATAAAGTTACCAACCCAAACCAGGCTCCTGCATGGTGTTCACAGTGATCTGTGTTCCACCTACATGGTGTGACATTTCTCTCTTTCTGGCTGTGAAATCAGATCTCCAACTGCAGAGATTAAAGACATGTTCCTGGGGCGCCTGGGAAGTTCAGTCAGTTAAGCTTCTGACTCTTGATTTTGGCCCAGGTCATGATCTCATGGTTATGGGGCTGAGCCCTGTGTTGGGCTCTGCACTGACAGTGCAGAGCCTGCTTAGGATTCTTTCTCTCCCTTTCTCTCTCTGCTCCTCCCCTTCCCTCCCTCTCAAAATAAATACATAAATAAATATTTAAAAAAATTTTTTTTAATGTTTCCTATTTATTTCTGAGAGAGAGAGAAAGACAGCATGAGCAAGGGAAGGTCAGAGAGGGAGGGAGACACAGAATCTGAAGCAGGCTGCAGGCTCTGAGCTAGCTAGCTGTCAGCACAGAACCTGATGCGGGGCTCGAACCCACAAACCGTGGGATCATGACCTGAGCCGAAGTCAGATGCTTAACCTGAGCCACCCAGGCGCCCCTCTAAAAAGACTGTTCCTAGGGCCTCATTTCAGCTTTTGGAAGCCCTCCAGTTCCCATTTGAAAAACCAGCCCCCAGTGTAGAATTAGTTTCTTATGTCAGAGGACATCATAGTCGAGGTTTGGGAACAAAGGGGAAAGTGTAATATAAACACTGAGTTCTGTGTTTTTTTATTTTGTTTTGTTTTTCAAAAATCACTTACTCTTGGGGTGCCTGGGTGGCTCAGTCGGTTAGCTGGCCAACTTCAACGCAGGTCATGATCTTGAGGTCCATGAGTTCGAGCTCCACATCAGGCTCTGTGCTGACAGCTCAGAGCCTGGAGCCTGCTTCGGATTCTGTGTCTCCCTCTCTCTCTGCCCCTCCCCCACGCACACTCTGTCTCTCTGTGTTTCTCAAAAATGAATAAACATTAAAAAATATTTTTTAATGACTTTCTCCTATGTTTTAATGGCATGTGTTGCATGGTGGTGGTTATAAAACAAAATAAGTAAAAGTGAAACCAGATTTTTGAAAATTGAGAAAACTGTGCATGAGTCACACTAGAGGAAAATAAAACAGTGTCAGGGACTTCCTCAAGGTAGGTTTTAGTCAAAACTCTTACAATTGTAAGGAACAAGAGCTCATGCATGCTGGTTCAAGGGAAGTTGGCAGGTGGTCAATGTCAAGGTACAGTGTGGCTCCTGGACATTGTACTGGGGGGGTTCTGAGGACAGGGGTCTCACCGAGCCAGGCTTGCTCTTGTCATCTGGGTGCCTCTGCTACATGTTCCCTCTCTTCCAGACACTTCTTGGTTGGCCATTCTGAATGCCATGCCCTCACAGCCTCAGTTGGGCAAGGCCCCAAAGGCCTGAGGTTGCAGCTGGCCCATTCAGTGTCCCTGCCCACCTTTGGGTTCTGTTAGCTGTGGCCTGAGTAAGGAAGGGATGCGGTGGAAACACAGCCTGTGTCCCCCTGGGATGTGGGCGGGATGACTTCCCTCAGAAGGAATTGTGGGTGAGCCGGTTACGTGCCCCTGTGGCTCAGTATTTCATCCCCTTCCATTCCTTCTCTGCCCCCAGAAAGAGATGTCTGAAGATATTGGCCAGAACGGCAGCCGTGCTCAGATTCCTGTTCAAGTTCACAATGCCACATGTACAGTGAGGATCGCCGCCGTCACAAAAGGGGGAGTCGGGCCGTTCAGCGACCCAGTGAAAATATCCATCCCTGCACACGGTGAGAGCCAGCTTCCTTATCAGCTGATAGAATGTGTCAGTCCGGGCAATGCAGAGAGCTAGAGAGTTACCTGTGGGATGGGTATCTGGTTTAAGAATGAAAAACAAAGCCCAGAAGGAATTTTTGCAATGACAAAGATAGTTGTTATGAAGACACACTTCACAGAGCACTGATGCCTGAGTCCTCCCACTACCATTACTGTGGATGGTACTGAGTTACGAGAAAGATCAGTTCTTTCAGAATACCAAATTTGACTTGACTTTTTGAATTTAGTTTAGATGATGTATATGTGACTAAATGTTGAGAGCGGTAGTATGGCTAATTTTTAGGTCTGTGTAATGAGCACTGTTCGTTTATGTGCTAGTGTTTGTTCTCTGTGTTTTAAGCAGTACAGCTTACCGTGTTATTACTCACTCACGCCTGGGTGACATGCTTCGTGATTGATCGGTACAGAACGTGAAGTGTTTCCTATAGAAGCCATCCTTACACAACGTTGGGCTCACTGAGTTAAACGCTCAGCCCCGCATGCTGTCTTCGGCATGTTGTCAGAGCATCCTTTGGCAAGGTGCCACCGGGGTGCCCCGTGTGGCCCCAAATGCTGTACACGTTTCCATAGACCAGCGAAGCCACCTTTATCTGTGTGATCTTTGCATCTACAAGTTCTTGCCAAATGTGGTCTTTGTGTCCGTAGCAGACGGGATTTGTGAGTGGACCATCGAGTTCCAGTGACCCTCAAACATGCTGAACTGGAGTCATATTACAGTTCCTGGGGCCCTTGGCTCTGTGTCTGGGGAACATTAGTAACCAGTGATGGCAAGCAAGGCGTGTCCACCTGGTAGAAATTCAGAGACTATGAGATTCTGATGCTAAGGGCACAGGTTGAAACATCAGAGTTTAGGAAGACAGAGCTTTCATCCTCATACATAATAAACCCTCTACCATTTTATTATTTTTAAAAAATTGTTTTAATGTTTATTTTTGAAAGACAGAGACAGGTCTGTATAATGGGTACTGTTCGTGTTATGTGGGTGAGGGAGGAGCAGAAAGAGAGGGAGACACAGAATCCGAAGCAGGCTCCAGGCTCTGAGCCATCAGCACAGAGCCCAATGTGAGACCCGAACCCACAAACAGTGAGATCATGGCCTGAGCCGAAGCCAGATGCCCAACTGACTGAGCCACCCAGGCGCGCCAAACCCTCTACCATTTTAAAAAGCTGTGCTATACTGACAGTCCTTGCTTTTTGCACGATCCCAGCATGCATACTTTTCAGCTACCGCAGTTCCATTAAGTAACACCAATTACCCAATGGCACAGTCCAGATTTGAGTTACCATCATGTACTAACTGTGAGTAATTGCATGAAGTGTAAACTTCACTGCCAGTGGCCCAGTCCACGAACCACTTCGTAAATAACAGATGCTCATCATACCCATGACGAGTCTTGTCGCTTGCCTCAAAGTCTCTGCGTGGTTGGACACTGCACTTCCATTGTTCGGATCACATGCACCTAGTAAGACCCATAGCTGCTCTGCCTCCTTATCTCCCAGGGACACACCCACATGACACGTTCTAAAGTAATTGAGGGGCGTCTGGGTGGCTCAGTTAGTTCAGTGTCTACCTCTTGATCTCAGCTCAGCCCGTGATCTCAGGGTGGTGAGTTCAAGCCCTGTGTTGGGCTCCGCGCTGACCGTGAAGCCTACTTAAAGAATAAATCAATAGATAAAAGTAAGTAATTGAAAGAGGGAGTTGGTGAACAAAGACGAAGTGCAGGAAAGAAAGGAAGAGCCATGGTATTGGAAGAGAAATTTGAATTGAATGTGGAGTTATGGAAGAAACAGCTAATTTTGGAAGGCAGATTTTGCCGCCATTTGATAGACCCACTATGCAGCTGGGGAATGCGGTGAAGGTCAACTTGCCACACGAATGAAGCTGGCCGTGCCCATAAGGTGAAGGTGGCCCAGAGGAAGTTACGCCAGCAGCTTCACATAGAGGAACTCTCAGAGATAGCTCACTACGTGAGCTAAAATGTTGGGGACAAATCCAGACCCAGAAAGAGAAGGAAAATTCTCCTGGGCATAGAAAATATATTCTCTCCATGTCAGAAGTTATGTGACCAGAAGAAGACAGTACTATTCAGACTTCTCTTGAAAACTTTTTTACAAAGAGAGACAATCTTCTCGATATTTTAGTTTTCAGTATTTCTCAATTTTTGAATTATAGAGTACCAGATAAGTACTAGTTTTACCTTTTTAACAATTTCCTGATATATTCATAACTGACATGAAAAGTGTCACCCATGGATTATAAGATCACTTTGCGTGGTCTCGGCTTGCACCATCATAGTGAGGACTGCCTGCATGTGGGGATCACGGAATAGAAAAGGACTGAGTTCTTTCTAGAGCTTTTGACTATCTTCTTCTCTACTACAGGCCAGTATATCTTACCGATTTCAGATCCCAAAGAGATGTTTTCAATGATTGTGTTGGTATTTTACTAGGTGGGGTAGATATTGCTCCCTCATCCACCCCAGCACCTGGCAACACAGATCCTGTGCTCATCATCCTTGGTTGCTTTTGCGGATTCGTTTTGATGGGGTCGGTTTTGTATATTTCTCTGGTCATCAGAAAAAGAGTCCAGGAGACGAAGTTTGGGTAAGTTTCCAAGTTTAAAACATTCTACCCCGTGGTACCCGAGAAATGATGCCTTTTGTACTGACCCATCTCCTCATGTTGTACCCAGCTGGGTGCCCTGTCCTCTGTACATCCTGGGTACAAGTAGCTTCCTTACTTAGGCCAGTGCTACAGAGGCAGCCAGCAGTGAACTTCAGCCTTGAAAGGGCTCATTCACGGAGAAGAGCATCAATAGGCCTTTAGTACTCAAACTTGGTGGCTGTAAAATGAGGATTTTGTTGAACTCTTAAAAATAAGCCTAATTGTTAAATAAATAAATAAATAAATAAATAAGGGGTACCTCAGTCAGTTGAGTGACTGACTTTTGATTTCAGCCCAGGTCATGATCTCCTGGTTCCTGAGTTTGAACCCTGCATTGGGCTCTGGGCTGACAGCGTGGAGCCTGCTTGGGATTCTCTGTCTCCCTCCCTCTCTCTCTCTCTCAAAAAATAAATAAACATTAAAAAACTGAAATATATATATAGATAGATAGATAAAAATACTAGAAGGAAATTCACCAAAGCATTAGCAAATCTGGATAGTAGAAGTACGGATGACTGTGGTTTGGGTTTTTTCCTTTTTTTTTTTTTGCTGTATTTTATACATTTTTTTCTAACAGAGAAAAGCTTTATATTTTCACTTTCAAATGTAAAAGAAGCTCTTGTTCTGATTTTCTATACACCTGACTTTTATAACCAAACAGTAGTTAAATACCAACAAAAATGGGAAGACGTGTTAAGGCAACCTCTGATGAGAAGGCTGTGTGTGTACATTTGTTTCTGGAACTCCGTTTTCTACTCCACTGCCTCTGCAGTGAATTTGGATTCCTGTGACACCCAGGCTGTCACTCAGGGGGTGGAGGAAGTATTTTGTAAGCGGCAGTTTGTTGACAGCCAGAGTGACGGAAGGTGGGTGACTTCTTTTTGGCGGGAGCTGAGCAACCTTTATTCGTTGCCACATCTTAGGAATGTTCCTAGAACATTCCACTCCAGAACTTTCCACTGGCATGGAGAGGAAGCTTGAGAGTAGAGGCTACCCTCCCCTTTATTTGTGTCCATCCCAGTTCTAAGGGTCAGGCACCTGTAGTACCTACTAACTCTATCCTTATAATTATTATATCTCAGTATGTAAATTCTGAGAATGACTTTTTTAATGTTTTTTATTTATTTCTGAGAGAGAGAGAGAGAGAGAAAGAGACAGAGTGAGCAGGGGAGGGTCAGAGAGAGAGGGAGACACAGAATCCGAAGCTGTCAGCACAGAGCCCAATGCGGGGCTCGAGCCCACGAGCCGTGAGATCATGACCTGAGCTGAAGCTAGACGTTTAACCGACTGAGCCATCCAGGCACCCTGAGAATGACTGTTTTGAAGAAATGACAAAATGTGACCCAAATCCTGGACACGTAGTTGACTGAAATGTGTCCCAGAGTCTAGATGTGGTTTGTAGGCTCTGCAGAAGTTGTAAGAGTCACACAGGAATACGTATTCAGAGCCTTCTAGATGATAACCTGAGGTACAGTGGTGAACAAAAGCAGGGGTCCTCACAGTTCATGAAGAATCAAACAAGTATAAAGTGGTGACTGTGTAAATCCTATATAAAGGGACATGTGAGAGTGTATAACAGGAGAATTTGACTGCATTAAGAAAGTCAGTAAAGGTCTCCCTGCAGAGGTGATACCTGAGCTAAAATCTGAAGAAAGAGCAGGTATGAATTAGGTGAAAGACAAAAGGAAGAACATTACAGCCGGAAGGAGCAGTGCATGCAAAGGCCCTGTGGTGGCAGGGAGCCTGGCATACAGAGGGGAAGGCACTGGACTAGAAGATCTGACACCTGGTTTGTAGCATTAATTCTGTCACTTGGATGTGATGCAGTTCTCTTTCTCCCCTTCCTTACTATACTCTTTGGAAGCAAGTCAACATACACAGCCCAGGTTTACAGGGTGGGGAGTTACGCTTCCTACACCCTTCAGGGCAGAATATCCACATAAAATATCTGGAATTCTGCACAGATTTATCTCTTCACCTCATGTAATTATTCAGTCGTACATGTCAGCATGGACTTATGGATATTCACTTTATACTTTGGATTAGAATCCAGTACTACTTTATTTTCTTGTTCAGATTGTCACAGCTTTGGGACATCTTTGGGAGCTTCTCAGTTGTTTTGTGTTCTCTCTCTCTTTGCTTTTGTAAATGTTTATTTATTTTTGAGAGGGAAGGGCAGAGGTGGGGGTGGGGGGAGAGAATCCCAAGCAGGCTCCATGTGGGGCTCGAACACTCACGAACCATGTGATCATGACCTGAGCCAAAAGCAAGAGTCGGACGCTCAACCAACTGAGCCACCGGGTGCCCCCACGTGTTCTGTTTTCAACGGCACTTGGACAGAGTTGTTTTGATAATGCCAAGTAAGTCTGAAACAGAGCTAAGAAGTACATTTCTCCCAGTGGGAAATTTCCTTGTCGTAAAGGAGGCCTTTTAACAAGCGGCACCTTGGTTACATCCTTGTGGAATCAGCACCTTTCCGAATCGTAAGATGTCTTTATTTTTATTCACCCAGGAGCGCCTTCACAGAGGAGGATTCGGAATTAGTCGTCAATTATATAGCAAAGAAGTCCTTCTGTCGGCGAGCCATTGAACTCACCTGTAAGCTAATTTTTATTTCCCCCAAAGTAGTTAAACCAAAGAAAGAACAACAAATTAACTGATAGATTTCTAACAAAAGGCAAAAGAGTCAAAGAATGGATTTAAAAAAAAAAGTTTTTTAATGTGTTATTTATTTCTGAGAGAGAGAGACACAGCTTGAGCAGGGAAGGGTCAGAGAGAGAGGGAGACACAGAATCTGAAGCAGATTCCAGGCTCTGAGCTAGCTGTCAGCACAGAACCCGACGCAGGGCTTGAACCCATGAACCGTGAGATCCTGACCTGAGCCAAAGTCAGATGCTTAACCGACGGAGCCATCCAGGCGCCCCAAAGAATGGATATTTTTAACATGAAAAATGTCTTCAGAAGCAAATAGATGGTCAGACATTGCCAAGTGCTTCCCTTGCTGGCTTGTTTACTGGAAATCTGGAGGTGGACCTGAGGTAAAGCGGCCAGGGTCAAAGACTCCTAACACCAAGAAATGCAGAGGGAAAAAGGAACTCACCACAGTGATAGCAGAAGGTGTGGTTAGAGGGCAGGGATTTAAAGAAAATAGCAAAGCAATTGACATAACCTCTGAGTTTATTTCCTGCTTTTTTGTGGCAACAGACTCAGAGAACAGTTTGCCAACATACTTTATAATAATTATGGTTTGAGGTCTGCTGAATCGGAGTGGAGCCTTCTGGTTTGAAGAGTGAGGATTCGCAGACAGCTGCGTTCTTGAATAATTCAGAAACCGTGTAAAAAGTATGTGCAAATATCAAATTTGAGCTTCAGGATGTTTGCCAAAACACCACCACCAAAACAGATATAAGAATGATAGAGCCCAGGGTGCCAAGAAACAAAACCTCACTCAGGGTAGAATGCTATTGATTTCTTTACGTTTCTAATAGACAAGTTTTGGCTTTCAGAGATCTGTTATTGCATTTTAAAAAATTCTCCATCTAGACCAGTTTCTTTCCTTTATTAGAGGACTATTTGGGTAATTTATTTTTTCTCTAAGACCTGATGTATCTTTTCTAATTACCCACATCTTTTTTCTTTCAAAGGCTTGCTCATCCCTTAACTATGACACAAACTGCATCATTTGCCAAAATGTTATTGAATTAGTTAATTCCTCTTATTTTTTTAAATAATTTTTTACTGTTTTATTTTTTATTTTTTGAGAGAGAGAGAGAGACAGCATGAGCAGGGGAGGGTCAGAGAGAGAGGAAGACAGAATCTGAAGACGGGCTCCAGGCTCTGAGCTAGCTGTCAGCACAGAGCCTGACGCAGGGCTTGAACCCACAAACCGCGAGATCATGATCTGGGCTAAAGTCGTATACTTAACCAACTGACCCACCCAGGTGCCCCAGTTAATTCCTCTTATTGATAACTCTTATAAATTCAGCATGTTGACACCTTGTTATAGAAGATCATCTTCTCCAATTCCCCCCAAATACTCAATTTAGCACATTTTGTGTCATTATAATGAGGTTTCTGATGCCATAGGTAGAATGGGAAGGAGTCTGTTCTCAATGTTTCCTGTGGTTTCTGTGCCTCCTTCCCTGGCATAGGACCAGGAGGGAACTGGATGGCTGTTTTGTATCCTATAGTTAGGGATCAAATAGCAAATACTCCGCTAAGAAAGTAAAAAAAAGTACGTACTGACTCTCTTCCTTACCCCTTTAAATCCAGAGTGACCCCCGCCCGCCACATGAATCTGATTACTGGCTGCTGCCACTCCACCATGGGAAGAGAAATATGGTTCTGATTTTTATAAGCCTTCAGAATTAATCTTGCCCTGAAGGATTCATTTTACTCAACATTAATCATAGTAGAATCATTGTGTGATGCTTTATTTACAGACATTGTGTGGGAAGGGCCGTGGGTACAAAAGGAAGAAAATGTTTAACTCTTTGATAGGACCATATGTATCATTTCAATTGTGTTTATTTTTAAAAAATTTTTTTAATGTTTTTTACTTATTTCTGAGAGAGAGAGAGACAGCATAAGCAGGGAAGGGTCAGAGAGAGAGGGAGACACAGAATCAGAAACAGGCTCCAGGCTCTGAGCTGGCTGTCAGCACATAGCCCGATGCAGGGCTCGAACCCATGAACAGTGAGATCATGACCTGAGCCAAAGTTGGACGCTTAACCGACTGAGCCACCCAGGTGCCCCTCATTTCAATTGTGTTTAAACGAAAGGAAACAAACTGACCACACTTACCCATACTTTGTGACTCCTTTACAGTGAGCAGCTTGGGAGTCAGTGAGGAACTGCAAAATAAACTAGAAGATGTTGTAATCGACAGGAATCTACTAATTCTTGGAAAAATCCTGGGTGAAGGTAAGCAGTTCATTTCTTTTAAAATGTGTGGTTAGAAGGGAAGCAGTTTACAGTAATGTCTGAAATGTGTATTTATTATGTGAAATACCATTTTGTGACTTTAAGTTACAGCGTAAGTAGTTCTATTTTATAATTTATTGCAATGAAAAAGCAAATGGTGGTTTTTGAAACTCAGATTTCGCATATGGAAAGGGCCTCTACAGTGCCTCACATGTACTGTAGGCCCTTGGAAAATATTAATTCCCTTCCCTTAATCCATTGGTTGGTTTCCATTATGCTTTAAATACCTCTAGTCTTAAGTTTACTGTTTGGGGCACCTTCCTAATTAGTTACATAGGAACAAACATGAAAATGCATATAGATTTTGTCAAATTAATGTTAGGATGAATGATATTGGTATGAAGAATTTCTACTTTATAAATTTCAGTAACATTTTCCTTGTTGTTCTGTAAGTTTCTTGGATCAGTTATAATGCTTAATAAAATGATGAGCTGAGCTGAGCCTGAGCCAAGCTTGTGACAAGCAGGAGACCAGGGCATGGCCTTCGTCCCTGGGTCGCAAGCGTGGGTGGCCCCGGCAGGCTCTGCCCGGCTTCCACGTGGGGGTCACTCTCAGGCCACCTAAAAACAGCAGCCCGGGAACTGTAGTGTTTTTATGGTCAGGGGAGATTTTGCAAACTCTATGGAGATGTTGTTCTACTTCACAGGAGAGTTTGGGTCTGTGATGGAAGGAAATCTTAAGCAGCAAGATGGGACCTCCCAGAAAGTGGCAGTGAAGACCATGAAGTGTGAGTTACCACAGATTAAACCCATCCCCCTGGGGCTGGGCAGTTGCTTCAGTGATCTGAAGGCCTCTGTAAGGCCAGTGATGGGGTTCATGTGCGTGATCTCCATCGCTGATGGGTCAGAAGGCCATCTGGCACACTGTGTGTGTGGTTACAGACAAAAGTGAATGTAATGAGGTTCTCATATGTACATTATACATTCTTTACCCTTGAGGTAGTTACATTTGTAATTTTCACCACACCTTCCCCTCTGTCTCTTTCTCTCCTTCTCAAACTGTCTCTCCCTCTCCCCCGACCCCCTCCCTCTCCCTTTATCCTCTCTCTCTCTCCCTTTCCCTCTCCCCTCTCTCTCATCTAGTAGAGCGAATGACTCCAAAGTAAAGTAAGAATTCCCGAGACAGGGCTGATCTGGGGCAGCCTCTGACCCCAGGGGTTGGTCTAGATGATCTAGCTAGCTTAGTGGGGTCACTTCCTCACTTGAGGATGCTTGCATATTCCTTGGGAAGTTGTGGGCTGCCTGGGAGGTATATTTCCCAGAGAGAGGAGACCTATTCATTGATCAAGGGTGTATGAAGAGCAGTGAGCCGTGATCACAGGCTGGGGCCTCCAAGCCAGCTGGGTCAGAAAGAGCCTTACAGGGGTGTCTGGGTGGCTCAGCCGGTTAAGTGTCCGGCTTTGGCTCAGGTCATGATCTCACAGTTCATGGGTTCGAGCCCCGTGTCAGGCTCTGTGCTGACATCTAGCTCAGGGCCTGGAGCCTGCTTCAGATTCTGTGTCTCCCTCTCTCTCTGACCCTCCCTTGCTCACGCTGTCTCTCTCTCTCTCTCTCTCTCTCTCTCTCAGAAATAAATAAAAAACATTTTAAAAAATGTTTTTAAAAAGAAAGGGCCTTACAAGTCACCACAAGGAGCCTGCTTTTATCCCACACGTTGCAGAGCCACTAGGAAGAGTCTTCAGCAAATGAGGAACAAAAGCAGATTTCATTCTAGAAAGTTCACTTTGGTGGCAGTGCGGAGGAGAATGAATTACAACGCTGAGAAAAGTAAAGGCAGGTGCTGCTTAGGGCATTCTGGAATCTGTGCAGATGACTATCTAGATAAGGAAGCCGGGCTCAGGGACATGGTGACCTGTCTAAGTCAAAGAGCTTAAAAGGGGGAAGACTGTGCTGGATCATTTTTATCAGCAAGCATTGACCAGGCTGCAGTGGTCATGATGGCATGTATCCTCCTGCCCTTCTCCAGGAAGTGCATTTCCAGGGCCTGGGCCCAGGACACGGGATTATATAAGTTTTGTCCTTCAGCTGTCATCATGATTCCTATGGAGAGAGATTATTTGTTGCTTGGTTTGTTAATTTTTTCACCATTGCTTCCTCATTTACCCCTTGTATATATTCAATATTGTTTTTGATCAAAGAGTAAAATCAGTTTCTTCCTAAAATTTAAATTCACTGTTTACTGGGCATTAAAACCTAAGTTAGATTATAAGCGTGTATTGAGACTTTTTAACCAGAACTGGAGACTGAAGTGTTAAGTCCACAATGAAAAGGAACCCTAATAACCTCTAAGTCACATGAGCTGTTATTTTCTGCTTTCTGAAGCTTTTTATGTCTATAATAATGACCAATAGTTAAGTAATACTGTATGCCAGAGGACATTGCAGTTATTCTTGAATTGCATAAGGAAAATAGCAAGAGGAGATCAGTGCAACTCAGAAGTAGGTTCAAGTATTATCCCCTGGAGGGTGCCTGGAGGACTCAGTGGCATCCAACTCTTGGTTTGAGCTCAGGTCATGATCTCATGGTTCATGGGTTTGAGCCCTGTGTTGGGCTTAGTGCTGACAGCACAGAGCCTGCTTGGGATTCTCTTTCTCTCTCTCTCTCTCTCTCTCTCTCTCTCTCTCTCTCTCTCTCACAACATAAATAAATAAACATTTAAAAAAACAGGTATTATCCCTTGGAAACCAAGACACCCTGAAGTTAGAGTACTCAGTGGAGTTGAACTCAGTACAGGGGCAAGTCTGGGTGCTCAGCCACATTCAGCACCATTCCTGTCCCTTGCATTATTTTATTTGAACCTCACAATGGTCCCTGTGAAGTCTCCTTCTATTGTCCACATTTACTACGTGGAAGGCTTAGGGGACCTTGTAAAAGGAGCTGGGCCTGGACTTTCTTTTCTCTCTGGCCTTGGCTGTGCTCTTCTTTGACTTAATTAGAATAACTTGTGGGGCACCTGGGTGGCTCAGTCAGTTAAGCGTCTGACTTCAGACCAGGTCATGATCTCGCGGTTTGTGAGTTCAAGCCCCACGTTGGGCTGTGTGCTGACAGCTCAGAGCCTGGAGCCTGTTTTGATTCTATGTCTCCCTCTCTCTCTGCCCCTCCCCTGCTTGCACTGCCTCTCTCTCTCTCTCTCTCAAAAATAAACAAACATTTAAAAAGTAAAAAAAATAATAACTTGCATATGAATTGCTTTTGTACTAATTTTTAGAAATTGAAAGGCTAGTCTCTGGCCTCTGCATCCCAGACTCCCCTCGGGGGACGAATTTGCAGGCCGACTCTGACCTTCCTGTTCCACCCACCTAACTGAGGAAAGGTATTAACTGAGACCAAAGATGGCAACATTTTGCAGATCTATATATTTTTTCACTTTTCTTAAATTTGCTTTAATAAGAAGATTAATGTATACAAAGCCCAGAGAATGTACAGACACTATGCTAGATGCTTTTGTCTGGGATTTCAGTCAAAACTTACACCCTGTTAGTTACAGGAGTGGTGATGCATAAGGGCACATGTACCCCAATGTTCAGAGCGGCACTCTCAACAGTAGCCAAATCATGGAAAGAGCCTAAGTGTCCATCAGCTGACGACTGGATCAAGAAGATGTGGTTTATCTATACCATGGAATACTACATGGCAATGAGAAACAATGAAATCTGGCCATGTGTAGCAACATGGATGGACCTTGAGGGTGTTATGCTGAGCGAAATAAGTCAGGCAGAGAAGAACAGATACCATATGTTTTCACTCATAGGTGGTTCAGGAGAAACTTAACAGAGGACCATGGGGGAGGGGAAGGGGAAAAAATAGTTGGGGAGAGAGAGGGAGCTAAAGCATAAGAGGCTCTTAAACACTGAGATCAAACAGGGTTGAGGAGGGTGGGGAAGAGGGGAAAATGGGTGATGGGCATTGAGGAGGCACTTGTTGAGATGAGCACTGGGTGTTATATGGAAACGAACTAGACAATAAACTATATTAAAAAAATAAAAAGTAAAAAAACTTATACCCTATTAAAGCAAATTCCCTAAGGCATGCCTGGCTTTGATTTTAATTGTGGCAGAATACGCACTACATAAAATGTACCATCCTAACCATTTTTTTAAAATGTTTATTTTTGAGAGCGAGGGAGAGTGCTCAAGTGAATGAGTGGTGGAGGGGCAGAGAGAGAGAGGGAGACAGAGGATCCGAAGCAGGCTCCGTGCTGATAGCACAGAGCCCAATGCGGGGCTCGACTCATGAAGCTCGAGATCATGACCTGAGCTGAAGTTGGACGCTGAACCAGCTGAGCCACGCAAGGCACTCCCCATCCTGACCACGTTTAAGAGTACAGCTCAGTGGAATTAAGCACATTCACATTGTTGTGCAACCCTCCCCACCATCCATCTCCAGAACTTTTTTCACCTTGCAAAACGAAACTGCATACATATTAAACAACTTCCCGTCTCCCCTGCCCCTCCTGGCCCCTGGCTACCACCACCATCCTTTCTGTCTCTAAATTTGACTACTCTGAGTACCTCATGAAAGTGGAATCATACAGACCTTATCCTCCTGTGATTGGCTTGTGTCACTTAGCATAATATAGAATTCTAGATGTCTCTCACAAGTTGGTTTAATCCAAGAACGGTGCCATGTGAAAGTTTGGGAAGTATATCCAGTTCACAAAGCGTGATTGAGCAACCAGAATTGTGAGAGAGAGAGAGGCGTGAATTCTTTCTTTTTTAATAGTTAAAAATCATTGCAACAGATGATGCATTCGACTTTCATTTTCTAAACTAGTATACTTTGATTTTTAGACCAGTTGTAGGTTTATAAAAATTGGGCAGAAAATGCAGCGAATTCCCATGTGACCCCCTCTCCCTATCCAGTCTTCCCTATCCATTACATCTTGCAACGGTGCATTTTTTACAACCGATGTATCCACATGAGACTTTATTACCTGAAGTCCAGAGGTTACTTTAGCATTCCCCCTGTGTTGAACATTCCATGGGTTCCAACAAATACAGTGTCACATGTGCACCATCACAGTATCATATAGAAGTCCTCCGGCCCTAAAATCTCCCGTGTGTCACCCCTCCATCCCTCCCTGCCCACACGTCCCTGATAACCACTCATCTGTTTCTGGCTGCTATAGTTTTGCCTTTTCCTAGTTTTACTTTTAGAGATCAAAATAGCTATCACCTCCTTCCCCTTCACTGAGTAAATCATCGGTGCCTCACGTTTTCTATCTTCTCTTTTAGTGGACAACTTTTCTCAGCGAGAGATTGAGGAGTTTCTCAGTGAGGCGGCGTGCATGAAGGACTTCAACCACCCAAATGTCATCCGACTCCTAGGTACCTCAGAGAAATGCGGGATTGGGATGCCAGCGGGGCTTGGCTAATCCCCTCCACACCACAGGAAAAAATCTCTCGGGCACATAAATTTATATTGTGTATTCTGCTGACTTTTCTTTCTGTCCTGTGACTTGATAAGTGCTCAGTAGTTTGGGTAACTTTCAAAGTTTTATTATGACCAAAGCTGCAGAGAGATGTGAAGAATAATGCTTGGATACAACATCCTTTGGAAAAACTACTGTTACTCCTTTGCAGCTAGTGATTTTCACAGACTCTGAGAACAATCACCACTTTACAGGTGGGCTGTGATGTGCAGGAGCTTTGCAAGCCCGACCTCAGGTGATGGGCCCAAGTTCTAGCTCTTCACGATAAATGGTGTTTCCTGCGTTAACCATGAAAATTTAGAGACATGATTGGCCCTCAAAATTCTTTTAACTTTTCTAAATTTTTTAAATTTAGCTTTGAAAGAGAGAGAGAGAGACAGTCCATGAGCAAGGGAGGGGTAGAGAGAGATGGAAACACAGAATCTGAAGTAGGCTCCAGGCGCTGAGCGGTCAGCACAGAGCCCAATGCGGGCCTTAAACTCGTGAACCACGAAATCATGACCTGAGCCTAAGTCAGCCGCTTAACCAACTGAGCCACCCAGGTGCCCCTCAAAATTCTTTAAAAAATTTTAACCATTTAATGGCACTGGGCTTTTTCACCCGATATAAGGTTTTTAACTATCACATGAAACTAGAGTACCCTTGAATTCTACTGCAGTTACTGCCCCTCAGGCTCAGTATAACAAAAACTTAGTGGTTTCTAGATGGCTAGACTTGTTACAGATTAATTTTTGAGAGCTCTCATGCAAAGAGTACGAATCTGGGACACCTAGATGGCTCAGTTGATTGAGCATCTGACTTCTGACTTTGGCTCAGGGCATGAGCTCATGGTTGTTGAGTTCAAGCCCTGAGTCAAGGCTCTGTGCTGACAGCTCCCAGCCTGGAGCCTGCATTGGATTCTGTGTCTCCCTCTTTCTCTGCCCCTTCCCCAGCTCACACACTGTCTCTCTCTCTCTCAAAAATAAATAAACATTTTTTAAAAGTTAAAAAAAAAAAAGATTGGCACTAATCTGAAAGGAAAAAATACCATGAAGTGGACCTGGGGTGTATTCCATATTCTACTCTGTAGTGAGTGTGTGAGTTATGGCTGGTTATTTTTTTTTTTTAACCATTACCTTGAGAACACATGGCTTCAATTTGGCCAGTGCTTCTGAAGTGCTTTTCTGATTACTGGTAACAAAGACTCTTTGTAACCTACTCTGGTTTTAATTTCAGGTGTATGTATAGAAATGAGCTCTCAAGGCATCCCAAAGCCCATGGTAATTTTACCCTTCATGAAGTACGGGGATCTGCATACCTATTTACTCTATTCCCGACTGGAGAACAGACCCAAGGTAACTGACCCAGTCGTACTGCCTCTCAACGGTCCTCCGGGCTTTTGTGACGGGGCCTGGAGAACCTCAGCATCTAACCTTGAAAATAAAGGAGGGAGAGGAAGACATGGCCTTTGTTCAGCACTCCCTGTGCTCCCTGGGGGCTGAAGTGTGGAATCTGTCCTCACAGCAGGCCTGTTCAGAAGTCTTCTTATTCTCATTTTATGGGGGGAAGAAGTCCGACTGGGTACATAGTCTCGTGGCCCAAGCCTCATTGCAATGGAGCCCAGTGGGTCCCACATGCTGACAGAGTAGCCTCTTTCTTTTCAAGTCTCCTCTTTCCAATTTGTTCGCTCAGAAATCACTGGAGGCAGGCTCTGTTTCATTACCAGAGGGAAGCTGCACTGAGCTTTTTTTCTGGGCACTGAGCATGAATGTACTCTGTCCACCTTTCCCTTTATCAAGGGCCCCTCCATCCTCAGGATTTGGAAAGCGTGCTGTGAATTGGTGGGCGGACATACTTCCTTTCAACAGTGCTGTAAGAAGGGCAGTGACCCCACAGGGCAAACAAATCATGTCCTGAATCCCCCAATGCAGGGAACCACCCAGAAACAGGAGCTTAGAGGGAAGTACCATGCCCCCAGCATGGGGCCACTGGTCCTTTCCAGGTGATCAGCCATGGGCCACAAGAATGGTGACTATGGGATGTAATGGGGCAAGACCTGGGGGCACCTGGGTGACTTGGTTAAGCATCTGACTTTTGACTTTGGCTCAGGTTGTGATCTCTTGATTCATGGGTTCAAGCCCCACATCAGGCACTGCACTGCACTGCACTCTCTTTCTCTCTCTGCCCCTCCCTTGCTCTCTTTCTCTCACTCCCTCTCAAATAAATAAATATTTTATTTTTAAATGGGGAAAGTCCTCATCCCAAGAGACCAGCAAATATGCAGGAATAACCATTTATTAAATTCGACAAGGTGCTTGAAAAACAAAAACTTGAGACCCAATTTAGGGTAAACATATTCTGGAACCTTCTTTCCTATGTCCTGCTGACCCTATGTCTTACGGATATGGAAGGGTATTTTTTCTTTTCCTTTTCTTTTGCTTGTTTTGTTCCTCCCAGGAAGATGTAAGTGGCCAAAGCAGGAAGAGTGAGCCCTTTCTTTTTTCACTTCCCCTTGGTCTCATGCTCAGATTTTTGTTCTCTTCCTCATGACTTCTTTGAAAGTCGTCCACCCACACAGATACTAACCAGAGTTAGGAAATTGTAGCCACATCTCAGAGCTATTATAATAAAATCACTGAGGCTCCTCCAAAGAGGTGATGGGCCTAACCCAAAATAGAGGACTCGGCATGGCCGAGTGTTTTCCTTCCTTTTTCCACCTGAAAGACAATGATGTTATAAGAAGCCTGGAAAAGAAGGGGGAAAAAATACCTACGATTCCCAGCATCTCAGCACGATTGTTGGCATCTTCAGACATTCCCATCACAACTGCTTATTCTGTACCTATGTGTTTCACAGGCTGGTGCTCACTATGTGTGCACCTACCCGCAGGCCATCAGCAGTGCTAACATTTCTCAAGTAGAGGCCAGCCTATATTTTGCATAGATTAGTGCACTGATGGCATAACAACCAGAGGGAGTAGTTACTAATGGAATCTCTGGTGAGGAAACTGAGGTCAGACAGTGATGGAGGCTGGACTGGCCCCTAGGCTGCACACCTCCTGTCTTCAGCTCTTCTCCTGTACTCCCCGCCCCCCCAGCAGGGCAGTTGGCTATGAATGGCTGCACAGCATCCTCTTGAATGGATTCTGTTCCACATCGATGGGCAGTTTCACTCATACTTAATTTTCTGGTATGTGGTATGATTTTTCTGATAATTTTAGGAGGGATGGGAATTTCATGTTGCATAACAGTAATTCTATAGTTAAAAAAGTAAAATTTAAAAACGGGCGGGTTGAGCATCTGATTTTGATTTCGGCTCAGGGAATGATCTCAGGGTCATGAGATCAAGCCCAAGCCCCCACAGCAGCCTCCGCACTTAGGCATGTAGCCTGCTTAAGATTCTCTCTCTCCCACAGTGTGGAGGTTCCTCAAAAATTAAAAATAGAATTACCCCACGACCCAGCAATTGCACTACTAGGTATTTATCTAAAGGATACAAAAATACCGATTTGAAGGGGCACATGTACCCCAATGTTTATAGCAGTACTAATAATAGCCAAAGTATGGAAAGAGCTCAAATGCCCATTGACTGATAAATGGATAAAGAAGATGTTATATATATATAATGAAATATTACTCAACAATCAGAAAAAATGAAATCTTGCCATTTGCAACAACATTGATAGAACTAGAATGTATTATGCTAAGTGAAATAAGGCAGAGAGAGAAAGATAAGTATCATGATTTCATTCATATGTGGAATTTAAGAAACAAAACAGATGAACATAGGGGAAGGGAAGGAAAAAGAAGATCAAAAGAGAGAGGCAAACCATGAGACTCTTAAATACAAACTGAGGGTTGCTGGAGAGGTGTGGTGGGTGGGGGGTGGGGGGAAAGACCAAATGGGTGATGGGCCTTATGGATGGCACTTGTTGGGATGAGCACTGGGTGTTATATGTAAGTGAGGAATCACTAATCTCTACTCCTGAAATCATTATTACACCGTATGTTAACTAACTTGGATTTAAATAAAATTAAAAAGTTAAAAATAAGATTCTCCTTTTCCCTCTACCCCACCACTGCTCATTCTCACACACCTAAGTTCTCTTTCTCTCCCTGTCCCCCCCAGAAAAGTAAAAATACACTGGGTGGTTTGATGACCAACAGTCATCTGTCTTTCTTGTGAAGTTTAACTCTCTTCCCGTTTTTGGGTCCCTTTGCAAATATAGTAGCCTCTTACTGGATTTTTTTCCCCTTGAATTGTTGTAGAACAGATAGAGACCATCTATAATCTTTATAAATTTTTTTAAATTGCTATACAATATTATTGACTCTTTTTCCATTTTGTTGTATAGTTCTATGAATTTTAACATGTAAATGGCTCCATCTTCACAGTCAGGATACAGAACAGCTTTATCACCCAAAAATATCTCTTCCTGTTATGCCTTATGCTTTGCCCCCATGGCTAATTGCTGGTAACCACTTATCTGTTCTCCATTACTATAGTTTTGTCTTTTTGAAAATGTTCTATGAATGGAATTATATAGTTTCTAACCCAATTAAAAAATGAACAAGGACACCTGGGTGGCTCAGTCGGTTGATAGTCTGACTCTTGATTTCAGCTCAGATCATGATCTCACAGCGAGATCAAGCCCTGTGTTGGGCTCTGCACTGACAGCAAGGAGCCTACTTGGGATTCTCCCTCTCTCTCTGTCCCTCCCCCATTCATGCTCACTCACATGCTCTCTCTCTTTCTCTCAAAATAAATAAACATTTCACAAATAAGATAAGGGGCACCTGGGTGGCTCAGGCAGTTAAGCATCTGACTTTGGCTCAGGTCATGATCTCACAGTTCGTGTGTTCAAGCCCCACATTGGGCTCTGTGCTGACAGCTCAGAGCCTGGAGCCTGCTTCAGATTCTGTGCCTCTCTCTTTGCCCTTCCCCTGGTCATACTGCCTCTCTCTGTCTCTCAAAAATCAATAAATGTTAAATTAAAAAAAAAAAACAAATAAGATAAAATAGGTTTGCCTCCATGACTCAGTCAGTTAAGCATCTGACTCTTGATTTTGGCTCAGGTGATGATCTCAGGATTCGTGAGATCAAGCTCCAGTCATGTGTGCCCTCTCTCTCTCGCTCTCCTCTCTCGCTCTCTCTCTCAAAAATAAACTTTAAAAAATGAATTAATTAATTAATTAAAACAAAAAATACTTTGACACTCACCAAAGAGGATATAAAGATGACAGATAAACACAAGACAAGATGCTCAACATCATTAATCATTTAGAGAAATGTAAATAAAAGCCATGATGAGGTATCACTACCCACCTGTCAGAGCAGCTTATAACCAAATCAAACCCAACCAAAAAACGACTGATAAGCAAGTGCTAACAAGATTGCAGAACAATTGAATCTCTCATACACTGCTGACGGGAATGTAAAATAATGCAGCCACTCTGGAAAAGAGTTTAGAAGTTTCTTATAAAATTAAACATATACTCTCTGTATGACCTAGCATCCACTTCTGGGTTTTTACCCTAGAGAAATAAGAAATTATGTTCACTCAGGGATGCCTGGGTAGCTCAGTCAGTTACGCAACCGACTTCAGCTCAGGTCGTGACCTTACAGTTCATGGGTTTGAGCCCCACATCAGACTCTGTGCTGACAGCTCAGAGCCTGCAGCCTGCTTCCGATTCTGTCTCCCTCTCTCTCTGCCCCTACCCTGCTTATGCGTGTGTGTGTGTGTGTGTGTGTGCGTGCATGCATGCGCCTGCACTCTCTCTCTCTCTCTCTCTCTCTCAAAAATAAAGATTAAAGAGAAAAAATTTTTTAAAGAAGTTATATTCACTCAAAAACCTACACATGATATTTTACAGCAACTTCATACTTGCCAAAAACTGGAAACAACCCACGTGTCCCTCAACAGGTGACTGTGTAAACAACCTGGCTACATCCATACAATAGAAGATACACGATAATAAAACAAGGTGTGAACTGTTGTTACGGGCAACAACCTAAATAGATCTTAAAGGCATAATGCTGAGGAAGGAAGCCCAGAGGTAGGACAGCTGCAGTGTTGGTCTGCTGTACCTTTAAGGACAACATCAAGTGTCCGGGGTTGTTCTACCTTTCTGCTCCTTCAGCTACAGTTGTTCCTCCACGTATTATGAGAGTGGCATTTCTCCAGGCATGACATCCTCACCCACCAGACTCTGTAGACAAAAAGAGAAGTCTGTCTTCTCTCTTTCCTCTTCCCTCTTCCCTCTTTCTTTCCCTGAAACAGTAAAAATTTTTTGTAACAACTTCACTGAGATATAATTCAAATACCATACATTTCAGCCATTTAAAGCAAAAAACTCAATGGCGTTCAGCACATTCACAGCGTTTTGCACCCATCACCGCCTTAAACTGCAGGGCATTGTCATCACCTGACGAGTCCCATATCCTTTAGCAATCACTTCCCAACCTCCCTTCCCTGCCTTGTTCCCAGCTCTAGGCAACCTGCTTTCTGTCTCTCTCTAGGTTACCTATTTTCATTTCAATGGAACCATAACTTGTGGTCTTTTGTACCCACTTTCTTTGACTGAGCTTCATGTTTCCATGTTCATCCACACGGTAGCCTGTGTCAGTACTTCATTACTTTGTAAGACCAAATAATTCTACTTCTTACAGGTGTATTATGTTTTGTATACCTCTTGATCTATTGATGGTCATTTGGGTTGTTTCCACTTTTTGACTTTCATGAATAATTCTAAGAATTTTGTTCTTGAACTCTTACATTTAGGTCATTGATCCATTTCGAGTTCATTTTGTATACGATTTCAGGTTGGGGTCCAGTTTCACTCTCTTGCATATCCCACACACTAGGTCCCAGCACCATTTGTTGAAGACCACGCTTCCCCCACTGAATGACCTCTGCACTCTGTTAAAAGTCATTTGTCCGTACGTTCATACGTTTATTTTTAGACTCTTGATTCTGTTTCATTGCTCTGTATATCTAGCCTTATGCTAGTATCACGTTATCTTTTTAAAATTTTTTTTTAATGTTTTATTTATTTCTGAGAGAGAGAAAGAGGGAGACACAGAATCTGAAACAGGCTCCAGGCTCTGAGCTGGATGTCAGCACAGAGCCTGAGATGGGGCTCGAACCCACAAACCGTGAGATCATGACCAGAGCTGATGCTTAGCTGACAGAGCCACCCAGGTGCCCCTAGTATCACATTATCTTGATTATAGTTGCTTTATAGTAAGTTTTGAAATCAGTAAATGTGAGCCTTCCAACTTTGGTTTTTTTGTGCAAGCTTCTTCTGGATATTCTGAGCTCCTGAAGTTTCATATGAATTTTAGGATCAGCTTGTCAATTTCTACAACGAAGCCACCTAGGATTCTGGTAGGGCTTATGTTGACTCTGCAGATCAATTTGGGGAGTATTGCTATCATAACAATATTAAGTCTTCTGATCCAAGAACACAGGATATCTTTCCATTTATTTAGATCTATTTTAATGTCTTTCAACATCTCGTAATTGTCAGAGTATAAGTTTTGCACTTCCTCTGTTAAATTTATTGCTAAGTATTTTATTTTTAAGTCTTCTTAGATGAAATTGTTTTCTTTTTATTACTCATTTTTTACTTTTCTTTTTACTTTTTTTTAATGTTTATTTATTTTTAAAAGAGAGAGAGATAGAGCAGGGTAGGGACAGAGAAAGGGAGATAACATATCTGAAGCAGGCTCCAGGCTTTGAGCTGTCAGCACAGAGCCTGATGTGGGGGTAGAACCCACACACTGTGAGATCAAGACGTGAGCCAAAGTAGGATGCTTAACCAACTGAGCCACCCAGGTACCCCTAATTACTCTTTTTAAAAATATATATTTATTTATCTATTTTGAGAGAGAGAGCAGAGAAGGGGCACAGAGAAAGGGAGAGAGGATCCCAAGTAGGCTCTACACTGACAGTGCAGGGCTTGAACTCGCAAACTGTGAGATCATGACCTGAGCCGAAATCAAGAGCCAGATGCTTAACCGACTGAGCCACCCAGGCACCCCAATGAAATTGTTTTCTTATTTTATTTTTGGATTGACCATTGCTAGTCTATAGAAATACAATTAATGTTTGTATCTTTTTTTTTAATGTTTTTATTTATTTCTTGGAGAGAGAGGAGAGAGAGAGAGAGAGAGACAGCGTGAGCAGGGGAGGGTCAGAAAGAGAGGGAGTCACAGACTGAAACAGGCTGCAGGCTCTGAGCTGGCAGTCAGCACAGAGCCCGACGCGGGGCTCGAACCCACGAACCGTGAGATCGTGACCTAAACGAAAGTCGAGCGCTTAACCGACTAAGCCACCCAGGCGCCCCTAATGTTTGTATCTTAATTGTGTATCCTGTGACCCTGTTAAACTCATTTCTTAGTTCTGCCACATAGTTATCTTTTAAATTACTTTTGGTCATAGTCTACAAGAATAACATAAATGTACTAGAAAAAAATAACACAAGTGAACAGTACCTAATATTCATTACAGCTTCACAGTGTGAACAGGATTTTATGGCCTTAGCACCCAGTTCCTTTCCTGGAAGCTATCATCCAGAAAATCAGGTCCCCCAAATGTATAGAATAGAGACATAAGACATAAGACTTTCCCTGCCTGATCTGTTTATGCTTTTTTTTTTTTTTTTTTTTTTTTTTTTGAGAGAGACAGAATATGAGCAGGGGAAGGGCAGAGAGAGGGAGACACAGAATCTGAAGCAGGCTCCAAGCTCTGAGCTATCAACACAGAGCCTGGTGTGGGGCTCAAATTCATGTACAGTGAGATCATGACCTGAGCCAAAGTCGGACGCTTAACCGATTGAGCCACCCAAGCGCCTTTGGTTTACACTTTTTTTGTTTACATTTTTTAAACAACTCCAATATGTAAAGGTAAAGGATAATTAAAGCATTTTATTATATATACAGAATGTGATCTTAGCTGGGAAATATAAATCATTAAAATCATTAAAAATTCAGTGTCTTCATGAATACCACTTTGGAAAACTTACGTTCGAGAAAAAACCATGACAAATCCAATGCCCTGGAGAGACTATGTCATGGACAGACCCATTCATGACTGCCAGGATCTTGTGGCTTTCTTCAGGGCCCTGACTGTGCTACTACAGTTAGTTACAGCATAGAGGTCTTCATCGGTCATCACTCTAATCGCAAGTTCCATCGCGGCAGGTTTTCTAACAGCCATCCGGTCTGATTTTTACAGGATAGACTGTTGAAACTTACAGCAGGGAGGGCACCTGGGTGGCTTAGTCAGTTAAGCGTCCGACTTTGGTTCAGGTCATGATCTCATGGTTCGTGCATTTGAGCCCCGTGTCGAGCTCTGTGCTGACAGCCAGCTCAGAGCCTGGAGCCTGCTTCAGATTCTGCGTCTCCCTCTCTCTCTGACCCTCCCCTGCTCACGCTGTCTCTCTCTCTCAGCAATAAATAAAACATTTTTAAAATTTTTTAAAAAGAAAAGAAAAAGAAACTTACAGCAGGGCTCTAGAGAAACAAAAAGGAAAATCCCCAAATACTTTCTTGTGGTCCTTTGGTCCTATGATAGGAGGCAAAAACTATCCTAATTTCTGTCTGAAAGAAAAGTATCTTTCCAGACATCTCAAAGTAAGATGACAGCATACATGTGCGTAATTGGATACAGTTTCTGGTAGATGGGCTTTTTAAAGTCCCTCCCCCTCTAGAAGCAGACCGCCCCTCTTCTCCCCTCTTTCCCTGGCACAGGTCCTCTGCCCACTGCCATTCCAAGGGACACAAAGGGTCCCATTTTATAACTTGCAAAAAGATGTTATTCACTGTCAATATTTGTATTTTATTTATTTTTTATTTAATTTAATTTAATTTTATAGAGAGAGAGCATGAGCAGGGAAGAGGGGCAGAGGAAGAGAGAGAGAGAAAATCTCAGTCAGGCTCCATGCAGAGCATGGACTTGGGACTTGATCCCACAACCACGAGATTATAACCTGAGCTGACCAAAATCAAGAGTTGGGCACTTAACCAACGGAGCCACCCAGGTGCCTCTCACTGTCAGTATTTTTAAAGACAGTGAGACTGCAAAATTTGCCAAGAAATTTTATAGTTTGTTGTCATTGTTACTCTTTTTTAAAACCTTATTTTTTTAAATCTTTTTAATGTTTGTTTATTTTTGAGAGAGAGATTGTGTGAGTTGGGGAGGGGCACAGAGCGAGGGGGACAGAGGATCCAAAACCAGAGCAGGCCATGCTGTCAGCACAGAGCCCCATGAGGGCTCAAACTCATGAACCTTGAGATCATACCTAAGCCAAAGTCGGACGCGTAACCGACTGAGCCACCCGGGTGCCCCTTAAAACCTTATTTGTGAAAAAAAAAAGTGATATGGAAATTAAAGGTGTGTTTCCTTGCTTCAGGGCCCAACTTTTAAGAAATATAAACACTATCCCCCCCCACCCCGCCCCACCCCCGCCCCAGGTGGAACTAACTCTCCAAGTTTTCCTTTTAAAAAATAGTTTGTCTTCTTGTTTCTTCCCCCCTCCCCCACCTCCAGCACATTCCGCTGCAGACACTCCTGAAGTTCATGGTGGACATTGCCCAGGGAATGGAGTATCTGAGCAACAGGAATTTTCTTCATCGAGATTTAGCTGCTCGAAATTGCATGTAAGAGTCCTGGCCCGACTTGGAAGGGGTTAGACCTCATCATGTTAGATATTTGGGGGACAGGGGAGGAATAGGGGGTGGCCTGTTGCTATGAAAATATGGAGGAGGGAGCGTGTGGCTAGCTCTGGAGATGGGATTTCTATGGCACTGCTCTAAAACTGGGTCTTCTCACAACTTCCAAGAGTCTGGTTGACTTCCAAAACTTTCTCCTGTGACTCCTTTTTTATTTTCACACTCTCAGCTGGGAGTGTGTGCTACAGATGATCTTTGTGATCCTTCCCCTTTGCCATCGGCTAGTTTTGGACCGAGAGTTGTATGCAAGTCAGCTAATCACGGAGACAGTAAGGAAAATGAGAAACGTTTTGCCCCTCAGGTTTCATGATGCTGCCTTGTGCAAGTGTACCGTGAACCTACATCAAAGCTTTCCTCTTGCAACAGACAAGAACTTCTATAAAAACTCTGAATTCAAGCCTCTCCATTTCTTCAGCAGAGCCGTTATCTGCTGTAAATCTTCAAAAACAATAACCAGGGTTTTTTTTTTTTAATTTTTTTAATGTTTACTTATTTTGCCCTAAATGCAATTGTATCCCTTTCAATATCCAGCTAATTCCTCAAGTGCCACCTGGCTACCTTCGCGGGAAGTCCAGCGTCTCCCTCTTACAGCTTGTGCTTCCCCGACCCCCTCTGAGTGGCAGGAGCAGAGCTGCTGGATTCCAGGCGGGGTGGCCACTGCGCGCCGGACAAGTCCCCCCCGGGGGCCTGGGTTTGGGCTGCCGCTCTCTCTCTCCTCCTGTGCACCGTCTGTTCCCTGCAGGTGGCTGCACCCTCTGCACACATCCCCACACACACCGCGGGGGTGCAAGGTCATACCTCTTCTGACCCCCTGTCACTTGCTCTACCATTGGTCCCAGAGCAGGACCCTCACAAGCTGATGGGGTCTGTCTTTCAGTTACTTATCATAAATCTTCTCAGTTGCGTCTGATGCAGACCTGTGATTTAGGCTTTGCCTCGGAGGTCGCTGAACACGTGAACTTGCTCTCTGTAGGTTACGAGACGATATGACCGTCTGCGTCGCGGACTTTGGCCTCTCTAAGAAGATTTACAGTGGCGATTACTACCGCCAAGGCCGCATCGCCAAGATGCCTGTGAAATGGATCGCCATAGAGAGTCTTGCGGACCGAGTCTACACAAGTAAAAGTGACGTGGTGCGTACAGAGTTCTGCTGTGGAGCCCCACACTGCAAAAATGATGGCTCACAGGAGGAAGTGACTTACACTGGTTTTGCAAGACATTTTACTCCTTGATCAACCGAGGCTTGGGAGCGTGGTCACACCTCCCATTTACCGCGAGATGCTCTAACTCAAGTGGAACACTAGATTCTGGTGAAGTAGCTTGACCTTCAGAAGATCTGTCTTTGCATAGGCTTTTAATTTGTTCCCATCTTTTTTCGTTTTGGGGAGGGGGGTTGCTACAATATGGTGACTTATTTCATATTATAGTGAGTATTTCATATTCACATTAAATTGAAGGAGTTCATCCAATAGCTCTTTGGAACCAAGGTGCTGTATAAAAGGTGCTATGTAGTGGGTGCCTGGTGGCTCAGTCAGTTAAACTTCCGACTGCAACTTGGGTCAGGATCTCACAGTGCTTTTTTTTTTTTTTAATGTTTTATTTATTTCTGAGAGAGAGAGAGAACATGAACAGGGGAGGGTCAGAGAGAGAGAGACACACACAGAATCCAAAACAGACTCCAGACTCTGAGCTAGCTGTCAACACAGAGCCCTACGCGAGGCTCAAACCCACGAACCATGAGATCATGACCTGAGCTTAAGTCAGACGCTTAACCGACTAAGCCACCCAGGCATCCCAGGATCTTGCAGTTCGTGGGTTCAAGCCCCGCGTCTGGAACCTGCTTCAGATTCTGTGTCTCCCTCTCTCTCTGCCCTTCCCCTGCTCATGCAAAAATAAATAGACATTTTAAAAAATTAAAAATAAATAAATAAAAGGTGCTGTGTAAGTATACCCTTCCCCAGAGACTGGGTAGAGAGGACGCCTTACAATAGCAGTGAGGCAGAGCGTTACAGAGAGAGAGAGAGAGAAGGCTGTCTCTGCCTTTGTCACAAGAGCGTTTATACAGCCGGGCAAGTGTGGCTCTCTGACCCCCTCGTTCTTGTCGTGTCGGGAAAGCAGCGCGTCTCAGGCATAATTGTCAGCTTTGTGTACCACCGTCGGGCTTTAAGGAAATGACCTTTCAAAATGAAGAAGTCCATTCAGCCCTTCTGAAAAGACTCGCGTCCTGACTTGTTGTTGCCTTATTCCCAGTGGGCATTCGGCGTGACCATGTGGGAAATAGCAACACGGGGAATGACTCCGTACCCCGGGGTCCAGAACCACGAGATGTACGACTACCTGCTCCACGGCCACAGGCTGAAGCCGCCGGAGGACTGCCTGGCTGAACTGTAAGTGAGCTTCTCCGTGTCACGGGGCCCTCTGCACGGGCCGGTCGCCTGGCTCTGAGAAGCCCGGAGCCTGCACGTGCCCCGAAGGTCCGTAAGCACGTCTAGCGATCTGCCCTGTAGACTAATAGGTTGACTCTGTAGTGCATGAGGCACTTGGGTGATTACCTGCCCTCTCACAGCTGCAACTCTCCTTCTGTGCAGCGTTTCCACAGACCAGTCACAGTCAAGTCTGCAGTCAGGAAATCTAGAAATCTAAGCCGGTGACACTGACGTCAGCCTGGTCTTCAGAATTGCTGGGGAGATAGTTTAGCAAAGAGATTCCTCAATGCTGTGCCTGGAGACTGTGATTCTGTTGGTACAGAGCGGGCCCAGAAATCTATGTTTTATTTATTTATTTTTTTAAATGTTTTTTTTTTTTAATTTATTTCTAGGAGAGAGAGAGAGAGACAGCGTGAGCAGGGGAGGGTCAGAGAGAGAGGGAGTCACAGACTGAAACAGGCTCCAGGCTCTGAGCTGGCAGTCAGCACAGAGCCCGACGCGGGGCTCGCGGGGCTCGAACCCACGAACCACGTGGGTGGTTCAGGTCAGGTTCAGGTCAGATCATGACCTGAGCGAAAGTCGGACGCTTAACCGACTAAGCCACCCAGGCGCCCCAAGAAATCTATGCTTTAAAACCTGCCCTGGGAAATGGGGCGCCTGGGTGGCTCCGTCGATTAAGCGTCCATCTTTGGCTCAGGTCATGATCTCGCGGCTCGTGGGTTCAAACCCCACATTGGGCTCTGTGCTGTCAGCTCAGAGCTTGGAGCCTGCTTTGGATCCTGGGTCTCCCTCCCTCTCTGCCCCTCCCCCACTCATTCTCTGTCTCGTAATAAAATAAAACCCAGCCTGGGAGACCGCGCTGCTCCATCAGGTGTGAGAGGCCCTGGCTCCAACATGCGGACCGCAGTGCACACCAGTCCTGACAGGCCCTCTCTCTTCAGGGTGGGCAGTATGGGAAGAGGCCCAGGATTTGCAGTCAGAGACAGGCCACTGCCTCCCAACCAGACACTGTGTGGCTGTCACAATGGACGTGACCTCTCTGTGCCTCATTATCAGTCTCAAAAAAAGAGTAGAGTCACATATTCTTCAGAGGGGGATTGGAAAGAAAAGTTAAAGAAGATATTGGGTGGAATGCTCAGCCTGTGGGAGTGTCTCATAATGGTACCAATTATTAGGAGCATCATTACAGATTGATGCCCCCCAGATACCTTGCTGACCCTGTAAATGTAATTTCTTAGGGCAGTGCCTCTAGCTTGGTGATCCAAACCTTCCTGATGCGGAGTCTCTTCCCAACATAACAGGGGTCATAGGCTCAGAGAGGGCATTTTCACTGTGGTTGGCAAGAACGTTTCAGGACCATAGGCCTGCACACTGCTCCGTCATGAACACTATGATGGGGCACTGATGTGAGGGGGCATGTGTTAGGTACCTCCCAGGACATCTCCCCATCCCCTGTCTCCCCCTGCCCCGTCCCGACACACACACACATATGCTCTGGCCCTGCTTCCTCAACGCAGTAAGACAGCCCAGGTCAGTCTGCATGCAGGCCTCCCAGGTCCCTTCCAAGCCAAACAGAAGGAAACTTTATTGATCAGAGCCTCACCCTGCTTGGTGGTGGTGGTTATTGTGGTTGTAAACAGATAACGTTAAGAACAGACACCAAAAACATAAGCACTTAGAAATATCATGAAGTCTGGGGCACCTGGGTGGCTCAGTCGGTTAAGCGTCCAACTTTGGCTCAGGTCATGATCTCACAGTTCGTGGGTTCGAGCCCCGCGTCGGGCTCTGTACTGACAGCTATCTCGGAGCCTGGAGTCTGCTTCGGATTCTGTGTCTCCCTCTCTCTCTGACCCTCCCCTGCTCACATTGTCTCTCTCTCTCTCTCTCAGAAATAAATAAAAACAAACATTTAAAATTAAAAAAAAAGAAATATCATGAAATCCTAATTAGATTCACGGTTTGGTGGTAGTGTTTAAAGGGAGCACGTTAATGAAATGTTTGCTTCAGAAAATGGGAAGCAGTTTCAACCAAACAATACTGAATGAAGAGTTTTGTTGCCATGTCTTTCTTAGCTTTGCTTGTGCTTCAAAAGAAGTTGGTATGTGCAGTGATTATCTGGGGTCTTAGCAAGGTCTAAGCTGTGTCACATGGAGGTTTTGAGAGGTTTCATGTAGAGCCAAGCGGAGAATGCTGAGCTGCTTTTCTGTGGAAAGATTTCTTTATCTTTTTTTTTTTTTAAATGTTTATTTAATTTTGAGAGAGAGAGACACAGAATGTGAAACAGCTCCAGGCTCTGAGCCATCAGCACAGAGCCTGATGTGTGGCTGGAACCCACGAACCGTGAGATTATGACTTGAACCAAAACCAGATGCTTAACTTACTGAACCACCCAGGTGCCCCCTATAACTTTTTTTTATTAATGTTTATTTAATTTTGAACGAGAGAGAGTGCAAGTTGGGGAGGGGCAAAGAGAGAGGGACAGAGGGTCCCAAGCAGGCTCTGTGCTGTACAGCAGTGAGCCAGCGTGAGTCTTGAACTCACGAACCACAAGACCATGACCTGAGCTGCAGTCAGACACTCAACCAACTGAGCCACCCAGGCGCCCCTTTTGTGAGAACTTTCAGGGGAAAGAGTCCTACACGCTGCATGTCAGGAAAGTCAGGCAAAGCAGACGGCTCCATGGTCCCCACGCTGTGGGCTTGCGGGTTCTCTGGTGAATCTTCTTGCCACGTCCCCTCTTGCATCTGGAGGCTGGAGGACGGTGTCTCCTGAAGAGGCCTCTGTGTTTACATATCTGCACATCTTCTTTTAAAAATGAGACAGAGAATGGGGCGCCTGGGTGGCTTAGTCGGTTAAGCGTCCGACTTTCGCTTAGGTCATGATCTCGCAGTTCGTGGGTTCGAGCGCCGCGTTGGGCTCTGTGCTGACTGCCAGCTCAGAGCCTGGAGCCTGTTTCAGTCTGTGATCTCCCTCTCTCTCTGACCCTCCCCTGCTCACACTGTCTCTCTCTCTCCTAGAAATAAATAAAAATATTAAAAAAAAAATTAAAAAAAAAATGAGACAGGGACTTCTGAGCATCTCCGTGTTTGCTGTGTAACCTTAGTTGAGATGAGCTCACTCCTCATCTCCTGTCTCATTGCCCCTTGGTCTTTTTAAACTCAACTCTGAGAAAGATAACAATGTACATAACAGAGTGCACTTTGTGCCCTGCCCTCCGATCCTGCCCCGTGAGGACCACCTCTTCCTACAGCATCACTCCCACCTGTGAATGACCAAGCCCTGCTCTCCATCGCCCAAGAGGCCACTCTTTGTGATGCCCCTGTTGCCCGTGTGGGACATTTACTTAGCTGAGCTCATGGTCCCCCAGCAGCAGCCCCCAGGACACCCCCTACCAGCTGACCAGTATGGTTCGTGGCACTTACACTGATTCCCCTCATCTTCCAGTGTGACACCTGGGAGCCACCTTGTTCTTTATCCCATCTGATATCCTTCAGAGCCCCCCTTCCCCATTACCCCTCATACCATCAAACCACGGAAAGCCAGTACTGGCCGGTGCCTGGGGCCACCTACTTCCTCTTCCTCAGCACACATGTGGACACAGTGGCACAGTGATATCTCAGTGTATGTTAGGATAAGCCGGTGAGGGTCATTGTTTCCTGTGGGATAGCGCAGGCCCTTCTGTCTCCTGTCTCCTTTTTCTCCTTACCCGTAGAATCCTAACATATCCTTTGGGTAGTAACCAAACCGATCTTTCTGAAATTAGTCATGGAATGCCCTAAACATCTGGGGTTCCCCATTGCCCATAGGGCAAACATCAGACCCATGGCGGGCAGGGTGGCTGACTGGTTAAGAACATGGTCAGTGGTGCTAGACACTCCTTGAGTTGGGCTGTAGCTTCACCCTTATCCCAGGGCCAAGTATCACCCTGTTAGTTTCCTCGTCTGTAAAATGGGGATACTAGTACCTGCGGGGTAGGGTTGTGCTGATTGAGCAAGTTATTATCTATACAGGTATTTCACAGGATGGCCATAGAGTAGTAAACAGAAGCAAAAGGTCGGCAATTACTATTTTTAGCAGGTCGTCATGGACAAGAACGGGGCACTGGGGTTGGACAGACTTGAAGCTGCCAATGACAGCGTGACTTCAGTGGGTCCCTCTCCTCTCCAAGCCTCGGTAGCCCTATCTGTGAGTGGGAATGCATTTCCCCTCCACAGAGCTGCTGTTGATCGAGCGACATCGGAGGGTCTTGGCCCGTTAGCCCTATACACAGCCAGCACTTGCTGAGGTGTCATCCACGTCAGCAACCCTGAAGCTGCAGCCGCCGAGCATCAGGGACTCTCATTGCCCAAGGCGCACCTGCCGCTGTCACTGCACCACCTCATTCTTTCCACACCTGACCACCCCGACCCCCACCTCCCAGGGCCCAGAATGACAGCAGGCAAAGAGCCAGCCCTGACTCATACCTGCCACTCATGTCCTCCAAGGACCCCGGCTCACACCCACCTTCTCCCTCTCAGAAACCCTACTTTACTTCCTGATCAGTCAGCCCCTTTGCTTCTACCTGATGCAGCCAACGCCCTGAGCAGGAGAGAGATGGGAGAGATGGGGGTTGGCTGGCTGCCAGAGCTGGGATCAGACCGTGGCTCAGTGCGGTAGAGACACGTGCTGCTCAGGTACTCCTCCCTTAGGAGCATCGTTTCCCTGAGCAGACTGGAAACACTGTGCTCTGCCAGCCTCAGAGCCAGGGACAGAGCAGGTGCTTGACCCATATGGGTGAATTGAGACATTGATAAATTTAATAAATGTGCATGATTGCATCTTTGTAAACTCCTTTTTAAAATAGTGGTAAAATTCGCATAACATAACCACTTGTGAGTGTGCAGTTCAGTAGCGTTCAGGGCATTCACGTTGTTGTATCCATCTCTAAGACTCTTCTCATCTGATGAAATTCAAAATCTATACCCATGAAACAACTCCCCCTTCTCCCCTGCCTCAGTCCCTGGCAACCCGATAGGAGTTATCTCTTTTATAAAATCTCAGCCAAGAAACAAAAATGACCATTGACAAAGGCAGCTATCACACCTATTTTTTTCTTTCCATCCACAAAATTGAAATTTCTAAACATCACAGCCCCCTGTTACTCTCTAGGCAAAGGTTCTCTCCCTCCTCTCCTTGTCCCATAATATGGCATCACCCTTTCAGGGGAGCAGCTTAGGCCATATACATGCTCATGTGTCTATAAAAGCCATAGTCATATTTTTAGGTATTTCACAAAGTACTGAAAGTAAAAACAAATAATAAGTTTCAAAGTGATATTGTTACTTTGCTACATGAAAAAATGATAGATTATTAAAATGTTTCCTCCTAAGACCTGGAATAACTGAAAATAAATTAAATAACACAGCATCTTGGTGAAGTAATGGAAAGGAGAGTGTGTGTCCAGTAACAGAATTTCTGAAAGCGCATCTCAGAGTGTCAACAATCAAGGCTTTGTCGGGGGGAAAAGGAAGTTGTACAAATTGATTTATACCATAAAAACCTCAAAAGTGGAAACAAAAACTGTTTGCCTAGTCTAAGTGACCAGCTGTTGAAGGTAAAACAGGGAGAGTATAAAGCACTCCTAAGCCTCAGGACCCAAGTGAGGACCAGGATTATCAGAGGAATGTGCCCCTGCTGTGACCTTACTGTCCTATTTTCATAGCCAGCCCCTGATGGAGGCTGAAAAAGGAAACAAATGAAAGATGATGTTCAACGCCTACATAAATGAGATCTGCGCCTGTCTGGGAAGTACCACAGGCCAGTAGGATTAGGCAAAGGATCTACATTACGTGTTCAATGTAAATATGGGATTTGCATTTAAAAATTTTTTAATGTTTATTTTATTTTTTATTTTTAATGTTTATTTTTGAGAGAGAGAGAGAGAGACTGACCATGAGTGGGGGAGGGGCAGAGAGAGAGGGAGACACAGAATCCAAAGCAGGCTCCAGGCTCCGAGCTGTCAGCACAGAGTCTAATGCAGGGCCAAACTCATGAGCCAAGAGATCATGACCTGCGCTGAAGTTGGCCACTTAACAAACTGAGCCACCCAGGTGCCCCGATGTTTATTTATTTAGAGAGAGAGAGGGAGACACAGAATCTGAAGCAGGCTCCAGGCTCTGAGCTGTCAGCATAGAGCCTGGCACGGGGCTTGAACTCATGAACTGTGAAATCATGACCTGTGCTGAAGTCAGTCGCTTAACCGACTAAGCCACCCAGGTGCCCTGGAAATTACATATTTATGTTCACAAGATCGCATCAACTACATGTGTCAGATGATTTAAATTTGGGCTGTTTTGTTACCTAGAGACGAGAATATGAATTTCTCAAAACAGGAAAGAATCAAAATGAAATGATGGTATAACTCCCTCTTCACCTCCGGCCAGGTATAACTTCCTCATTCAGTCATCTCTGTGTTTTGTTGCGCTCATGTAAATGCCCCTCCACTGTAATTCTTAGTTATATGAGACCCTGGAAATGAAGAAACCACAGAGATTCGACTGTACAGAACACAGCAGAGGGCTCGTGAGCACCTGGGAGTAGGAATTGCCCAGCTGGAGGCTGGTCCCCGTACCGCCCCTGCTGCCTACGGCCGTGGCATCTGTAACACCCCCGAGTCCACTCTCGTTTTTCTTGCAAGACAACAATGACACAGCTGTTGAGAAGATTAAGTGTAGCGATACACACATAATACCCAGCCCGGTGAGGCACACATCCTTCTTCACTTCCCCTCTCCCACCCCCTGGCCTCTTTATCCCTTGCTCCAGAGCTCTTCTAACTCAGGCCTCCTGGTTACAAACCCGATTTGATGGTATGGAACTGGGGTCAGCACGCTCTTTCTGTAAAGTGCCAAATAACAGATACTTTCAGTTTTGCAGGCCGTATGGTTTCTGTAGCAACTACCACAGAGGCAGAGTTGTAAATATGTAAATGAATAAAGGTAGCTGTGTTCCCATACAACCTTATCTACAAAGCAGACAGTGGGCTGGACTTGGTCCATGGAACCATGTAGTTTGGCAACCTCTAGAATGAAGGAAAGACCTGAAATGCTTCTACTTTGCAACGTTCGATATAATTGCCACGTATGTTCTGTATTCCTGGAGCCAGAGAATCAATTATTACATACCCATGGACCATTTATAAATGTGGGGTAAATACTATGCCACAAGGAAAAACCTCAGTGATTTCCCAAAAGTAGAATTAGTGTGGATTAAAATGTGACAAAAACCAAAGAATAGGCGAAAACATGGTGTGGATCGCACTAAGACCTCTCTCTGGGTGCCGGGCCAGGAAACAACTCACTCTTCTGTACTTGTAGGTATGAAATAATGCATTCTTGCTGGAGAGCTGAGCCCTTGGACCGACCTACCTTTTCTGTGCTGAGGCTGCAGCTAGAGAAACTCTTGGAAAGTTTGCCTGAAGTTCAGGACAAAGCTGATGTCATTTATATCAACACACAGTTTCCCGCGAGCTGTGAGGACCCTGGAGAGGGCCCTGCACTTGCTCAGCTAGACATGAACATTGATCTTGACTCTATCATTGGTTCTTGTACTCCCAGTGCTGCTGTCAGTGTGGTCACAGCTGAAGTTCATGAGAGCAAACCTCAGGAAGAAAGGTACATCCTAAACGGGGGCAGTGAGGAGTGGGGAGATCTAGCTTCTGCCGCCCCGACGTCAGGGACGGCGGCAAAGGACTGTGTTGTACCGGAGGACAAACTTGTAAAAAATGGAGTGTCCTGGTCCCATTCCAGCACCTTGCCCTCGGGGAGCCCATCACCAGATGGACTTTTATTTGCTGACGACTCCTCAGAAGACTCAGAAGTCCTCATATGAGGTGACCTGAGAGACATTCCCAACTCAAGGAAATTCTTCTGCTTTAGGAGAATCTCTGAACGTTCCATGTTTTTAGGATTTGTCTTCCTTACCAACCCAGTGCCGTGGCCCAAAAGCACCAGGTGAATGTTGTCAAGTAAGTCATCATTAAAAATACATGATATATATTTATTTAAAGAAGAAATACATTTATATGTATATGATGGAAAGAGACAAAGATCTATTTTAATAAAAGATGACTTATTTCATGTTGCTTACCTTGCAGATCTAAGATTTAAGCTTTAACAGCCTCATCTCTACCGCTGTCCTTGATGTGAACATTTGCACAGAGTCAGTGTTGTTTTTTTAAAGTCCTTTTCCATGACTATTAAGTGTAAACATATTTGTAAAATGGAATGCTGTATTTGGCTTCACTTTTGGTCTTATGAAAAATCTGATATTCGTACGTCAATCATCTATTTGATACTGATTTATTTAATATTTAAAGTTTTATAACTGATTAATTCTTTGATGTGATTTCCTAATAAAATCTGAATGAAGAAGGATGTGTCGTACTTATTTGGAAAGACAGTGGTCACCGACCAGCGGCCTTCATGCCTCTGCAAAGAAATTCCCTTAATCGCTGGCCCTTGATGCAATTGCATTGACCAATTGTGGCATTGTTCTGGAAAGATATGGACAAACCACTCCAGCGTCCAAAGGTGAAGAACAAAATATATTAAAGGATTGACAAATACAATCTGAGTGGAAAGATTGAAACTAACTTGTAGAAGAGAATCTGACAGGTAACACGCTTTTCCGTTTGGGAGTCACAACTTATAGGAGGTGGACCCGGGCAGTGGGCAAGGAACAGGCTCAGAGTTCAGTATCTCTGAGCTCACAGCCTGGCTGTTCTCTGTCATGACAGCGGTTGTTGGTTGAACACTTGCTATGTTTCGAGCACTTTATGTGAACTGCCCTATTTAATCTGGATAGCGCTGCCATAGGTAGCAATGCCATTATCATGTATGGGCCAGGAAACCTAGGCTGGAAGCGTCAAGTACCATGTGATGGCTCACAACTAGAGAGGGTGGAGCCAGAATTTCGGAACCAAGTAATCTGATTCCGGCTGACTCTGAATGTGGTTGGGGGGTTTGCTTCAGAGCCTCTTGACCTTTTCATTTTAGCGAAGAAACACACAGGTAGCACTTTGTGGCCACACACAGGACTCATTTAATCCTGATAACAACCCCGGCTGGTAGGTACTTCTATTATCTCCATTTCACAGATGGGCAGGCTGAGGCAAGGAGAATCTAACTCCCTCCGCTAGGGAAGGCAGAAGACTGATGCCGTGGGAGCACGGGTCCCTCAGGCCTGTTACTCCCCAGTTGTGAGCAGCCTCACCCAAGCCACAGCAGTTAAGGCTCAGCGCGTGCACTGGGTCCAGCCTGGGTCCTTGTCCCCGCTGCCAAACCAGGAGCCACAGTCGCCAACGGGAGCCAGCTTCACTGTTCCTGTGAAATGCTCTATACAAAAAAGTTCTGAGGGTTTGAAAAAGATCTGCATTGTTATAGAAAATGCCAGCATTATATTTTGTCAGTGAAAGAGGAAAAAAAAAAGAGGCTGTTAGAGCCTATAGAGATAATTTCTATTGTTAGAAATGTGGAATGGTTGTTTAAAACATCAATAAAATTTTTATGACCTACTTGTGCAAAGAAAGTTTCTTGTTGATGATGACTATCAAGAATGTGAAGGGCGCCTGGGTGGCTAAGTTGGTTAAGCGTCCAACTTTGGCTCAGGTCATGATCTCACGGTGTGTGGGTTCGAGCCCCACGTCGGGCTCTATGCTGACAGCTAGCTCAGAGCATGGAGCCTGCTTCGGATTCTGTGTCTCCCTCTCTCTCTGACCCTCCCCTGCTCACGTTATCTCTATCTCTCTCTCTCTCTCAAAAATAAATAAAACATTAAAAAATTTAAAAAAAAAGAATGTGAATAGTTCATCATTAAGTTCTTGATCAGGAACTGACTGGCTAGTTCGATAAAAAGTAAAACCCCAATGCAGAAAGGTTATGTCCACATCCGTAAGATAATGAAGCAAATTGAAAAACTGTTACTTGGAAGTTTCATATAAATTGAATATGAAGTAACTAAATTAATACACTTAGTGTTTCATATCTCTATCTTTAATTGTACAGTGTAAACAAATATATAATAAATAGCTCATCAAATTGCACAGCCCCCTCCCCCCAAATCCTGCCCACTTTGCTCCGTATATGCCATGTGGCTTGAGAAGGGCTGAGAAGCCTGGATCGGTTCTGCTACAGAAGAGCACAGAGATGTGGGCAAGCTGTGGCTTCTGGATTTTCTTCAGACATCAACAAACACAGCAGAGAAACTCACTTCATCCAACCCGCAATGGTGCACCAGGTCCTTGATTAAATGGCATGTGATGGACAACACCTTCCCCTCCCAGCTTCCTTTACCCAAAAGGGGAAGGAAACTAACCACCATCATTCAGACATTTCAGTCTCCTCGCTGAGAACTTTGGAACCACCGTGGTTCTTATGAGCCACATTGGAATGTTTGAAAGTTCTCAAAGAACTAACTTTCAGAGGACCCAATCATTAGGAAACTCTTGTACTGCCTCCTGAGCATGAACTAAAAATAGCCTTTTAAATTCTCTTTTGTATAAACTGAAATTACTTTTGTAAAGTGGCTCTTGATGGGCAAAAGGAGGGGAGAGAAAACAGAGAGAAACAAATCGGGTCATTGTCTTCAGCCAGCTGGGACAGGGCTGGGAAGGTCAAGAGGGCAAGACAAATAAACAAATACCAGAAATACTGGTGACCTACAGGTTGGGACAAACTCTGCCTTGTGAGGGTTTTTTCTTGCCTTCCTCCCTCCACCCCTCCTTCCTCTGCCTTCCCTTCCTTTCTATCCTTTCCTTTTCCTGGCTTTTCTTTCTTTCTTTCTTTCTTTCTTTCTTTCTTTCTTTCTTTCTTCTTTTCTTTCTTTCTTTCTTCTTTTCTTTCTTTCTTTCTTTCTTTCTTTCTTTCTTTTCTTTCTTTCTTTCTTCTTTTTTCTTTCTTTCTTTCTTTCTTTCTTCTTCTTTCTTTCTTTCTTTCTTTCTTCTTTCTTTCTTCTTTCCTTCCTTCTTTCTTTCTTTCCTTTCCTTCTTTTTCCTTTCTTTTTTTCTCTTTTCTTTCTTTCCTTTCCTTCCTTTTCCTTTCTTTTTTCTTTCTTTCTTCCTTTCCTTTCTTTCTTTCTTTCTTTCTTTCTTTCTTTTCTTTCTTTCTCTTTCTTTCTTTCTTTCTTTCTTTCTTTCTTTCTTTCTTTCTTTCTTTCAAGTAGGGAGAAGTGAAGATCAGAGCCTCATGAGCTGAGGAGTGCCTGGGTGGATCAGTTGGTTAAGCGTCCAACTTCAGCCCAGGTCATGGGTTCAAGCCTGGGTTGGGCTCTGCTGACAGCTCAGAGCCTAGAGCCTGCTTCAGATTCTGTCTCCCTCTCTCTCTGCCCCTGCCCCGCTTGTACTTTCTTTCTTTCTTTCTTTCTTTCTCTCTCTCTCAAAAATTAAAAGAAAAAAAAAAAGAACCTCATGAGCTGGGTCACACAGCCAGTGACTAAGGCTGGAAGGGACCTAGTGGTATGAGCACTCCTTGAGTGGTCTGGGCAGGTCACTCGGCTCTCCTGGATAGCAAGCAGCACCTTCTCTGCAACCCCTAGGTGATGATGTAGGAAGGGGAGAAAGCAAGGTCTTTGAAATAACTCTATGCTTATTAGAGGCTTTCCCCAATTAGAAGCGTCTCCTAATTTCATTTTTTATGCAGTACAAACTCACCATTTGTCATATTAGAAATCTTTTCTCTAATGATGTTATCAACTCCTCCCAAAATCACACAAACTAACTGAAAAATAAAATAATTTCATCACTGCCAGGGATGCCCACAGTTGAGAAGTTGGTAGAGTGAAGGAAACTGGCCATCATCCCTCACCTCGAGTGGCTCTTGGGCTCAAAGGCAACTCCCTACGTCCTGATGCCAGGAGGTTCCTCTTCTGTCCATCTCATCCTGGAATTTGGTTACTTGTGAGCCTCAGAGCCCACCCCTCCCTATATATGAGTGATGGCAAGCAGTAGTGGCCTTATGGACTAGATTTGGGGACCTGAGGTGGGTCCAAGTGCCCTCCAGGGATGGAGAGACTCCTCTCAGCCTCCATGACCCTAGACCAAGCAGAAGTTCCTGCTCAGGAAATAAGCCAAACCACAGTCTCTTATCTTGCAAATCAGAATAACTGTGGCCAGACTAATCCTGATTCATGAAAGTTAAGACCTTTGTGACTTCTGGTCAATGGCAAAAACAAGTAGGAACTTCTGCTGAGTCAATGGGAAAATAATTGGCCCCAAAATAAACCAGCTATGACAGCAACTTAACTTCTCTAAAGACATTTAGTTACCTTGGATGACAAGCAGGAAAAATGGGAAGTTTCATTTTCGTTAACAAACATTTCAGCAATGCCCAGTGTTTCTATACGTAGATTTTATCTTTTCTCTTTTAAAGCTCCCGGAACAGAAGTAAAACTTCCCATCATCTATTTCACTTAAGCATGTCTAAATTGCTAAACTTAATTATATTTAAATGTAATGATTATTTCTAGAAGCTATAACCCAAAGACCACTACTTCAGAATATTTTCATGTACAATATCTTCCTTTGAAACGGGATTCCATGTATAGATATTTCAAAGACCAACTTGAGAGTTCTATATATATTAATGCTTCCTACCTCAATGATATAAGAAGCTCAAATTAATTAGTGAATTTATTGAAACCGCACAGTTATAAATTCTACCCAAGACAGTGTTTTCAAACAAACATCCTGTGAGGACACATATAATAAAGTCATCCATTTACTAATACTCACTGAGAAGAAGGCCCTTTTCTGGACATTGGGATTTGCAAAGAACAGACTTGCTGTCTTGATAACAGTTCAGCGGAGGGAACACATGGCTTCAAATGAATACTTTCTTTTAAAGAATATTCCTCAGAATGCTCTGACTTGCACATTTTGTTGAAGCCAACCCTGCAGATGTTGTTTAGGCTCTAAACAAACCTCAGAACTAGAAAGCAAGTGCTTTCCCTGGAAGCAGGCTCTAAGGCCCTGCCCCATAAAACTTAACATTAAAGGGCCATGCATTGGAGTTTGAAAAACAAAATTGCATTATACCACCAATGGTCTGAGCAGTTCAAAGGAACATAGGGGGCTTCTTAATACCATGAGTCCTGATGGCCTCTTTTAACATTGTTTCTCCAAAGATAGAAAATAATTTCTTGTTACATAAATTTGCAGTTCTCTAAATCTTTTTCTTTCTATGCTTCAGATTAGAGTATCTCTAATGATCTATCTTCAAATTTGCTGATTCTTTCTTTCCCAGGCTCACATCTGCTGTTGAGTCCTTCTAGAATGTTTTTCATCTCAATAACTGGAGTCTTTATTTTATTTTTAAAAATTTTAAATGTTTGTTTATTATTTATTTTTAGAGAGAGAGAGACAGAGTGTGAGCAGGGGAGGGGCAGAAAGAGAGAGGGAGACACAGAATCTGAAACAGACTGCTGACTCCTGCTGTCAGCACAGTACCCATTGTGAGGCTTGAACTCACTAACCATTGAGATCATGATGTGAGCTGAAATTGGAGGCTTAAGTGACTGAGCCACTTAGGTGCCCCTTATTTTATTTAAGTAAACTTTACCCCCAATGTGGGGCTCGAACTCACGATGACTCTGAGATCAAAGGTCACATGCTCTGTAGACCGGGCCAGTGAGGCATCCCTCCATAATTCTACTTTTAATTCCAGAAGTGCCATTTGGCTCTTTTAATAACTTGTATTTCGTTGTTCATATTCTCTATTTTATTTTGAGTTAAACATTTTAAAATATAGTTTTCTTTAATTCTTTGAACATATATCTAAATAGATGCTTTTTAAAATAATAAAGTATCTGTTAAATTTTTTTATCTGGGTCTCTTCAGGGACAATTTCTATTGACTACTTTTTTTCCCTATGTATGAGCTAACTTTCTTGTTCATTTGCATGTTTCACATATTTTTTCTGAAGCTGGCTATTTCAGATCATATATTATAGCAACTATAGATTCTAATTTGTCCCTCCTTCCAGAAGTGATTGTTGTCACTGTTTGTTTTCTTTCCTTTTTTTTTTTTAATGTTTTATTTATTTAAGTAATCTCTGCACCCAATGCAGGCCACAAACCCACAATCCCAAGATGAAGAGCAACATGCTTCTCCAACTGAGCCAGCCAGATGCCCCTTTTTGTTTTCTTTTTTTTTTTTTAATGTTTTTATTTATTTCTGAGGGAGAGAGAGATACACACAGCGTGAGCAGGGGAGGGTCAGAGAGAGATACAGAATCTGAAGCAGGCCCCAGGCTCTGAGCTGGCTGTCAGCACAGAGCCCGATGTGGAGCTCGAACCCACAATCCATGAGATCATGACCTGAGCCGAAGTAGGGTGCTTAACCGACTGAGCCACCCAGGCGCCCCCCCCCATTTGTTTTCTTATTTGTTGTTTTTGTTCTTGTGTTTTAGTGTCTTGCCTGAATTAATCCTGCAGACTGTGTTTCTCCTGCTGTGTTTGACAACTGATGTCTCTGCTTATTTACTTTTTAAAAATTATTCTTGTTTTCATTTTTAAGCCTGGCTTTTAAGAGGTCACCTCTGAGTCAACATGGCTTAGTAATAAACGAGCCTTTGGTCAGTGTTGTATTTGAACATCTTGAGCCAATAAATCCTCCACCTTTTGTGTATTGATTTGTGTGCAGCCTGGAGAACACATTCCAAGTTCAAGAAATTTACAAGTCTGCCCTGCATTCACAATGTTTCTTGTTTAGCCAGTGATAAGTAGTTCACTAAATGTGAATGGATTAAATATTCTGATTGAAAAGACAAAGATCATTATGCTGGATAAAAGGGGACTTATATCTAGAAATAGAAATAATTCTTACAACTCAACAATACAAAGACAACCTAATTTTTAAAAAGGAAATAAAACAATACTTAATGGGGCAAAAGATTTGAATATATATTTTTCCTAAGAAGATATATAATGGCCAATTAACACATGAAAAGATATTCAACATCATTAGTCATGGAAATGCAAATCAAAACAACAGTGAGGGCTGCCTGGTTAGCCCTCTTGGTGGAGCATGTGACTCTTGATCTCAGGGCTGTGAGTTCAGGCCCCACACAATCTCTTGAGTATAGGGATTACCTACAAATAAAATCCTTAAAAACAACGACAGTGAGATACCATCTCACAGCCATTAGAATGGCTATAATCTAAAAGATAGATAAGGACTGTAAGGATGTGGAGAAATTGGAACTCTCAAACACTGCTGATGAGATTACAGAACAGTACAGCTGCTTTAAAAAATAGTTTGGGGAGGGGAGGGGCGCCTGGGTGGCTTAGTCGGTTAAGCGTCCGACTTTCACTTAGGTCATGATCTAGCGGTTCGTGGGTTCGGGCCCACGACGGGCTCTGTGCTGACTGCCAGCTCAGAGCATGGAGCCTGTTTCAGTCTGTGACTCCTTCTCTCTCTGACCCTCCCCTGCTCACGCTGTCTGTCTCTCTCTCTCCTAGAAATAAATAAAAAACATTAAAAAAAAAAATAGTTTGGCGGAGCGCCTGGGTGGCTCAGTTGGAGCGTCCGGCTTTGCCTCAGGTCATGATCTCACAGATTGTGGGTTCGAGCCCCACATCGGGCTCTGTGCTGACAGCTCAGAGCCTGGAGCCTGCTTCAGATTCTGTGTCTCCCTCTCTCTCTGACCCTCCCCTGCTCACGCTGTCTCTCTCTCTCAAAAATAAATAAAACATTAAAAAGATTTTTAAAAAAACAAACAAAACAACAACAACAACAAAAAACAAAAAAAATAGTTTGGCAGTTCCTCAAAGAGTTAAAACATAGATTTACCATATTACCCACAAATTGCATTCCTAGGTATACCAAGAGAATTGAAAACATGTTCACACAAAAACTTATACATAAATATTCAGAGTAGTGCTATTTATGATAGCCAAAAGGTGGAAACAACCTAAATGTTCATCAGTGTATGATGAATAGATACACAAAATGTGGGATATCTATACCATGGAATATTATTCAGCCATAGTGTACTGATACATGATGCAGTGTGGATTAATTCTGAAAATATGCTGAGTGAAAGAAGCTAATTACAAAGAACCACATATTGTGTGATTCCATTTATGTAAAATATCCAGAATAGACAAATCCATAAAGACAGAAAGTAGATTGACGTTTGCCGGGGGTGGGGGGTGGGGACTGCTAATGGATTCAGGGTTTCATTTTGGGTGACTGTAATTATGGATCTTTTTGGATTTCTAACTAGTTTTTTCTTAAACCCTGTTATTAGATGAATAAACATATAGGATTGTTGTTTCTTTCCAATGAAGTGACCGCTTTATCATTATGAAATTACCTTCATTATATCCCTCATAATATGCTTTGCTATGAAATCTACTTTGCCTGATGTTAAAATAGTCATTCCAGTTTTTCTGGAATATCATATAATTTTTCATTCTTTTCAATTTTAACCTTTTTGTGTTTTTAAAGTACCTTCCTTGTAGGCAGCATATAGTTGGATTTTTTTTTCCCAACCAATCTGATATCACTGCCTTTTAATTAAGATAAGTAGACCATTAACATCTAATATGATTATTGATATGATAGAGTTTCAATCAGCCATCTTGCAACTTGTTTTGTATTTGTCCACTTGTTCTTTATTCCCTCTTTCTACTCTTTCTGCCTTCTTTTGGAATAATAAAAAATTTTTATGATTCCATTTTACCTCCCATCATGATTTATTAGCTCTGTTTTTATTCCTCTAGTAATTAAGATTTATACTTATATGCTTAACTTATCACAGTCTCTGTTCAAGTGATATATCATTTTAAATATAGTATAGGGGCACCTGGATGGCTCAGGCAGTTAAGTGACTGACTTTGGCTCAGGTCATGATCTCACAGTTTGTGATTTTGAGACCCACATAGGGCTCTGTGCTGACAGTTCAGAGCCTGAAGCCTGCTTCAAATTCTCTCTCTCTCTCTCTCTCTCCCCCTCCCCTGCTCATGCTCTGTCTCTCTGTCTCAAAAATAAATAAACATTTAAAAAATTTTAATATTGTATAAAACCATACAATAATATATTTCCATTTCTCCCCTCCTGGGCTTTATGCTATTGCTACATGGATTTTATTTCACACATGTGATAAACCCAAAATGATGTTATTATGTTTGTTTAAATAGCAAAATAACTATTAAAGATATTCCAATAATAAGAAAAGATCTTACATATTTACATGTTGTTACTATTTCCACTGCTCTCTATCCCTTTGTGTGAATCCAGTCTTCTATCTGGAATCATCTTCTAGACATTTTTTCTCAGGCTGATCTTCTCATGGTGTATTCCTTCAGCTTTTATAAATCTAAAAATGACTGTTTCTCTTGGTTTTGAAAGATTTTTCTGCTAAGTATTAGCTTATAGATTGAAAGATTTTTTCTCTCAATACTTTTAAGAATGTTTCTCCGTTGTCTTCTTGTTTTTATTGTTTCTGACAAGAAATTTATGTCATTCTTATCACTTTATTTTTTTGTATTTAACATATCCTTTCTCTCTCCTTTTAATATTTTTTTTTATCACTGATCTTATGCAATTTGCTTATGATATACTTTGGTGTCATCTTTGGATTTCTTTCATTTGGCCTTAATTGATCTTCTTGGATCTATTAGTTTATAGTTTTTATCAAGTTTGAGAAAATTTCAGCCATTATTTATTCAAAATTTTTTCTGACCCTCTCTTCTTTTGGGATTCCAATCGCACATATTTTGGGCCACTTGACTACTCACTGATGTTTAGCTTTTTTTCATTCTTTTTCTTTTATGAGATTTTGATTGTTTTTATTCCTAAGTCTTGAAGCTCACTAATATTTCCTTCTGCAATAGACAATCTGCCATTAATCCCATCCACACAATGTATTTTTATTTCACTCACTGTATTTTTGCATTGCTAGAAACTTAATGGTTTTTTTTTTCTGTTTTCCATTTCTTTTTTTTTTTTTTAATATTTTTGTTTATTTCTATGAGAGAGTGAGACAGCGTGAGCAGGGGAGGGTCAGAGAGAGAGGGAGTCACAGACTGAAACAGGCTCCAGGCTCTGAGCTGGCAGTCAGCACAGAGCCCGACGCGGGGCTCGAACCCACGAACCCGCGAGATCATGACCCAAGCGAAAGTCGGACGCTTAACCGACTAAGCCACCCAGGTGCCCCTGTTTTCCATTTCTTTACTTAACTTTTGCACATATGGAATTAAGTTACAATGACTTTTAATATCTTTTTCTGCTCTTTCCGACATATGTGTCAGTTCTAGGTCAGTTTCAATTGATTTTTTTTTCCTTTTTCTGTATTATATTTTCCTAATTCTTCTCATACCTGGTAATCTTAAGTTGGATGACAGACATTGTAATTTGACCTTCTAGGGTGCTGGAGATTTTTATATACCTATAAATATCATTGAGCTTTGTTCTAGGACACAATTACTTGGAAACCACTTAATCTTTTGAGTCTTGCTTCTAAGATTTGTTTTTTGGACTCAAAAACTGTGTTTAATCTAGGACTGATTATTCCCCACATTGGGGCAAAAAACTTTTGAGTACTCTAGGCAATTGCCCTATAAATTATGAAATTTCCTAAGTTAGCTGATCAGGACAGACATTTTTCCCAGCCCTTTCTGGTAGTTTCTTCTTATCCTTTTTGGTAAATCTTTTCTTGGCCTCAGGTAGTTTCTTCAGTTGTAGAGGCTGATGAGTTCTCTGCTGAAGATTTGAGGAGCACCTTCTCTAGATCTCAAGATTGCCTCATTGTACAGCTCTCTCCTCTCCGTATTCAGTCCTACCAACTAGCTGCCTTACTCACATTGGACTCCTAGCTGAGTCTTCTAAACTCTGAGAGTCTGCCAGGCTCTGTGTGAGTTTTTCTTCCCTGTTCTGTGGGCTGGAAACTTTCTCAAGCTAGTAAGCTGAACCAATCATAGGGCCCGCCTTTCTTTTCTTCCTTAGGGAGAACTGTCCATTGCCTGATGTCCAGAGTCTTGAAAACTGTTGTTTCACATATTTGGTCTGTTTGCTGTTGTTGTTTTAGGTGGGAATGTAAAGTTGGTCTCTACTGCTCAATCTAGCAGAGGTCTCTAATGTACTTTTTACAAAACTTTATTATGGAAAAGTTCAAACTTACACCAAAATAGGCAGGATGGTCCTATTAAATAGGCAGGTTTTAGAAAATGATCACCTCATGGCCAATCTTATTTTATCTGTATCCCCACTCATTTCTCTGCCTCTTGTATTATTTTAAAACAAATCCCAGAGATCATGTAAGCTTATGTTAGTATTTCAGGATGAGTTTCAGCAGTGATCCCCGTTAGTGCCCTGCCCAGATTCCTCCTGTCTTTTCACTTTGGTGTGCCTGAACTGACGCTAGCATCTCTTTGCTTAAAGGCTTTCCTCAAAAGTGGGGAAAACTACTGTGCCCTGCTCATAGCAGCCTGGGTCTGCAGTGTCTTTCGTGTCTTCCCAGGGACAGACCCTAACCAAAGACTAATGGGTGTGAATATATAAATATCTCAGCTCCTTCACCCCTTGTGTGAGGTGATTCTGAGGCATGTACTTCTCATCTTTCTCCTAAGTTTCTCATTGGGACTGTGTTCCCTTTGCCCACGGGAGTAGCTGATGTGATAACGCCCCCTTTATTAACTATATCGCCTCTCTATCACATTTGCTCACTCCCTGTAATAGTTTTCCAGGGCTGCCACAACAAAATACCACAGACTGGGCAACTTAACATAATGTATTTTCTCATGATTCCAGAAGCTAGAAGTCCTACATCAAGGTGTCAGAGTTCAAGGTGTCAGCAGGGTTAGTTTCTCCTGAGTCTCTCTTCTGGGCTTATGGATGGGTGTCTTTTCCCTCTGTCTTCACATGGTCTCATGGGGTGTGTGTGTGTGTGTGTGTGTGTGTGTGTGTGTGTGTCCTAATCTCCTCTTCTTATAAGGATACCAGTCAGACTAGAGTAGGGCCCACCTAAACAACCTCAATCTTACCTTAATTACCTCTTTAAAAGCCCTATCTCCAAAGACAGTTATATTCTGAGGCATCGGGGTTAAGATATTAGCATATGAAATTTGGGTGAAAAATTAAGCCCATAACACACCCCTGCCGGTGTTTCCCGCACCTCTCAAATAAACTACATCTACTTAAATTTTTATCTCAGGGTCTGCTTCTGGGCAAACTCAAATGAAGGAAATCTCTAAAAGGTAAGGACTCTTGAAAAAAATAATCAACTTACCCCTAAATACCCTTGATATCCACAGTTCAAGGCTTTACCCATTCTGCCTTGTATTATTGGCTTTTTACATGTGCACCTGTTTTTACATTTTTACAGCCTCACAGTAATGACAGGGACTATGCTGTACTGATCTTCTCCCTGTCCAGGTAGTGCCTTGGGTGTAGGAGATACCTATGCTGCTTGATTTGCTCAAGTCAATGACAGTAGTTCTAATCTGCCTTGGAAACTAGGTTTTAATAGAATAGTCACAAAATCTTTTTTTTAATGCTTATTTATATATATATATATATATATATATATATATATATATATATTATGTGTGTGTGTGTGTGAAAGAGAGACAGCGTGAGCAAGGGAGGGTCAGAGAGAGAGGGAGACAAAGAATCCGAAGCAGGCTCCAGGCTCTGAGCTGGCTGTCAGCACAGAGCCCAACGCGGGGCTCATACCCACGAACCGTGAGATCATGACCTGACCGGAAGTCGGACGTTTAATCATCTGAGACACCCAGGCGCCCCAGAATAGTCATAAAATCTAAATGACAAATAAAAGTACTTGTTCTTTAATAATGTAAAATCTCTGCTAAATCGATTGCCAGCAATCTGTACAAATGTGCAATACCTAGCACGAAGGTACACAATATTTGTTGACTGAATTAAGGTTATAATGATTTAAATTAGAGGTATCTATAGCATCATCAATTGAAGTTGGAAGCGAAAAACTCTGGATCAAGATTTTTATGTAAAATATCTTCAAAATGCTAGCGTCACCTACTGGTGAGGATTGGCTAGTGTTCTACGAACCTATTTCTTAGCGCACTTGAATTTAAAAAAAAATTTTTAGAGTTTTTATTTATTTTTGAGACACAGAGAGACACAGCATGAGCGGGGGAGGGGCAGAGAGAGAGGGAGACACAAAATCTGAAACAGGCTCCAGGCTCTGAGCTGCCAGCACAGAACCCGACACTGGGCTTGAACCCACGAGATCATGACCTGAGCTGAAGTCAGACACTTAACTGACTGAGGCACCCAGGCGCCCCAATGCTCTTGAATTCTGATGGTTGTATAACAAGGGGTCTATAGGAAGCATTAGTAAACAATAAAAATTTGACACAATAAAAATATATGATATGTAATCACAATATTCTTGTGAAAAGAAACTATCATAAATTCAATCTTCACGTTTATAAATACACAAGACTCTCAACTCAAACTTCTCTGGACTAGACCCTCAATAATGATTGGCTGAACAAATGACTAGGGTGAACAAGGGTGACTGATAAGGCAAACAGAACCTCTCGACTGTAAATCAGTCCTATTTTACATTAGATCAGTATTAATCCATGATTGTATTGACATTATTTACATTTGATAATAAAGTAGTTGTCTTTGACAGCAAGCTTTCAGAGGTGAAAATGCTGGGCAAAGTACACAGTAAGACAAATGTAAGTCCTTTCAGCTTTAAGGAATCAGGCAGCTGTATTTGTCTGAAAATTACTAACTGTGCCACCATGTTACGCTTACAACACAATGCCTTGGGTTCCATTCATCCTGACTTTAAAGTATCTTCCAAACCACTTTCCATGAATGAAGAGAACAATTTGTTTCCCTTGAGCTGTGAGGACTGGCGTAGGGGCACGTGTAGAGTATACAAGAAACTGAGACATAAGGGGCAGAAAACTTTATCCCGAAACTCCATTCCATATTCTCCACTAAGCATCAGACCACAGCCATTGTGAAGTCCGGGGCCTGACCTTTCGCCTCGGGCCGGTCCCGCCCCCAATATGGTCCCGCCCACACCCCGCCTATTCTCCCAGCCCTGCCTCCCCACTCCTGCCCGGCCCTGAGCCCCGCCCCCGCTCATACCTCCTCCCGGCCCCACCCCCACGGTAGCCCCGCCCCACCCAGCTCTTCTCCCGACCCCGCCTCCCGACTCCGGCCCGGCCCTTAAGCCCGCCTTTACGCTCTGACCCGCCCACCCCCTCCTTGCGGCGCTCTGGCTCCTTCTAGCTCCACGCTTGGGCGCGGGCCTGCGCACCGCTTCCCGGGTCCGAACCGCGCCTCCCCGCCCAAGCCTAAACCCCTCCTTCACCTCTCAGTCGGAGCCACGCCACACGACCCGAACCCGCCTCCCGGGGGCGGAGCTGCACCAGGTGCGGACCCTGGGCGTGGCGGGCGTCCAGGAGCGCCAGGTGCGGCTTCCGTGTCAAGATGGCCGCCGCCTGCCGCTTCGGAGTCCCCCTCTCGCCCGCCTGCCTTCCCGCGGGGACCCAGATGCTTCCCGTCTTCCTCTGCCTCCTGTGCTGGGCCCCGGCGGCTGTGAGCGCCGTCCCCGAGCTCGGGCTCTGGGCAGCGACAGTCAGCGACGTAAGTGGAATGTCGAGACAGAGGCGTGGCGCGTCTTGGGCCCTCAGGGTCCTCGCTGGGCCTCGCTCTGACCCGCGTTCCCGGCCCCGGACTTATTCATCTGCTCTTTGCCGGGCCTGCTCCGGGTTCCCGAAACGCTCCCTGAGCCTTCCGTTTGTTACGGGCGTGGAGAGTCCCCTCCTCCAGCCGGACTGGGCTCTGGGGAAGCTCAGTGAAGCCGGTGCATCGGGACGGCTCTCCCTTCTGAGCGCTGCTCCTGTGCCTGCCGACCGCCTTTCTCGAAGTCCTGGCCCCTGGCTATGCTCTGACGCGCCCTGCCTAGATCAGGTCCTCGTTTATTCAGTCCCGAACCCCACAACCCTTGGCACTCCTGCCGGCATCTTTGCCGTATGACCCCACCTCGGGCCGGGTGCAGTCACAGGGCCACACCCGTGAGGCCACAGAAAGGACTTTCCCAAAGGCGTCACTCTCGGCACAAACTTAAAAAGTGTATGTGTGCCGCTTTCGTTTTCTTCTCTAAAACCAGAGAGCTACCCCATCCCTCTTTCCCTCTTCTGCGGTTCCTGAATTTCTCCAGGGCTCCTGTCACAGTTCCGGGAATGTGTGTATGGAGACGGGGTAGGATGTGTGATTAAGGAGGGTTTGAAAGGCTAGGCTGGAGGCAGGAGTGTGTGGAAACTTCCTTTCCAGGGCAGGATATTTGAGAACTTGGCATCTGGTAGTTGCAGGAGATGATGTAGGAGCGATGCAGGAGTAGCATTTTGGAAAATCTTGCTAAAGAGGGGCAGGAAATCAGGCAGAGGCCTTATCTCCTGCTTTTCTAGAATCAGGTGACTCACCCAGCTCTGTTTTGAGATGAATATTTTCCACATGCGCTGAAATGATGTCCAAGTTCTAAAAGCAAAACTTGTATTTTGATTTGCTCCACCGGAAACATTTAGTACCAGAGACTGCAAATACTCCCTACAGCATAGAAGTCCTGCAGGAAGGAAAGTTGGCCTCTTTTGAATTTTTGAGATCCCGTGCTACCATTTCTTCCAGGGTCCTTCATTATATGCCCCAGTGATGCAGTGTGTGCATCTCTATTACTGAATCTCTCTGGACGGTAAAAGTAAAACTCCAGGAGCTACACTTGTGATTTCTTGCTGCTGCTTTAATGAATGACAGTATCCTAGACTAAGAGTAAACAATATTGGAAGTGAATGAGCTGTGCACACAGATTGTTAAACTACTTGACCATATCTGTAAAGATCTTTACCACCTATAGTTTGAACAGTGCAACTCCAGATGCGCTGCAGAAAGAATGACTTTGCTTCCTGAATGAGGAAGGTAATTTTTTTTTTGGGGGGGGGTTCCCACATCAGGTCAGTAGCAGTCCATAAAGCCCTTTGCAGGGAGTAGGCTGATTTTTCCTCCCCATTTCAAGTTGTTGGGACTTGTCCTTGAGAACAAGAAAGGAGAGCAAGCCTTTCATTAATCTGTCCTGCAGATGTCTCAAGCAGTGCTTCTTTTGATTGTAAAGGTCAACAAACAGTTTGAGCACCTTCACTGCACAGTGTATTAGACTGGCCATTGCTGTCGCAAAGATGAATTTTAGTCCCTTCTCTCAAGAATCTCACACAGTAGTAGGAACAGCAGATTCATGAGTAGTGATTACATACATGGCAGCATTCCTTGGATATTGCTGGAGCACTGAGGGGGTCACCTAACCCCTTTTTCTAGAGTTGGTGCCTCGCTGGGTCTTTTTTTTTTTTTTTTAAATATTTTTCTTTATTTCTAGGAGAGAGAGAGAGAGAGACAGCGTGAGCAGGGGAGGGTCAGAGAGAGAGGGAGTCACAGACTGAAACAGGCTCCAGGCTCTGAGCTGGCAGTCAGCACAGAGCCCGACGCGGGGCTCGAACCCACGAACCGGGAGATCATGACCTAAGCGAAAGTCGGACACTCAACCGACTAAGCCACCCAGGCGCCCCATCGCTGGGTCTTAAAAGATGAGTAGAGGTTACTTCAGTGAGGAAGAAGGAGGGAGTAGAGCCACAGTGATGCAGAAAATTCTTCATCTTGCTGCTAAGTGAGGTTCTGGTAGGAGTGTTAGAGGGGACTCAGTCTACCATAAACCTCCCAAAGCTTGCTTGGCCCTGAGCCTGTGGCTAGGAGTTCAAACTCCAGGACCTGTAGGGTCTGAGGCCAGTGATGCTTAGGGCAGTGAGCTAGATTTAGGACACGAGGGAGCCCTGGAGAGAGCGATGGATTATAGATTACGTGCTTCTTCTGAAAAGGGCAGCTACCATTCGGCCCCAGCTGGTGGATATTATATGGCAGTGTAGGCACAGAATTGCCAGGTCTCCTTTTTTGAAAAGAGAAGCCAGAATCCATGTTTTTATCATGTCGACTACTTCAACACCTTTTTCAAAAGGGGTTCTGCTGGGTCACAGAAACCCCGTTTAAAGGTTGGATTAGGCCACCAGGAACAAATTTTGGGTGTGAATGAGGGAGAGCCATTGAAGGATTTTAGAGATAAGTACCAATCACTGCGGCTGCTAGCTCAGATCTGGTGGCAGAACTACCGGCTATTGCAGAGCTGTAGGGAGAAAATGCTGAGAGCCTGAATTGGAGCAATGGTGGCAGGGATGGAGAGGAAGAGCTACTTTGGGGAAGTGTTTGTGAGATCAGGTAGGCATGCCTTGGGGATTAGGCAATGGAGGTGAGGGACCGGAAGGACCTAAGGCTGAGGTGACCGAAGATGGCGTCACCTCCACCTGCAGCCAATACGGGCAGTGGTGTAGGAAGAGCTGGTGGAGGAGCAGAGAGGAATGTGTCTGGTTTAGGACAGGTTAGTGTGGAAGGTCTGTTGGACATCCCTGTGGACATGACCTCGAGGCAGTTGGGCAGGTGGATCTGGAGCTCAGAGGAGGGGTCTGGGCCGGGGGATTTTGTTGTCAAAACTGTGTTGGGGTGGGAGGTTGTCGAGAAAGAGCTGCCTATCATTTTCTTTCATTCCTAACCTCTTGTTCACTGAACTCAATCCCTTTGCACAGCATTTTTATTCTTGGTGAGGGCAGACATTAAATAACTAAGTGATAGATTATTTCGTTTTAATTGTGGCAAGGGTTGTGAAGGATGGGTCCTAGAGACCGTGGAAGGGAAGGCCTGGCCTGGTGTGGAGCCTCATGGAAGACCTCCTGAGGAGGGGACTCGTGAACTGGGCTGAGAAGGGCAAGAAGTCATTAACAAGATGAAGAAAGAGTGACGGGGAAGGGTTTTTTCAGTCAGTTTTCAGATTGACTACTAAGTTCCGTAGGGGAAAAAGGCTTAGTATCCTGCTTTTGAAGCCCTGAGAGAAAGGTGTGAAGATGGGTAGGCAGGCCTTTGATTATGCAGGGACCTGTAAGTGGCGGTAAGAGTTGGTCTGTTTTAAGTACACAGTTAGGGAGAGGGATGGTTACATTCATATAAGTACCTTCATAAAAGTATCGCGAGAGCAGCTGCAGAGGCACAGGTAGGACCCCTGCCTGAGGAGCAGCAATGGTGCAGGGCTGGCCCCCCACTGAGATGCTAGAGGCAGGGCCATTCCCCAGCCTAGTAGAGAGTAGATCTACGGGACAAGATTTTAAGCAAGTGGGTGATATGACCAGATTTTAAAACTTTTTTTTAATTACTTAAAAATTATTTTTAAAAATAATTCATGTTGGTCACAGGAGTGCAAGGGTTAGAACTGTATATTTTCCAGGGTAAAACTATATTCCTAAATAGAGAAAAAACTTGGGGCGCCTGGGTGGCTTAGTCGGTTAAGCGTCCGACTTTCGCTTAGGTCATGATCTCGCGGTTCGTGGGTTCGGGCCCCGCGTCGGGCTCTGTGCTGACTGCCAGCTCAGAGCTTGGAGCCTGTTTCTGAGTCTGTGACTCCCTCTCTCTCTGACCCTCCCCTGCTAACGCTGTCTCTCTCTCTCTCCTAGAAATAAATAAAACATTAAAAAAAAAAATAGAGAAAAAACTTTTAACTAGATCATTCTTTATTTCCTTGTTTTTCATTTTAGAAATCAGGACCTCTGATATTTAGAAAAACTATGTTTAACTCTACAGAAATCAGGTTTTCTGGTAAGTACAATAAACTAATAATACTAACATAACTATATTATAAATGAATAAGGTCATGTAATGTAATAGAAACTGATATGTTACTCGAACTAATATATATTTTAAACTAGGCTAAATAATTTGTTTTTAAGTGGTTGTAAGATTTTCAGGGTTTCTTTTGTTTCAGTGAAGATTTGGTTATTTTTAGGAATGGATTTTTCTGATCCTGTCTCAAAAAATGTAATATGAATAATTCTTTAAGAATTATAATTAATGTTGGGGCGCCCGGGTGGCTTAGTCGGTTAAGCGTCTGACTTTCGCTTAGGTCATGATCTCGCGGTTTGTGGGTTCGAGCCCCGCGTTGGGCTCTGTGCTGACTGCCAGCTCAGAGCCTGGAGCCTGTTTCAGAGCCTATGACTCCCTCTTTCTCTGACCCTCCCCTGCTCACGCTGTCTGTCTCTCTCTCCATTAAAAAAAAAGAATTATAATTAATGTGTAATAAAGTAGGCTTCTGTGAAACTTAACTCTGAATCCCAGCTTTTAAAACTAGATAAATTCCTTTTATGAGTATATGAAATGTTGTGATTGTGGTAAATAAAGCCTTTATGTCCCTGAAACTTTTATAAATATACCCATTATCCTAAAATACAGTAAAAATTACTACACACTAACATTTTAATTAGTATTTTGAGCTTACGAAAGTGAACTTATTTGTTAGGGACTATATTGTTTATGTAAATATTGATGTGTGAGAACTACCAGGTTATCATAGATCTTGAGGTTTATCAATATATTTTTTTATTTTTAAAGTTTTTTAGGGGCACCTGGGTGGTTCAGTCGGTGAAGTATCCAACTTCAGCTCAGGTCATGATCTCATGGTCTGTGGGTTCGAGCTCTGCATTGGGCTCTGTGCTGACTGGGGCCTGCTTTGGATTCTGTGTCTCCCTTTCTGCCCCTTCCCTGCTCACACTCCTGACTCTTCCTCTCTCAAAAATGAATAAACATTAAAAATAAAAATTTTTAAAAAGATTTTTTTTAAATGTTTATTTTTGAGAGAAAGAGCACGAGTGGGGGAGGGGCAAAGAGAGAAGGAGACAGAGGGTCCAAAGCAGACTCTGAGCCCATTGCAGGGCTCAAACTCACGAACCGTGAAATTATGACCTGAGCCAAAGTCAGACACTTAACCAACTGAACCGCCCAGGCACCCTGACTGAGCCACCCAGACACCCCAAGGTTTTCAACATTTTTGATGGATTTACAGCAGATCATATTTACTATGGTCTGACTCCTCTTATTGTTTCCAGTAACTTGACTAGGGTACATTGGTTGCCAAGGTTAAAGTTTTGGCATAAGGAGCAGTTTTTTTGTTAGGTAGAGCAAATTGGCTTCCTGGGCATCTGAAGCCATTCCCTTTTCTCTATCACAGCATGCTCAGGTCATTTGTTGGGTGCTTCTGCCATATGTGAGTCTTTGCTAAAGGAAATTGTCCAGCCATCAGCTAGACAGCAGAGGTGGTTCAAGGCAGCTTATTGATATCATAGATTATCAGTGGTGATAACAACTTGGTAAGAGGAAATTGAAGCCCAAGGTGGGTGAGGAAAAAAAAATTGGCATCTATCTGCTTTAGTAAATTCAGATTTCAGTGTGTAGACAAGTAAGACTTAGGAGACTGTTGCAGAGAAAAAACTGACATGGGGGAATAAGGTGATATGGACCAGTGAAATACATAATCTGATTTAAAAAAATCAATACCTAAATCTGAGATCAGCTTAAGAGTAGACCACTCTCAAGACAGTGATATTAATATATCTAAAGAAAGAATGAGGCAGCAGAAGAGAGTTAATAATAAAAGCATAAAGAAATATATAAATATATATGAGGGTTTAGTTGGGCCAAAGGAGAGAGTCTAATAGTACTGATGGAAGAGAGGTCTTGAACTGTGACTGTAGGTATGACGTGTGACTGATAAAGGTAGATGTAGTATCCATCTGAGCCTCCTCATTCAGGTGCCATGCTCATCAAGCAACGTTCATCACCTTTGGGTATCCAGGAAGACAGACATGCTGAAGGGAGAGTAATCATTACACAACCACTTTACAGTTACTGTTCATTTGAAGTACTAATTGGACATTCTAGATTATACATCTGAATTGATGGTGTAATGAAGGCGTGAGAGTGAGGCTCTGTGTTCTCACAGAACCAGATTTTAGTGCCTGAAAATCTAAGAATTAGTCCTTTGGATATGTGTCCATGCCTTTTGGTAGATCAGACATCTGACTTTCCATTAGGTGACCGCTCTTTTGTTACTCCATTCAAGATGTAATCTTGTGGAATTGCTGCTGAAAATCTCTCAATGTAATTCACCCCCTAAACAGAATAAAAGAAATATGCTATATAATCATCTCAATATGTACAGAAAAGTATTTGAAAAAATTCAACACCCATCATGATAAAAATTCTTAGAAAACTAGAAATAGAAGGAAATTTTCTCAAGCTGGTAAAGCATCTATGAAAACTCTGTAGCGGCCATTTACCATCTGTTTTCCCCCGATAGGTCTATAAATTCAGTTAATCTCAATCAGAATCCATGCTGACTTTTATGTAGAAGTTGACTAACTGTATCTAAAATTTATATGCAAGTGCAAAGAACCTAGAATAGTCAAAGCAATTTTAAGAAAAGAAAAAAGTTGGAAGACTTTTACTATTTTATTTCAAAACTTACATAAAGCTTCAGTAATTGTAGCAGTGTGGTACTAGCATAAGGATAGACAGATAGAACAATGAAACAGAACAGAGCGGTGCCTGGGTGGCTCAGTCGATTGGGTGTCTGACTTCTGCTCAGGTCATGATCTCATAGCTTGTGGGCTCGAGCCCCATGTCAGATTCTGTGCTAACAGCGCAAAGCCTGGAGCCTGCTTCAGATTCTGTCTCTGTCTCTCTCTGCCCCTCCCTCACTCATGCTTTCTCTCTTTCAAAAACAAACAAACATTAAAAAATTAAAGAAAATAGAAACAGATCAGAGAGTCAGAAATAAACCCACATTTATAAGGTCAGTTGATTTTCAACAAAGATGCCAAGGTAATTCTTTAGAGAGAGAATAGTCTTTTCAGTAAATGATGCTGGAACAACTTGATATCCACACTGAAAAAAAATCTCATCTTTCACATCGGATCATGGATTTAAACACTATATCCCCACCTCCCTGTCCTCCCTTTCTGGGGCTCCATTTGCATATTCGTTAGACTGCTTTATATTGTCTTATGCGTCACTGAGGCCTTGTTAATTTTTTTGTCGTCTCTTTCTGTGCTTCATTTTGAATCTTTCTATTGCTTTGTCTTCAAGTTCAGTGATCTTTTCTAGTATTTAATCTTCTGTTAATCTCATACAGTGAACTTCTTGGATATTGTAATTTTTTTTAATCTCTAGAAGTTTGGTTCTTTTTAAAAAATATCTTCTTTCTCAATATTTTCATATTTTCCTTTACATCTTTGAGCATATATAAAATATTTATAACAGCTCTTTTAATATTCTTCTCTGTTCATCATCTTTGTCTCTTCCATTTTTGTCATAATGACTAATCATGATAATGAGTCATTTTTTTCTTTTTCTGTTTAGTGTTTTTTTTTTTTTTTTTTAATATTTTTATTTATTTCTAGGAGAGAGAGAGACAGTGTGAACAGGGGAGGGTCAGAGAGAGAGGGAATCACAGACTGAAATAGGCTCCAGGCTCTGAGCTGGCAGTCAGCACAGAGCCCGACGCGGAGCTCAAACCCACGAACCACGAGATCATGACCTAAGCGAAAGTCGGATGCTTAACCGACTAAGCCACCCAGGCGCCCCTCTGTCTAGTGTTTTTGTTTGGATGGTAGATATCATGAATGTTACCTTCTTAAGTGCTATAATTGTATTATATAGTTGTATTCCTTTGACTTTGTTCTGGCAGACAGCTAAGTTTCTTTTGGGTCAGTTTGATCCTTTCCAACTGTGGATTTGGAGTAGCCTTAACTGTAGAACCACTCCTAAGATGTGACCCTGCTACATTTCTCCTGAATGCTTGGTATATTTAATGAGATCCCTCCACTCTGGCTAGTGGAAACTCAGTTACCAACCCTGTGTGACCTCTGAGAATGACTGGGCTTCTCTCTACACGTGGGCTGGCTGCTGTGCCGGTAGGCTCAATAGTATCTCTGTCCAGATTTCTTTTACTCTCTCTCTGTGCAGGTCCCAACTCTTGAGTATTCTCCCCCAGAAATTCTACCAACCTCAGCTTCTTGAACTGTAGTTTCAGGGCTCGGTTTGGATTCCTTCTGGTTACCAGTCTTCAAGATGGTTCACAGTGATCCCCGCCTCCTAGTATTCATGACCTTATGTTGTCCCCCACCCTATTATATCAAGATTGGTCTAACTAAGAGAATATGGTAAAACTAATGGCATATCACTTCTGAAACTAGGTCATAAAAGATACTGTGGCTTCTTTTTTGCTCTGTCTCTCTGATGACCTATTCCCTGGGAAGCCAGCTGCCATGTTGTGATGACACTCCCAAAAGAGCTCTTCCTAATTCTAGACCTAATCCTTCTCAGTCTGTCTAATCACGTTATCCTCTTACCAGAAACATTTGGTGTTACTTTGTAATATCCAAAATAAACAAAAGCTCCTTAGCAGAGCATAGTACCCCTTTTGACTTTTCTCCAGCACTCTTCTCCAGCTTCACCTCTTCCCCCTTTCCCTAGTCTGTGTTCTGACCATAGCAAACTATTTTCAGGTGGCCATACTCATGCCTGCTCTCAACACCCTGCCTGGGCATTTGTATGTACTATTTCTACCCTCCTCATCCTTAGCTAACTCCTACTCTTTACATTAAATGTCTTTTCCTCCAGTAAGCATGTCAGTACCTCCTTATGCTCTCCTAGGCTATGTTAGGTGCCCTGCCCAGGGCTTCTTGGACTCCCTGTTTTCAGCCCCTTATTCTGTCTAAGGGGTGTGTTTAATTGTTAACCCTTCCCTCCCCAATACCTCTAATATCAAGGACAGTGATTGTTCTAGTTTACCATTATGTCTCTCTGGCACACAAGGGTTGCTCACTCAGTACTTTTTGAATGAATAAGTTAGTGAAGAGAAGTGTTTAGAGTGCAGAAAGCAGTGACTTAGCATTTTCAGTTACTCAGTTCATTTTAATGCTGGATTTAACATACAGATGAAATGAATAGTATTTGGTTAATTATAATAATTTGATGAATTTCATTTTTGTAGTGACTTTTGGGGAGAAATTAAGTAATATTTTACTCGTTTCACTACAGTAGCCTATTTTAAATTACATTCTTGAAAACTTGAAGCTTATATAGGAGTATATATAGGATTATTGTACAACAAGACTTTCCTTTTTCTAAACAGTTAAGTCATTCAGTTGTTCTGGGCCTGTGAAGCTTACCATCGAGTGGCATTTGAAGTATTATACCTGTCAAAATGAATATTCTAAGCTGGAGGTAAGTAAAATGCAAATATTTAATGTATATAAAGCTATGAGGGAAAAATTATGAGTGTAAAGATTTATTAGCTCATCAGGTGAGGAGGCCAGAAATATAGATTGTCGTTTTAAAGGTGCCACAGATTTATTTTGGGACTTGAAATGCTTTAATTTTATCAAAATATACTGCTTTCTGAGAAGGAAACAAATCCTTTCGTTTTCTTTTTGTCTTAGGAAAAATGTTACTCAGTATTTAAATCAGGCATGTAGGAACTGTCGATAAAGGTGTTGTGGGTCACATACAAATAAAAATCAACGTAGTTTAAGAAAGAAATGTCAAAGTTTCACTTCATTCAAAAAGTTAGTGATAAGACACCTAGAACTTTAGTAAAGCCAGGTAGCTTTAGTGAGTAGAAGTAGATCTATCTCAGAGGTGAGGAGAGGAAAGGAAAGGAGACCCCTCCCCCCGCAACCAAGGAAAGGAGGGGAGGGTGTGAGAAGAGGAAAGAGGCCCGGCTGCATTTCTGCTGCCCCTGCGTGGTCCACTGGCCTCCTGCGTCCCTCAGCAGTGTGTTTTCCTTTGACAGGTCTCCTGATGGTGGCTCACAGTCATTTCCTTCATGGCTTATCTGTTGTCTGTGTGCTCCTAGCTTGAATGATGCATGTGTTTCCATTTGGGGTGCCATTGTCCTCAAATATGCCTTTGTGACTTTTTCCCCAGGTAGTTTACCCCTTCACACTAAATACTTCACTGTGCTTCCTAAGAACAAGAGCGTTTACTTACACAGTGCAGTGATAAAATTTAGGGAATTTAACACTGACACAAAAGTATTATCTAATAAACAGATCTTTTTAATGTTTTGCCAGTGTTCCCAAAACACCCTTTTTAGCAGTTTGTTGTTGTATTTTTTTTTTTCCTGGTACAAGATCCAGTCTGTGGTCTCAATGCCTTTTTCCAACGTTTTGTTTTGTTTTTGTTCTTTGTCTTTCACAATATGACACTGATGTATTCGATGTATACAAGCCACTTACTTTTGTAAAATGTTCCTCAGCTCCAGAACTTCTGGTGTTTCCTCATGATTAGATTCAGGTTATGTTTTTGGCAGGAGTACCGGAGAATTCTGGTTTGTCCCATTTTTGGTAATGTTAACTTTGGTCTCCTGGTTAAGGATGTTTCTGCCAGGTTTGTCCACTGTAGAATTACTACTTTTCTCTTTGCTGTTAACAATAGTTGTGAAGAGATACTTCTGTACTTGTGTATGAATGTCCTGATTTTTCATCAGTTCTTCTCTAAACATCCTTTGAGTCTTGCCTGATGAATCAGCTATTGCTCTGATAATTGCTCAGTGGTGATTTTGTAATTTCATATTTTCTTCTGCTTAGTTAACATTCTGCCATGAGGATGAGCCTGTTCATTTCCTCTTGTCTTACCTGTCAGTCAGTCACCTGAGCAGTTATCAGTATGGATTCATCGATTTTTACTTTGTTATGATGGGTTATAATCTGTTAGTTTTTTTTTTTTAATGTTTTATTTATTTCTAGGAGAGAGAGACAGCGTGAGCAGGGGAGGGTCAGAGAGAGGGAGTCACAGACTGAAACAGGCTCCAGGCTCTGAGCTGGCAGTCAGCACAGAGCCCAACGCGGGGCTTGAACCCTCGAACCGCGAGATCATGACCTAAGCGAAAGTCGGACGCTTAACCGACTAAGCCACCCAGGCGCCCCAATCTGTTACTATTTTTTATTTATTTGGCTCAAATTGTTTCCCACTGGCCAGTCGAAGCCAGCTTAACCTTTTATTGATGACGGGAAGCTGCCATTAGGAGCCTTGTTTTACATCTGTCTTTGGTTTATCTTTCCTTACTGTTAAATGCTGCTTTTCTTTGTAAAATCTTTTTATACATGGGATAAGATGAAAGTCTTTTTATACATGGGATTAGCCTCAGGACAAAATATTTCTTATTTCTCCATGAGCCATCTCCTGTGTAAATACCTTAATCGCCTTTCTTCCTGTAAGATTATGCTTGCATTATGTATTACTGTATCTGAGTGTATGGGAATGGCTAACATGTCATGATAACTTCATCATACTTAAAAAAATTATATTTAAAACATTTTTCTTGGAGTGCCTGGTTGGCTTAGTCGGTTAAGCATATGACTTTGGTACAGGTCATGATCTTACAGTTTGTGAGTTCGAGCCTTGTATGGGACTCGGTGCTAACAGCTCAGAGCCTGGAGCCTGCTTCAGATACTGTGTCTCCCTCTCCCTCTGCCCTCCCTCGCTCACACTCACTCTCCCTCTCTCAAAAATAAACAAACATTAAAAAAATTTTTTTTAATATTTTCTTTTTGGTATTTTGTTCTGTATGTTTTCAAGTGCTCCAAACTGAATAAATCTTTGATTTCATTTAGATGTTAAGTTTTACTTATCTTCTTCAGTAAGAAGCATGGAAATAAATTATAACCCAGAGTTTTGCCTTGAATAGGAGGAACTATCACAAAAACATGAACCTAGCGTCGACGAAGACTTTTGTGGTCATTATTTCAAGAATGCTGAATGTTGGACAACAAAATATGAAAACATAAATTGCAACAGTGACTTACAGGTGTTTCCCTCGTTGAATGTGAGTATCTGTGTTGTCAAAGTAGAGTTTACTGTGTACTCCCACTGAATATAAGTAGTAACTTAAATTCTATTCTCTCAACATTTTGATGAAGAAAGGTGCTTAGTTATTTTTAGGTTAAGTTCTTTTGAATGTGTGGTAGTAGGTAATAAGTAAGACATTGGCACCATTGTTCCGTTTCTTTGAGCCCCTTTGCAACAATACTCTTGAAGAAGAACCCTTTTGTCTTCCCATCCTGATCTGCTGTCTGTTCATCTGTCACTCTCTCTTGTTTCCACTCCAGTCCTACCTTTGCCCCCATCACTATCAGAACAGCTTGTCAAGATTTCCAGTGATCTCCATGTTGTGAGATCCAGTGGTCTCTTAGTCTTACCCAAGGTCTGTCAGCCTTCTTGACTTATCAGCACTTAAAGCTACTTGAACACTCTCCCTTCCCTTATGTACTTACTTCCCTCCCTGTTTGGAATATGAGATCCTAAAATGTTAACAGCACTTATCCATGGGCTGTCGGTCATTTTATCTTATTTTTTTGTCCTGTAAATTCTGAAATGCAAATATATCTTTGGTAAAAATAGTAAAGGGTTCTTAAAATGTATATTGAGGTGCGATAAAGGTAAAGTGTGCATATCAGAAGTGGATGACTTGATGAATTTACAGAACCTGAACACACGAGTATAGGCCCAGATCAAATACAGAATGTTTTAGCCCCTATGCTCCCATTTTAAGTCCTAACACCTTCCCCACCAAAGGTAACCACTATCCTGATTTAAAAAATAATTTTTCAATGGGGTGCTCGGTCAGTTGAACGTCCATCTTTGCTCAGGACGTGAACTTGAGGTTCGTGAGTTCAAGCCCGCGTCAGGCTCTGTGCTCAGAGCTTGGAGCCTGGAGCATGCTTCAGATTCTCTGTCTCCCTCTCCCTCTGTTCCTCCCCTACTTGCATCTGTCTCTCTGTCTCTCAAAAATAAATAAAGATTAAAAAAATTTTTTTAATTTTTTCAAAAGCAGGATTTTGTTATTCATGTTTGTGCTACAAGGAGATGTGTTCTTTGGTGTTTAGCTTTCAAATCTTTACTTTTTTCCTAACACGTTTTTTTCTTAATTGTTAAGACAGCTTTCCCCCATAGAAGTGCAGCAATATAAAATGGAAACATTCTATTTGTTTTTCCAGAATAAGGAACTAGTTACAAATATCAGAAATGTTTCAAACCAGGAAGGATCAACGGTAAGTCATTTTATTTGTCTTTAAATCAAATGTATACAGGTTCTAGGAAGCCTGAGAAGAATAGATACTTGGAGAATGATAGACAGTAGAGTTATTAGAAGTGGGGGGGTGGGGGGAGAAAGAAACATTATTTCAAACAGTATATTTTTGTGTGTGTCTATATGAATTTTGTACATGTTTGTTTCTGTCTTTGTTTAAAATTTCCTTTTTACGTTGTAATTTAAAGTTAACTGCTTAGCAGCCTTTTTTCAAATGCCTATAACAATGGGCTGGTCTGGACCATCACTGAGGATGGAAATAAATAGATAGAGACCATGAGTGTAGCACCGGGGAGAGGAGAAAATTTGGTGTTTGGGGGAATTCTAAAAGTCAGAAGACCAAGAGGTGGAGAGGGTTGGAAGCAGCTGTGTATAGGGAATGAAGGCAGGTTTAGGAGAGTTTAACGTTTGTTTTCATCTTGTGACCCTTTGTGTTTCCTATGTTTTTCAACCATCTTAAAGAGTAGTGTCATAGAAGAAAGGCATTCACTCTGCAGTGGCTGGAACAAACTCTTTGCTTTGCACAGGCTGTGTCACAGGTGGAGGCATAGGAAATGGAACGATAGGAAATATTCTGGATGGATGGATGTGAAAAGTTTGATGCAGTTATGTGGGGGCATTGCAGCATTCACAGGCATTACAGTGGGCAGAGTCCTTTCCCAGCAAGACCACCAGTGCCATAGATCTTAAGGGTTTAAGTAATTGAACTTATGTCCTAAATCTGTACAGTCTTTCTAACAATGTTATCTGACTTCTAATTCCCCCAGTTTAGTTCAAAACCATGCACATTTAAAACTGAATACTTAATATTATGATAAAACATGGGAAGAGTAGTATTAGAAAAAGATATTTGAATGGTAATATTAAGTAAGGCTTAAAATGGGAACACTTGGGGGAGATTCTTTAGAAATATTAAAAGGGGGCACCTGCATGACTCAGTTGGTTAAGCATCTGACTTTGGCTCAGGTCATGATCTCACGGTTCATGAGTTTGAGCCCCAGTCAGGCTCCATGCTGACAGCTCAGAACTTGGAGCCTGCTTCAGTTTCTGTGTCTCCCTCTCTCAGCCCCTCCTGCTGCTCACACTGTCTCTCTCTCTCTCAAAAATAAGTTAACATTAAAAAAAAAGAAATATTAAAAGTAGAAAAATTGAGGGGCGCCTGGGTGGCTTACTTGGTTAAGCGTCCGACTTTCGCTTGGGTCATGATCTCGCGGTTCGTGGATTCGAGCCCCGCGTCGGGCTCTGTGCTGACTGCCAGCTCAGAGCCTGGATCCTGTTTCAGTCTGTGACTCCCTCCCTCTCTGACCCTCCCCTGCTCACGCTCTCTCTCTCTCCTAGAAATAAATAAAAAAATATAAAAAAATAAAAAAATAAAAATAAATAAATAAAAGTAGAAAAATTGAAGAGTAGAAAAGCTTTTTTCCTCTTTCATTGCTTTGATTCTGAGAGGACCATGGGGGGAAAACAATGGGGAAAATCCTTCCAGTGTCCAGTGCCCCTCCACTACCTAGCATTTCTTCTCATTGCTCTAAAACTGGAAAGTGGGGCGCCTGGGCAGCTCAGTCAGTTAAGCGACCAACTCTTGGTTTTTGGCTCAGGTCATGATATCATGGTTTGTGAGTTTGAGCCCCATGTCAGGCTCTGTACTGACAGCAAGGAGCCTGCTTGGGATTTTCTCTCTGCCCCTCTCCTGTTCATCCTTTCTTTCTCTCTCTCTCAAAATAAATAAATAAACTTTAAAAATTTTAAGACAGTGAAAAGTAACCCAATTCAGTTACTATAAGTTGTGTTAAAATGTGGTGAACGATTGTTGAACTATATTTTCTTTCTTTTTTTTTTTTTTTTAATATTTTTATTCATTTCTAGGAGAGAGAGGGAGAGAGACAGCATGAGCAGGGGAGGGTCAGAGAGAGAAGGAGACACAGACTCTGAAACAGGCTCCAGGCTCTGAGCTGGCAGTCAGCACAAGGCCCGACGCGGGGCTCGAACCCACAAACTGCGTGATCATGACCTAAGCGAAAGTCGGACGCTTAACCGACTAAGCCACCCACGTGCCCCTGAACTATGTTTTCTATAACAGTTTTTTTAAATAACAAAGGATATGTATCTTTTTTTTTTCTGTTTCAGGATGTAATAGCCAGAACACAGAGAGATGGGTTTCATATATTTGTTGTTTCTGTGAAAACGGACAAAACAGATGCAAGATGGAATTTGAATGGTATATTTAAACTGCATGCATGTTTGCTGTCTGTTTTTACTGTATTCTGTGTTTTTGTCATTGACCTCAATTTACATTTTCTGTTAAAATACATCATTGAAAACCAAATCTCCATTAATCACAAAAATAAATGACCTCTTTATCTGGGATACTTAAAACTTTTTGTGGGTGGCTTAGTCTTAAGCTCCGACTTTCGAGGTCATGATCTCGCGGTTTGTGGGTTCGAGGCCCACTTCAGGCTCTGTGCTGACTGCCAGCTCAGAGCCTGGAGCCTGTTTCAGTCTGTGACTCCCTCTCTCTCTGACCCTCCCCTGCTCATGCTGTCTCTCTCTCTCTCTCCTAGAAATAAATAAAACATTAAAAAATTAAAAAAAAACAACAACAACTTTTTGTTTATCTTGCTATGATATTTTTTAATGAATTGGAAATTTAAAATTAAGATAAATTTTTAAAATTTCAAACTCTGGTGGGATATAACACTTTCATCTTTCCAGATTAAAAAAATTTTTCTCATATAGAAATGGGTAGGCAATATTTTAATTGTAGTTGAAGTAGATTGTATTCTATATCAGGAAAATGGCCATCACCAGGGGTTTAAAATTTTTATTTTAAAGCCTCTGTCTGTAGTTTAGGAGTAGAAGTAACCTGTCTGGCGATTACTTCTGTGGTCAGTGAGCTTCGTGCCACCCCCCACCCCGCCCCCGCCAGTGCAAGAGTGGGCTTACAATAAGCAGTTTTCCAGGGAGTGAATGCTTTCACAGAGCATTGAATTGCTTCGGCTGTCGTTTTGCAGAGTGAGCGTCTGTTGGACCAGTAGTAGCCAAACAGCATGTGAGGATCCTGCTCCGTTTCATCCACTAGGGACACAGGGGTGAAGCCAGGCTTTGCCTTTGAGAGTTGCCCAGTCCAGCCGGGAGGCAGAAAGTACTGAGGGGACACAGGCACTGCTTCAGAGAAGGCACAGAACTGGCATACTGCAGAGGAAGCTGGGGGAGATGGCTGCTTTGGAAGAGTGGGAAGTAGGGCTTCCTCCCAGAGGTGACATAATGGGCCAGATAAGAGAGCTGTTACCTAGATTTGTGTGTCCCCCCACACTCCCACCTTCCCAGGTATTGTGTCTTTTCTCCTGATACCAGCAAGCAGTTTTAAGGCCCTGCTAGTTAGTAATAAGCAATTACTGAGCCCTGTAAGTCTTATACTGTATTTGGTGCTCCGTTTATTGTTACCGTGGACAGCAACCCAAACGAGATGCTTGAATTCAGTAATTTATCCCAAGTTACACTAAGGAAGACAAAGTCCTCAGTGAGGTCAGTGACTCAGCATGGGGCCACTCTTAAGGCTGGCACTGCTTTGCTGTGTGCATAAGATCAGATTTGGCCCAGGTTTTACAGCAGCTTGTATGCAAGTAAAGTGTCTTGATAAGATTACATGTTAATGACTAGTAAATAGCCAACACATTGTGTGTCTGAGGTAAAAATTCAGCATTTGTTAGCTTGGTGTGTGTTCTTGGAGCCTTCTGGGAAACGAGCTTACATTTCAAAATATAAGAAAAGACTAATTGGTAATTTAATTCTTTGATGTCTTTATCCCCATCTTCACCAGTTTCTCTTTCTATGATTGGGCCTCATGGATATATTTCTGCATCAGATTGGCCTCTGATGATTGTGAGTATTTCTCAGAATTTGTTTCCTTTTTTAAAAATGAATTTTATATCCTAATTGGAAAATTTAACAACTTAAAGAGCTCAGTGGTGGTATCCCTTAGTAGTAATGCTGTGGCATACCTTCTGTTTCTGGCTAGAGGGACAGGAAAATAAAAGACTGGATACTTGAATGAAGAAATGTCCATTTTTCAAGTGATCACAAGCCTTAACTGACTAAAATTGCTCTTCTTCCTACAGTTTTACATGGTGATGTGTGTCGTTTATATTTTATATGGCGTACTGTGGCTCATGTGGTCTGCCTGTTATTGGAAAGATATATTACGAATTCAGTTCTGGATTGCAGCTGTTATTTTCCTGGGAATGCTTGAAAAAGCAGTTTTTTATACTGAATATCAAAACATCAGCAGCACTGGGCTATCAAGTAAGCTGTGACTCTCTCCGTATGTACAGTATGATCCAAGAAGCCCCTTGCATTTGTGAGTAGAGCTACGGGAGGCCTCCTTTGCACAGTGGTTTGGGAGCAGCTGGATTGTAGATGAGGAGGGATGAGAACATGAGAGTAGGACTCTGATCTAGGCTGGCGTCTGTGTCGTCCTCATTTTCTGTTTCCCTTCTTTGCCTCACTTTCCTCCTGGGGAAAAGAAGATTCCATTTCAGTGATTGGACTAAATCAACAAAAGTTCCAGACGGGGGCACTTTAGGTGCTACCAAACCTTTTAACATATTTCTCTGTCTTTGCCCCATACTCTTTCTTCTCATTTCTCCTTCACAAAAGCAAAGAAGGAAAATTTGACCCCAGGGAGTAAAATCAGTAGTTATGGGATGGACAGTGCCTGCAGCCTCCTTGCGTCCTCTCTGCCTCTTCACTCACAGAGAACTCCAGGTGACCACTGGAGGCCCCTCACAGTTCACACAGGGAAGCGTGAGAATCTGGGAGGGCAGGAAGGTGGGCATCCTCAGATGTGTGCCCCAGGTTGCTAGAAGGTGGAAGGTAGAAAGACCAGAGAGGTAAAGGTACAATCCCGTCACCCAACCTTTGTAAAGGTAGGTAGCTCCAAAGGGATGAAGCACTCTGGAGTGATCAGTTCCGAGTGATCAGTTAACATGATCTTTGTATGGATCTTCATTGGGTGTGATTGTGTCTGCTATTTATTTTTATATTTATGAGTGAGTTGGAATGTAAATGAAGCCAGACTGTTCGCCAGACTGTTGATAATTATTGAAGCTGAGTATTGGGTACATGGGAGTTCACTATACTGCTTTTTCTGTGTTGGGGAATGGTTGCAATTCCCAAAATGAAAGGATAGGTACAAAAGAAGAAAGTACAGACATCCAGGAGGGCACATTAGAGGTAGTGTAAGAGGTTTTAGTGGTATTTGTGTGTGTTTGTGTGCATGTGTGCATTGTGTGTACGTGTGTGTGTGTGTGTGCGCACGTGCTCTAAACCAAATAATGAAGGAGGGGTGAGGCTGCTGCTCCTGGCTGGGGAGTAAAGCATTCTTGAATGTGAAGTAAGGCAGTTCGACTCCTTTGCTCTGAGTGGTGGTCCCGTCTTGTCTAGGGAGTGGTGAGGGTGGCCTGAATGTCAGTGAAGAGCAGCAGGAGCCTGAGAGACAAGGAGAGATGAGAGACCACGTGCCATCCTCAGGGACTTCAAGCCCTCTGTCTGAGATGATACAATCAGGGCTTAGGAGAGAAACCCCAGGCTGCTGTGAGCGTTTGTGAGGAGTCCTGTGAAAGGGACTGGTGCTAGACAGCATGGCTGATGCTATTTCTGATTTTCCCAAGTGGGAATTCTGTAACCCAGGCTGTCTTGCTTAGCACTGATCCTGCAGGGACAAGAGACAGTGATTGTTAGGGCCCAACATGGGCACCTTAAGAACAGGTCATGTCAGATTGACTTCTTTCATGCTTCTAAACTTAGTGTCATTATCTGGACTTCTTAAAGGTATTTGACAACTGTGACTTCTTGTAGACAAGATGGAGAAATGTGCGTCGGAATCTGGCCATGCAGCTGTATCTAAGGAGCCTGTGCACATGAGCACCGATGAGTCTTGTCACTATAGAGCTGGTTTGTCCAGTGTGGCGGCCATAAGCCACATCTGGCTGTTTAAGTAAAATTAGCAGTTCACTTTCTCCGTTGCATTAGCTGCATTTCAAATGCTCAGTAGCCATGTGTGACCTTTGATTACTGAGTTAGACAGCGTGAATGTAGAACATTGCCATCATCCTGGAAACCTCTGTTGGACAGCACAGCAGCCATGGTTCTCATCCCTGCTGCACCTAAGCGTCACTTGAAGAAGTTTAAAGCAATACCAGTGCCAGAGATTCTGGTTGGAGTAGGGCCTAAGAATTGGTTCTGTTGAGAGGCTTCCCGTGTGATTCTAGTGGGCATCTAGGATTGAGAACCACTGGCTTAGAAGGAGGTGAGATACCTGTCTCACAGGTTTTAGACCTTGTGGCTGGTTTATCCTTGTTACTCACCTAACATTTATTGCAGACCTGTACATATGTAGAGAACATTCGCTATAATTCTGTGGATGGTGTCAGGCTGGCAGAGTTAATACAGGAGGTATAGAGAATAATTTTAGTTGGGCCCTTCTCACATGAAGGTACTTGAAAGGGTGCAGAGAGATTTGATGTCCCAAATGGAAAGGGAAAACTTAATAGGTATGACCTTGAACTTGGGGTTGAGGTACAAATTGCAAAAATACAAATGGGAAATGTTTCTAAAGGATTTAAAGGTTGAAGCTGATGAAGCTCAACATAGATAGTTATAGACAGTTATGCCTCTCACCAGCTCTCTCTACCTTGGGTTACAGCAGGAGGTCTAGCAGTCAAGACACTGAGAAGGTCCACCTGCCAGGAAGGTTGTATTCACTTTACTCCAAGAGGGAAATAATCCAGACTGAGCAGCTCCTGAAGGAATTTGAAAGCACGCCACCCTTAAACATCGATCATCCTAAACCTCTTCACATTCTGCATCCACTCTTAGAGAGTTCATCCACTGTTTTTCTTCCTAACGCTCAACCTCCTGGCCAGATGTCTGTCCTGAGCTGCAGACCTAGTAGCTGGTCATCTGCCAAACGTCTTCTGAGTGCCTTGCAGCCTTCTCATCTCTGTAGGGCAGAGAAGGAACTCACCTTTTCTGCCCTTGTACTTTCAACTTGCTTTAGTCCAAACCTGTAGCCACACAGTAGGAGCATAAATACATAAATGATGAAGGCATCCTGGAGAAAAGAAAACTGCAGAGGACCTTATGGTTTTCATGTATTTACAGGACAGAAAGTTCTTTATAGCCTCAAGGGGAAGAACAAGAACAGAGTGAAGTGAGGGGAGATTTTAGCCTGATATAGGAAAGCTGTGCCCAAAAGAGCAGAGCAAATATGGAGTGAATTCTTTAGGAGGTAATGAACTGCCCTCCACTGAGGTTTTCAAACATTTGGATTAGATGACCTTTAAAGCAAATAAGGCTAATGCGTCTGGGGTCAGAATGTAGTTAATACACAGTACATCTTTAGAATCTTGGTGGCAGGCCTCTCTCTAGATGTACACAGAATGAATGGTTTTCTTTCTTCCCCTCAGCCCAAGGTTTATTGATATTTGCGGAGCTGTTATCTGCGGTTAAGAGGACATTGGCTCGCCTTCTTGTGATCATTGTGAGCTTGGGCTACGGCATTGTGAAGTAAGTATTGGCATATTGGAAAGATACTGAGCTTCCGGCCTTGTGACCTCTTCCACCACATTATGAGCTCTGTGAAACTGGACACTTCTTAGTACTGTAATATGAACCCTGTAGGGAAATACCAGCAAGAATGTGTTTTCACAGTACCTCCGTGTACTGGCCACTTGAGCCTGTCCTCGAACAAAGATCTTGAATTTGAAGTCCAGTGACTTTTTATAGTTAGATGAAGAAGTAATCAACTTTAAGAATAATGGAAAATTTTAAATGATTCCTAAAATTTAAACCATTTTCTATTTCCTAGACCCATATTTCTGCTTTTACGATTTTATTCAATCAAATATTGTAAGAGAGGATTAAGCACCAGGTCAGCAGGATTTCAGACCGAAACCTGGCTGTCCATTGAGGACCCTACCTCTTCCAGACCCCCTCAGGCTGATCTTTTCTCTCCCATGCCTGTGAGTCACTGCGAATGAACGTGGAACAGCTTGTCCTCTTTATTCTTATTGCCTTTTTAAAAAAATCTCTCTAATTCCCAGAAGCTCAAACTTTCAGTCGGGATCACCTGCTATATCTTCTTACTACAGTCACCTTTTAAGTTTCAGATTTCTCCCCTCATCCCTTAATTCATGGAGTACTTGTTCCCTAACTTTCTCAACACGTTGTGTGTCAGAATTCCCTGTGATTTCCATTTTTTTCTGGGTGATCCTGTAAGTAACCTGCTCACCTCCATTGGTCTTATCTGTCCCCTCACCTGTTACTGATTCCCTCTGCCATTTTCTAGACTTTATTGTTATGTTTAACTGTATCCTCTTTATAATTGCAAATTTAAGCAATCCACTTTTCCACTGTCACCTTCTCTGTTTCCCGTTTACTTTCCTAATACATCAGCTTCATTCTTTGATGCTGGTATGGCCTCTGGCCTTTTGATCCTGCCATCTTCCATGGATCCTTCAGGGTGCTGAACGGCTACCCAAGGGCACCTGAAGCCCTCCGCCTTTCTCTTAGCCCGCCTCCCTTCACAAATCCAGCTTTCCATGTGCTTCGGGCGTCTACTGCAGCGGCAGAATCTGCCTGCGAACACCCGACCAGATTGCAGGCCCGTGTCACTTCATGACCCAGACCTTTAAGTGCGCCCTTAGTGTCCCTGGTAGTTCTTCTGGATCCCCTTGCCCATCTCTGGCCCCTTTCCCACTCTGCAGAAGACCTTATACCCATTCTCTCCCCTCCAGCCTTGGATTCCCTGCTCACATCTGTCGTAGTTGATCCTGGTTCTTTTCTCACTGAGAAAATAGAAGCCACCAGAAAGGAATTCTAATGCCTTCCTGCCCCCAGACCTGCACCATTCCCCCCATATCCGAACACACACAGCGTTCTCCTCCTCTTGAAAGAAAGGCACATGGTTTAGTCCTTCCCCTGCTCTTGGGCTCCGGGTCCTGTTACCTCTCGTCTGCCAATGAAGCTGCTCCGGTGGCCACTTCTGTTTGCTCCGGGCTCCTCAGTTTTCCTCTGGTGGGTCAGTGCCATCAGCATGCTGTTATTTCTGTCATCGTCAGGAGCAGACCTCCCTCGATCCCAGCTGACACTCCCCTCTGCTTCTCCTGCATTCCCCCTCACCCCGGAGCAGCAGCCTTTCTCAGATGGGTGCTCTGTACTTGCCACTCCAGCTTCCCTCCTTTTCTCCTGAACACACCCTAGTGAAGTTTTGCCTCTGTTCCTCCATTGAGACTGCTCTTGTCAATCACCTTGACCTCTCAGTTGCCAAAACCACATGGCCTTGCTCAGCTTTTGTGCAGGGGCCCTGGCTGCTCATTCCTAGCCCCCTCACCCCCTTGCTGCGCAGTCTTTGTCTTCCTGAGCTCCAGCATTGAAGTGCCCCAGACCTCCCCTCACATGACTCAAAGCCCTGGGGCTCACTCATCTAGTTTTTGGCTCTAACGTCAGGACACATCCAGAGTGAACCTCCCCCTCCCTTCCACACCAATCACCCTGGGCCCCACCACAATCTTCTCACCGTAGATAACTTTGGTGCCCTCCCTAACTGGTTTCCCAGCATCTGCCCTGGTCTCCTGTCAGTCAAAACAGACAAAATAGAGGCCAAGATGATCCTTTTAAAGTTTATCTTTGTTTATTTGGAGAGAGATAAAGAGTGAGCCGGGGAGGGCCAGAAAGAAAGAATCCGAAACAGGCTCTGGGCTGTCAGCTCAGAGCCCAGTGTGGAGCTTGAACTCATGAACTATGAGATCATGACCTGAGCCAAAATCAAGAGTTGAACACTTAACCGCCTGAGCCGCCCAGGTGCCCCAAGATGATCCTTTTTAAATGTAACTCTGATTCCCTTACATACCTGCCCATCTCGCTCAGTAAAAGCCGGATTCCCTTTGCGGTTTTCCAGATGACTGACCTCACCTGCCACTCCCTTTTGAACACTCTGCTCCATCCTGCAGGCTTTCCTGCTATTGCTGTTTCTTAAACACAGCACACACTTCCTCACAGCAGTAAAGGCTTCTGCCTGTAAGCGTCTTGCCCCAGACTCCGCGCGTGGTTTGCTTCCTCACTCCCTTTTCTCTGCTCACTGTCCTCTCGCAGAGAGCCTAGCACTGTCAGGACTCCCGATGTGGTGCACACCCTCCATCGCTCTGACCCTCATCCTGTTTATAGCTCCAGTTGACGCAAACATTAGGATTTGTTGTCTCTTCCCCCCACTTGAATGTGACTTCCATGGAGGAGGAGCTTTGCTGCAGGTGTCCTGCTACTTCCTAAGGCCCCAGTACAGTCCCTGGCACATAGTAGGCACTCAGCAAACACACACTGAATATACACACATATCCCTGTGAGCTTGAGATTGGTATAGTTAGCAAGGTTTTAGCCAGGACAACTCTTTTCCGTGGGTATTTATTGAAATTCCTTCTCAGATACTTTTTGGGGTTTTTGCGGGGGTTGGGGGGGTGGAGAGGTTGTTTCTTTCTTTGTTTTTGGCCTCTGTACCATAGTCAGAACACAGAATCCTGGCTGTAAGGAGTCAAAATAAACAATTTTGATGAACTAAATTAGATACAGAGTCTTAAATATAAGCTATGGATATTAGTTTAATTTTTAGTTAGATTTTATCTTAAAGTGACTACATAAAGTATTTTTCCAAAATCAGATTTGTTTTTTCTTCTAATTAGACTGGCTAGAGGGTTTTTGAGCTAAAATATTTGTGCTATATGATTTGCAAATTTCATGAAGTTTCAGTTCTGTTTCCGAATTACTCATTGCAAAAATCACTGTCTTTGCATTTACCCAAATTATCTATATCTTTAGGGAATAAAAAAAGCTATTTTAGTTCTTTTCCATGTAAAGAATGGAAACTGAAAAGTGTTAGCACTCTTGTTTGGGCCACTGAGCAAAGAAAGGGGGTAAAAAACTTTGATCTCTTCATACTCCTGTTCTTCTTCCTGAGCCCAGGTCAGAAAACTAGTGGCTTATCTTTAATAAAATGTATCTCAGAACAGTTTTTAGTTAATGTTAATGAAAGAATTAAGTTACTGTTTCTGTCAGTGACACAAGTAGGCGCTGGCTTTCCTAGGCTTCACCAGTCTACTCTTCCGCTCTGGGGAGTGAGTACCTGCGTGGCCTCAACTTGTTGCTGCCTGGGCATCCATCCAGCTTCAGGTCCTAGAGGAGACCCAGTTGTCCTGAGCCTGTTTCCACCTTGTTCCCAGGAAACACACTGTTTCTTAAAACTGAGGAAGCAAAGGCAGGGTCAGGACAGGCTGATTTGATTAGATAATGACTTCTCTCATATTGGAAAATTGGGCCAGTGATTGTATACAAATGCATTTTACTTACCCATGCCTTTTCTCTTTTTCTCTTTTTCCTCTTCTTCATTCCAGGCCTCGTTTAGGAACAGTCATGCACCGGGTGGTTGGACTGGGGATTCTTTACTTTATCTTCGCGGCTATTGAAGGCGTGATGAGAGTTATTGGGGTAAAAACTATATAATTCCACTTCTGTCCCTTTTTATTGTTGCTGTGAAATATGATTTAACTTTATATTTCCTGAGATGAATTTTTAAAGATAGGAAATTTATGAAAAAAGCCCAATTTGAGCTCCCCCCCATGGAATATTTCATTTCTTAAATAACTTCCTGAAAGTAGTAAAAGAACTTTTTAAAATAAGATGGATTATGAAGGAAAATATGTTCGCTTATGAAGGCACCAATTGATGTCATCCCAGGAATGACATCGCCAGAATGTTCCATCTCAAAAACATTCTTTATAAAGAGCATTTGTCTTTGTCATCGTGCAGTCTGCACACATTCATTTCTTCTTTACCCTTGGTTTAAACATGTGGAAGTGAACAGAATTAACTGTACCCTTCACACATGCAGATACTACATCTCATCACGCTTAAGTCTCATTTGGTTTCAGCTGTTCTGTGACTCTTGGGGATTCAGTGTTTGGGGATTCACCAGACTCCACTCTTGGAAGAACCGCGAGAAGGTGGTGTCCAGGGGGAAATGACTCAGGCAGCGTGGGCGGCAGTGCCTTTCTCTCTAAGAAGAGGCAGAACATTTACATCTGGGAAGACCCCTAGATTTCTAGCTCTCGGTTTTTTTTTTTAATAATATGGTTGACGACTGAGTGACCAAGCAGCTTATTATACTTTACTTGATTCAAAGAACCTAGTAATTTTTACCCAGAATGTCTTTTGGATCGGCTGTGTGAATCAGATCACTGGGCATGGAGTGAATGATCTTACGTTGCCGTCGAAATTTACTTCACATATTTTGATCTGACCCAGACAGCAGGACATTTGTCCAGTAATGTTAACAACCTCATTATTCTTTCTATTATCTTTAATACATCTGCATTCTGTATTAGATACACTTGCTCTTTTCATCTTTGACTCTTTGAAAGGCACATTTATTTTTACTTTCACATAACAGTGAAGCACTGTGCGTTTATGTACGTAATTTACAGGAGCTAGTCTTTGCTAGAAAGAAAAGATAAATATCCCACATGTAGATAGATATAGTATAAACACTGTTTTTCTTTAAAGTTTTATGTAGATAACATCTTAGTTATAACTTCCCCTCCCTTAGTTATAACTTTTAAATATGCTTTTCTGTCAGTTTGTGAGGAAAGAAAGTATCTAATCTATGGTTTATTTTTAGCCTTTCAGAGTTCCTTGTGTGTATCCCTTGGCAGATAGTAGGAAAGATCAGGAGTCTGTTTCATTAGTAGCCCAGGCTGTAGGTTTGGTGTGGAGAGGGGAGAGATTGAAATGGTTGATCTGAGTGGAGCTGGAGACATGATATGTTTTATTTGCCATTCCATGATACAGTTTTGCATTATCGTTGAATAGGCGGATGGCAACCCAGCACCCATTGCTGCCCAAACAAAAATGTCTGTGTGCATAGGCACACTATTATTAGGAATAAAAGTTTTCTGTGGCTTTTGTAAAATGATGAGATGATCTAAATTCTTTTTCTTTACCATATAATAATTTCTATAATAAAATGAAACTTTTACATTCAGATTTTTTCCCTTATTTTTATCTTTCAGGGGTCTAACCATTTAGCTGTCATTTTTGGTGACATTATTTTGGCAGTTATTGACTCCATTTTTGTATGGTTCATATCCTTTACTATGTCCTAAAGTAGTTTGTTGTATCATTAAAATCAGATTACTTTTAATACTTTTCCATTATAATAGAAGGAACTATAGTTATGCATTACTACCTTTAACCTCAATACAGGAATTTAGTTGAAGGTGAAAAAGTAACAATTACCCAAACAAAGAATATCCTTCTTTTTCTATTCAACAAATTTAAGTGCTCAATATGTGCCCCATATTGCGGAGACAGAGAAGAAAAAGGTATTGTCCCTGTATTACTCCGGTAGGGAAGACAAATACATAACTGGGAACAATAAAGTGATAGTAATTGCCATTGTAAAGAGGTGCCATGCAAACAGAGGAGAGAGAAAGCACGTCTAGTGCAAACCCCAGGAAAGACTTCACAGAGATGGTGACATTACATTGAGACTGGGAGAACAGATAGGAGCTAACCAGGAAGAGAAGTGGGGAAAACGCATTTTGGGAATATTGAGGGGAACAAATAGTGGGAAGTGTGAAAATATAGGGACAGTGGTAGAATGTCCCAGAGTAGCTTGCCTATAGGTAAACACGTATGGGAGAATTACGGAAGGTGGGGCCAGAAGGGAAAGGTAGAATGATGTGCTCAAGAGTCTAAAGTTCCTTCCACAGGGAGAGAGGAGGCAGGACTCAAAGCCGTACAGGCAAATACCATGATGAAATCTGTGTTAGAACTCAAGAATGACATGTAAAGGGACCTGGAAGAGACACCTGCCTGGCTCAGTTGGAAGAACGTGAGACTCTTGATCTTGGGATTGTGAGTTTGAACCCCATGTTGGGTGTAGAGATTATGTAAAAATAAAATCTTTAAAAATAAAAATGACCTGGAAAAGGAGGATCTAGGGTATTGAGACAGGAAGTCTGGTAAAGAGTCATGTGCAGTGGTCCCAAAAAAAAGGTGGTAAGAGTTAGAATTAGGGCAGAGGGAATGGGAAAAAGACCCCAGAAAATAGACTTAGTAGAAATGGGTGAGAAAAGAAGGGCAAGAGCGCAAGAGAAGTCTTGCATATCTCATTTGGGTGGCTGGGATCAGTTTTGCTCCCCAAAAGCCGTGAAAAGGACCATCATGGATGAAGTTTGAGCTGACTTGGGGCTGTAGTGTTAAGTGGAGAGCTGGAAATCCCAGCCTGGGTTTGTAAGAGGAATCAGAACTGGTGGTAAAGGTTGGAGGCCATCTTCATGTGAGACAAGGTTGTAGCTTGTAGAAGCGACCCAAGAACACATAGACCAGTGAGAGGAGAGGACCAGGGTGGTGCCTAGTGGAATGGGAACGTGCATGGAACACCAGCGTAGAAGAACCCAGAAATTGTCCCTGGGTGAAGACTGGGCGAGCTTTGGAAAGGAAGGGTGGTCCACAGCGGCCAGTAAGTCCAGAGAGATGAACTGCCAAGGTGCACCTGGCTTAGGCCATTCCAGAGGTCACGGTGGGACAGCAGGAGGGCAGGATCAGTGAAGCTGGTGGGGCAGAAGCCATAGTGCAGCAGCAGGAGAACCTTACAGAGGCAAGGGGAGCCATCCTCGACCCTCCTCGCTGCGTCAGTGACTCCAATCTGGGAAATCCCATTCTCTTTAACTCCAAGGCTGAGCCCTCTACTACGCATTCGTGGAAATAGGAGGAAACTTAAAGAAAGTGTGAGCTAGGCAGAGCAGAGTGCAGGGCTGTGCGTATCCCAGAACATTATTTTTATGTTTCTTCTGCAGTTATACCCTCTTTGAAACTCTTTCCTGTAGATTTTGTTTTTACCAAGTTTTGTTTTTGGGTTTCCACTATCTTCAATACTTGTCTTTTACCTTTTAATGTTAAATGTTCTTTCATTTCCTTGTAATTTCTTTCCATTTGCTCATGTTTGTCTCTCATAGGAAGGCCAGAGGGCTTGCGTTTGCCTGTTTCTCCTCTGCAAAGATCCCTCCCCGCTTTCTGCAGGCGGGTGAACACATGCAGCGCTGCTAATGGCCTTTTCTGAGTCCCTAGGGGTGTTTTCTTCTCAACCCGGTCTATCTGCTCCTTAAACTCCCTGTTTGTGAATTTTTAGTATGCTTCCAAGTTAAAAACAAACAGACAAAAACCTTTGAGTGTACTATCCTTACTCTGTAGAGCCATGGATCTCAGGCTGTTTGGGTGCCAAGACCAGAGAGGCCTTTGAAAATGAATGAATGCTGTCATGCTTCTTTTCCCAAGGTTATAAACGCACACCCCATGGAGGTTTTGCTTGTGGTGGGGCATTTAAAAACCTAGATTATATCCATGGATCCTCTGGTGTCTGAGGGGTGTCTAGTTAAGAAATAATACCTGATTTTTTGTTAGTCTTTATTTTATTTTGATTTTTAAAAAAATTTTTTTAATGTTTTTATTTATTTCTAGGAGAGAGAGAGAGAGAGCGTGAGCAGGGGAGGGTCAGAGAGAGAGGGAGTCACAGACTCTGAAACAGGCTCCAGGCTCTGAGCTGGCAGTCAGCACAGAGCCCGACGCGGGGCTCGAACGCACGAACCGCGAGATCATGACCTAAGTGAAAGTCGGACGCTCAACCGACTAAGCCACCCAGGCGCCCCTAGTCTTTATTTTATTTTGAGAGAGACAGAGAGATGGGTGGAAGGGAGGGGGTAGAGAGAGAGGAAGACACAGAATCTGAAGCAGGTTCCAGGCTCTGAGCTGTCAGCACAGAGCCTGATGCGGGGCCCAAACCCACGGACTGTGAGATCATGACCTGAGCCAAAGTCGGATGCTTAACTGACTGAGCCACCCAGTCGCCCCAAAATAATACCTGATTTAAAGAGTTGTTTCTCACTGAACTTGTTTAAAAATCTGCTGTACTTCTGTTAACAGCTACTAGTTTAGAATCCACATTTGTTGAAAAAACTTATAGTTTTCTTATCTTTTCAGAGAATGTTATAAATCTTACTGTAGTGTCATTTTTATGTTTTCCACATGAAAACACATTTAATGACATTCAGCTATTAATAAGGTGAAATGTGTTGCTCAGTCCTGACCGTGAGCAGTGTTCTAGCCATAAGTACTCCTCCCCAAGGGCTGGGCTTTCTGTCGGGCTCAGGTGCAGCGGCATCACTCGTTGGCGTGTTTACCTGATGTGAGGAGAAGGGGCCCGCAGTATAAGACATATCTGCCGTCAGGATCAGCAGAATTGCAGTGAAGATGAACTTGGCTTTTGGCCTCAGATCTTCGTTTCTGTCACTGCATTTAGAAAGTGAGCTTAAGATATTTGCTGAATTTGGAATTGTCTTGTCTTCAAAATTGTATACACGTGGAGCCTTTCATAAGTTGAGTGTGCTCTTCAGTCAGTTAATTGAGCTACAGTCACTGCGTTTTTAAAAATCTATATTATCTTTTTTCTTGGTAATTTACAGATATGTATTTCAAAGATTTCTTGTTCTTAACCATCCATCCACAAGGTAGTTCATTGGAAAAAACAGTAATGCAACTTGGCAGAAAATTCCAAAGACAGGCAACTCTAAAGACCCAGTTCCATCTGGATTTGAATGAGGGTAATTTATCACCTTTATGGACAGCATTGGCTTTGGTCCATTTCCAACACATAATAAGCCAAATTGGAGTGGGGAGATAAGGAAAACAAGGCAACTAGTTTGCTTAATGATTAATATTTTTTTTTTATAAATTTTTTTTTTAATGTTTTATTTATTTCTAGGAGAGAGAGAGACAGCGTGAGCAGGGGAGGGTCAGAGAGAGAGGAGTCACAGACTGAAACAGGCTCCAGGCTCTGAGCTGGCAGTCAGCACAGAGCCCGACGCGGGGCTCGAACCCACGAACCGCGAGATCATGACCTAAGCGAAAGTCGGACGCTTAACCGACTAAGCCACCCAGGCGCCCCTTAATGATTAATATTTTTAATAAAGATGTTTGAGATAAAAGTCATAAAGAAATTCAGAAATTAAAATTATCTTGGTTAGTGTTTCATGGTGAGAGAAAGAAAACTTAGTATCCATTTCAGCTTGAACCTGAATTTCTTATTGGCTTTTAGATGGCCATTTGGCAGTTTCCTTGACTGAAGTGAAAAGTCTGCATTTTCTGTAGAGGGTTTTTTTTTTAATGTTTATTCATTTTTGAGAGAGAGAGCACAAGTGGGGTGGGGCAGAGAGAGAATGAGACACAAAAATGAAGCAGGCTTCAGGCTATCAGCATAGAGCCTGATGTGGGGCTTGAACTCACAAACTATGAGTTAATGACCTGAGCTGATGTAGGAAGTTTAACCTACTAAGCCACCCAGGTTCCCGGGGAGAGTAGATTTCTTAAAGGATTACAAATGGCAGGCAAAAGAAGTAGATCTACATACATAACAGAATTGAGTGCTTGCATAATGACCCCTGCTTCCTGTGCTTTGATGAACCTAACATATCCCATAAGAATCTGATTCTAAAGTAAAATAGCTTGAAAAATTCAAAGCGATAGCTTTTCTCCAGAAGCCCTCTTCCACTTTTTTTATGCTTGTTTCAATTTTGTGCTGTTTTGCTGCAGGCAAATGACTCTGATCTTGTGCTTCTGGCCAGCCTCCCCCTCTCTCTCCTTGACTCTGGCTTGTGCTGGTGGATATCCTTTTCCTACCGCAGAGCACGTTCGCCTTCTGGTTGCTTCTAACTCCGTGATAACCGGTCCTGTTTGCTTTCAGAGCCTCTTTCCTTTAGAGGGAGAAAGGATTTAAGTTTTGCCTACATTTAACAATGGCTTGGTAAGTGGGGGTTTAGGCAGTTTTGAATTTGCTTTTGATCTTTGTATTCCTGGCTTCTAAGAAGTACTTTTGAATTATTAAATGAGACCAGATTTTTAACATAGAAATTTTATTTATTCAGGAGTTTTAAAAAAAAGTATTTGTCTTGATAATGTTTAATGAATATAGCATATTTACACTTTTGAAAATTCTCACAGTAGACTTTGTTGGTTGAATTGTTATTTTAGAAATTGATCTTGTAGCTCCTTGGTCTTTTAGGAAGATTGAATAGCAGTTTTAGTAATTTGAGTACTACACTGAAGTTTCTGATTAATGAAGTATTTGGAATTTAAAATAGGCAAAAATCCAAAACTTGCCACTTCTTTTGCTTAGCTCTGAAATTTTCAGCATGTGGTTCATGAAACAAAGCTTAGTGGTGTGTTCCAGAGGAAGCACTTTCCTTTTGCAAAGAGAGAGCTGCCAAGGAGCTCAGTGGAGAAGCCTCGTTTTACTTCTTCCTACTTGACAGTGCTGAGTGTCACCTGATCCCTGTACTGCTGGGAAACAGCCATGGTTAAGAAAACTCCCACCCTTTCGTGTTCTGGGAAAAGGCTCATGCAGAGGACCTCCTTTCTCCATACTTCCGTGAGACTCCCGGACACCCCCTTGTTACCTGTGACAAGGCCAGACCTATGTATTTCCTGACCAGTCTGGACAGAACACCAGCCTGGACCAGATGAAGCGGTCTCCCTCCTCAGGGCCCTGAGCTTTCATCCACCACAGGCCTCCTCAGTGGCCCCTGCTGAGAATCTGCACACCTCAGGGAAAGTCTTTCCTTGATCAGCTGTCCAGTCACGCCACCCACTTCCCCACACCTGCTGTCCAGTCTTGTTTACCCCTCCCCACAGAGGCAAAGCCCTGTCCAGCCTGACGTGTGGGACTCTTGCAGATCTTAGAGTTGGAACATTCTTCCCATTGCAGTGAGCCTCCTCTGCCTGTTGCAGTAATCTTTTGAATGAAGTCTCTTCCTGACTAAAGTCCAGATTTGTTTTATTTGACATATTTAAGTTTTTAAGTTTATAAATGGAATTCATAGATGACCTAATATGGTCATTCAGAGGATGAAACAAGAGTAGACTAGAAATAACAAAATAGGAAAGAAACAGAGACAAAAGCACAAGGACATATCATAATGTGATCTGTAAGAGTATCTGGCCCAAGGGTACCCGTTTAGTGTATATACTGGTCTATCCTGTTCTGAGAGCTTGCCATGAAGGAGAACATCACAGGGCTTCTTGCTTATTGTTTTCCTCAATGTTTATTTAGTTCAGACAGTGGTAAATTGTAAAGCAAATCTGCAGTAAAATCAGTATCACGATCACACAATATTGGCTAAAGTAATATTTTCTGTGTTTTTATTAGCTTTAATTTATAGGAACTATACTCAGTACTAATTTTAGAAATGTAGTAGAGGATTATTGTTTTAGTTTTTATTTTAACTGCTTATTACTGTTTAAAAAGGTTTTCCTTAACTTTTTCCACATATTTATAAGTTTGGCACAAACTATGAAGACTCTAAGGCTAAGAAAGAACACGGTGAAGTTTTCTTTATACAGGCACTTTACAAATACTCTGATCTTTGCCGTTCTGGGTAAGCGATTTAATTTTTCTTATTATAATAAATTATTTCAGTATTGCATGTTCCTTCAAAAGCGACTTTTTTGTGTATTTCAGCTTCTGTAGTGTTTATGGTGTGGACGACTAAGACATTTAGAATTGCAAAATGTCAATCAGTAAGTATAATCTCCCTATTTCAACAGTTTTTATTTTTAATTATACTATTTTGGGTAATTTTGAATACTTTAGTTTGTGTCTGTAAATAGAGGTAACTTAAGTGGAGATTGTCAGTTCAGTTTTAATTATTTTGCTAGAATTATGTGAACTTTTGCTTCCTTTAAATGAATCTGAATAAGTTCCTCCTAATTCCACTTTTCCAATTATGCTCTTTTCTCAACTTCCTTTCATATATACTGTACATATTTTTAAATGTTTATTTTGAGAGAGAGTGAGAGAGAGATCGCTTAAGTATGAGTAGGGGAGGGCCCAACAGGGAGGGAGAGAAAATTGTAAGCAAGCTTCACACTGTCAGCACAGAGCCTGATGCAGGGGGGGTCATTCCCACAAACCATGAGATCATGACCTGAGCCAAAATCAAGAGTCAGACATTTAACAGACTGAGCCACTAAGGATGCCCCCTCCTTTAAATATTTTGAAAAGTAATTATCTTCCTATATAATTTAAGGTAACAGGAAATCTTTTTTGTCTTGCATAAAATGAAATTGAGTTATTTTGTATCTAAATGGGGCTGTAAACCTGGAGTCTGACTGGTTTCTAGGATGGGATTGTGAACATTCGGGAGGTAACTCTGGGTGAGTTCTCTAAGTAGAAGATCCGTTTTAGACTTAAAATTTTAAAGGCCCTCTTGGGAGCTTCTTGATTTAGAGCTAGTCACGATGTTCTGAATAAACAGTTAACAAACAGCCCTCTGAACATCCTGGACTTGTGCCTCAGGGATTATTTAGTGAGAGAAGAAACTGAACCTTCTGCAATTTCTTTTTTCTCCTCCCCTTACCTTAGTGTTTTCACTTGTGAGTTCTAAGTTCATCTTTGAGATTCTTATTTTTGTTTTCTAAATCTTTCTGTTGACCCTAAAATTTTATGGAAAGAAATGTTTGTGATGTTGGACAGCCCTTTAGAAACATCTCAAACAATATATAATAAAATCTTATGTGTTACTAAAAGCGAAATAACCTGTTGGGAAAAACATTACATTGAAATCTTAGCATCAGAAATTTTAATGTCATCAGTGTCAAAAGTACCCATTTTTTTTTACATTTTTTTAACGTTTTATTTATTTCCGAGAGAGAGAGACAGCGTGAGCAGGCGAGGGTCAGAGAGAGAGGGAGACACAGAATCTGAAACAGGCTCCAGGCTCTGAGCTGGCAGTCAGCACAGAGCCCGTCGCGGGGCTCGAACCCACAAACCTTGAGATCATGACCTGAGCCAAAGTTGGACGCTCAACCAACTGAGCCACCCAGGTGCCCCAAAGGTACCCATTTTCAACCTGCTTCTGATTCTCCTGTGAACCTGCCTCATGACTATTCTTGTCTAGAAAATAGATGAAATGACCCCTGAAGCCCCTTTAAACTCTAATTCAAGATATAGCATTTCTTAGTTTTTATTTTCTTAAAAAAATACGTACTTATTTGATACCAGACTCACTGGTCAGAAAGACTTCATTAGTGTTTGTCATTGTACACTACTTGAATGGGAAACCTATTTTTGTTTATCAGAAGATTAACATTTCACGTTTGAATTGTCCTTGTTACAGGACTGGATGGAACGCTGGGTTGATGATGCATTCTGGAGCTTCCTTTTTTCGCTTATCCTTATTGTGATAATGTTTTTGTGGAGACCATCTGCAAACAACCAGAGGTACCTAATATAGGAAAATTCAAGTTTGGCAGCATTTGTTGATAACTGCTACTGTGTTCAACTAGAAACGCATTTATAGAAACTGGAGAGGTAGCCTTGCCTTCTCCTTAAAGGAGAATACAGTTAAGTAAGGAGACAGATGTTATGCAAGAAAGCGAAATAAGAGATGTATAAACTAGAAAGACCGAAGGTGGGTGAGGAAGACTCCATGAAAAAGCAGCACTTATGTTATACCTTAAAGAAAGGAGCAGAACAGTGAAAGACTGAGCAGGGAAAGAATGTACATTTTCTGAGGTAGTGGGGACAAACATGGTAAGTACTTTGGAGGTCATTGAGGCATGTGTTTTGGTGAATACTGCGTACACTGGAGGGGAATAAAGCTGGAAAGGAAGGATGGGACCAAAATCATAAGGAGCTTAATTGGTAAGTTCAGGTTGTACTGTTGACCACATGTGATGGGAGGCCCCACCTTCCCTTGCCTCTCTCTTCTTCCCCAAGGAAAGTACTGAAAAATGAAAAAGTACATACCCCTGTGTGTGTTTCTTCTTCTCTTTTTATTTTTTATTTTTATTATTTAAAAAAAATTTTTAATGTTTTATTTATTTCTGAGAGAGAGAGAGAGACAGCGTGAGCAGGGGAGGTTTAGAGAGAGAAGGAGATACAGAATCTGAAACAGGCTGCAGGCTCTGAGCTGTCACCACAGAGCCCGACGCGGGGCTCGAACCCATGAACCATGAGATCATTACCTTAGCTGAAGTCGGACACTTAACTGACTGAGCCACGCAGGCACCCCTCTTCCTCTCTTTTTAAAAGCGTACAATAATAATTACACGTATGATCTTATATACATGTATACATTGTTCTGCACCTTCTTGTTTGAGATCTATCTTTCCATACCATCCTGTATAGATCTACCACATTTTTTAAAAGTAGGCTCCATGCCCAATGTGGAGCTTGAACTCACAATCCTGAGATTGAAAGTCACATGCTCTGCTGACTGAGCCAGCCAGTCACCCCAAGATCTACCACATTATTTTTAATGACTCTATAGCATTCCATAATATGAATGTAGCATAATTTATAGAAGCAGTCCCTAATTATTAGGCTCTTTGTTTCTAGGATTATTGTTACTATCAGCAATGCTTTTTGAGTGCTGTTGGACCTAGTAAATGTGGCTCAGTCAGTATGCTTTATTTTCACCAGTCAGATTAGCAGTTTATCTTTTGTTAGGGGAGGAGTTAACAAGTAGTGGGCAAGGAAGGTAAACCTGACGTGGAGAAAAATGTACAGAAAATCCCCTTCCCCAAACATTGTAGATTGCAGAACTGCTTTCCAGAAAGATCTTATCCAGTTATGCTTTTATCAGCATGGTTTGGGAGCTCCAGTTTCACTGTGTCATTGGTAGTAATCTTTCCTAATTTGAGAGTAAAATATTAAATTTTTGTTTTTTGAATTTATGAGAAATGTTAAAAATGTAAATATTTTTGTATACAATGACACTGTTAGCTATAAACTGAAAACTGAACAGGTTTAAATGCACTAGTAACACTATTCCTTCTTGTTTTGGGTGTAGATATGCCTTCATGCCATTAATAGATGATTCTGATGATGAAATTGAAGAATTCATGGTGACGTCTGAAAACTTAAGTGAGTGATACCTCTTCTTATTAAATGACCAGTGTATGGTACCTCTACCTGTGATGCAAAGTCACATACACTGTTTTCCTGTTGAAATAATTTTAAAACTGTATCTGCAAAAACCTCTATTATGGCAGACAATCACAAAAGAAGAGTGAGTAATGAAATTTTCTTTTTCTTTTTTAAATGTTTTTAATGTTTATTTTTGAGAGAGAGAGCATGAGTGGGGGAGAGGCAGAGAGAGAGAGAGAGAAACAGAATCTGAAGCAGGCTCCAGGCTCTGAGCTGTCAGCACAGAGCCCAACACGGGGCTCAAACCCACAAACCGCAAGATAACGACCTGAGCGGAAGTCAGACACTTAACTAACTGAGCCACCCAGGCACCTCAGTAATGACATTTTCAAGATTGTTAATGTAGTGTGAGCTTTTGTCACTTGTTTGCTCTTAAATTCTAAGTATTAAAGTAGGTAAACTTTTTCACACTAATAATTTAGTTTATATTGTGCTTAGTTCCTAATAATCTTCTTAATGATAATTGCTAAATTTCCTTGAATCACCTCTTCTTGCTCTTCAGAATTATACAGATCTGTAATTTCCTGATCATGTCCAAAGCATTTCTAATTACAGTTTTAGTGCTGCTTTTATCTTTCAATTAATTTCTCCATAGCATCTTATCATTTTATTAATTTCACCATAATACTTTAATTAAGCATTTGAGGCAACATCAACACATAATTCAATTGCTGAGAATGAGTACAGAGATGTAACATTTATGAATTATGACTCTCAATATTATGAAGCAGTCCGTCCCACAGGTTGATCAATAGAATCCGTGCAATCCCAATCATAATTCTAACAGACCTAAAAAAAAATCTAAATTGTTAAGATGATTTTAAAATGTATATGGAAAAGCACAGGACCTAGAAGAACCAAAACATTCTTGTAGTTAAACATGGACAGATCTTGAAAACATTATGCTAAGTGAAAGAATCCAGTCATAAACATCACAAATTGTATAATTCCATTTATATGAAAAGTCCACAAAAGGTAAATCCGTAGAGACAGGAAATATATTGGGGATTGCCAAGGGTTGTTGGAAAGCATCAGTAGGGAGTGACTACTGATGGGTATGGGATTTCTTTTTAGGCTGATGAGAATCTTGTGAAATTAGTAGTGATGCTGGTACAGTTCCGTGACTACTGAAATTCACTGAGTTGTTGTACACTTCAAAGTGGTGCATTTTATAGTGTGGGAATTAGATCTCAATAAAATAAAATTAATGGATTTACACTAATTTCAAGACATAGAAATTTCATGGGATGCCCAAGTGGCTTAGTTGGTTAAACCCAACTCTTGATCTCACCTCAGGTCATAATCTGAGGTCATGTGTTGGAGCCCCGCATTGGGCTCACTGTCGTCAGTGCGGGGCCCACTTTGGATCCTCTGTCTCCCTCTCTCTCTGCCCATTCCCTGCAAACACACATGTGCTCTCTCTCTCTCTCTCAAAATAAACATTAAAAAAATTATTTCTTTAAAAAGTTAAACATATACCTGTTGTACAACCCAGCCATTCCACGCCAAGGTATTTACCCAGAAAAAAATGATAGAAATGAAAGCAGATGTTCACAGAAAGACACTAATGTGTACATTATTATTTTCAGCAGCTTTATTTTTTAAAGTTTATTTATTTTGTGAGAGAGAGTGTGTGAATAGGGGAGGGGGGAGAGAGAGAGAGAGAGTGAGAGAGAGAGAGAGAATGAGTATATCCCAAGTAGGCTCCGTGCTGTCAGTCCAGAGCCTGACATCAGGCTCAAACTCACAAACCATGAGATCATGACTTATGCCAAAACCAAGAGTCAGACACTTAACTGACTGAGCCACCCAAGTGTTCCAGCAACTTTATTTTTAATAGTTTAAAACTGGATGTAACCCAAAGTCCATCAACAGATGAACAAAGTTTTTGTGGTACACTAACAGGCTACTGTTCAGTAATCAAAAGTAACCAACACTCCACAACAAATAAATCTCAAAACCTTTATGTTGAGTGAGAGTAATCAAATTCAAAAGATGATAGAGTCCATGGATTATGGTTCATATATGAACCATATATGTTCACTCCCAACAATCAATCCAACCATTGATGGGAGTAGGATTGACCAGAAAGGAATTTAAAGAACCGTCTGGGATGATAGAAATGTTAAGTGTCTCAATTTAGAGTATACACTTAAAATTTGTGTATTATATAGGGAATGCCTGGGTGGCTCAGTCGGTTAAGCATCTGACTTTGGTTTAGGTCATGATCTCGCAGTCTGTGAATTTGAGCTCTATGTCAGGCTCTGTGCTGCAGCTCGGAGTCTGGAGCCTACTTTGGATTCTGTGTCTCCTCTCTGTGCTCCTTTCCTGCTCACATACTCTCTCTCAAAAATAAACGAACACTAAATTTGTGTATTATATGTATTGTACCTCAGTTTTAAAAATCAGTGTTTGCCCTTTAGAAGAATAGATCTCAACTGTTGGGATTTTAAATGCCCCATGGAAACATTTTTTGATCAAAGAACCTCATTTTCATTCATTTTGTCAACTTATGATCATAATATATCAGTTCTTATTAATGGAGAAGCACTATTTGCAAATTATTGCAATAACAAAAGTGAATACTTATGGGACAGATTAAGTGTCAGGCTCTGTCTCTCTATCTCTCAAACACAAATATTAAAAGAAATAAATATATATGTAAATATATAAATAATATATAAATCTACATAGATATAAATATGTAGATATAAATCTTTGTTGAATTATTAAATGTGAAGGAAAATAATATTTTATAATTTTAGATATTTATCTCTAAAATGTTTCTCATTGTAGCTGAAGGAATAAAATTAAGAGTCTCAAAAACAGTTTCCAATGGAACAGCTAAACCTGCTACTTCTGATAACTTCGTGAGTATAGTATACATTTGATGGAGTCTATGTCACATTCGTTGACTGTCAGGAAAACATTTTCTACCTTAGTATGAAAGTTTTTTGTATGAAAATCAATTTTACCAAGTAGCAATACTAGTTAAGTCTGACAATTGTAACTACTGTAGATCCTTGCTTCTCAAGTGCTATTCTTGGACCAGAAGCATGAGCATCACCTGGGAACTTGCTAGAAATGCAGTGTCAGTCCCACCTCAGACCTACTGAATCTGAATCTGCTTTTAATAGGTTCCCTTCTTTCAATAGGATCTTTTAATAGGATCTTTTAATAAAATCCCTTTTAACTATTCCTACGCACATTAAAGATTGAGAAGCTTTGTTATAGTAGAAGCTTGTTAATTTTTCAGCATTTTAAAGTGATTTTGGAAGCCATTTCAGATAACATTTGTTATTTATTAGGAAAGGACTTTATGTGTTGCCTATGCAGTTGACAAAAGTAGCATTTTTTATAAAGCTGGAAGCTTGAATAAAATGGTAAAATAGAGGATAGAGATGAGTTTTTAAATATTTTATGCATATTAATTGAGCAAAGTGGCAATGCCTCTCATAGTTTTATATTCTGCTTTCTTATAATTGTATACGTTGTGATTAGTAGAATATAAAAATGTATGTGTGCTTGTAAGTTCTGACAGGACAGATGACATATGAGAACAGTTTAATCTGTTTAGTAAATTTTTTCATTTTAATTTTGTTAATTCTGTAAAATGTGTTTTTTGAGTAGTTTTATGGTGATTTAAACTTTAAAAAATTACAGCAGTTTTTTAAAAAAATTTTTAATGTTTTACTTATTTCTGAGAGAGAGAGAGCATGAGCAGGGGAGGGTCAGAGAGAAAGGGAGACACAGAATCTGAAACAGGCTCCAGGCTCTGAGCTGGCTGTCAGCACAGAGCCTGACACGGGGCTTGAACCCAGGAACCGTGAGATCATGACCTGACCTGAAGTCGGGCGCTTAACCGACTAAGCCACCCAGGCGCCCCAAAGAGAGAGAGAGAATCTTAAGCAGGTGAAATCTCAGTGGGGAGCCCAACTCGGGGCTCGATCCCACGACCCTTCAATCATGAGATAACTAAAAGCAAGTTTCTGCTAAAAATCCGATACCCCAACTGACCTGCTTTCCTTCTCTTGTCTCCTGCAGGGAGATGAGCATAAATATAAGTGATAGAAATAAATAGGCTTTTGTAAAATTAGAGTATTTATATGGTCATCTTTTTCTATTGAAAAATTATAAACTCATGATATAAAAACTTGAACAAATTAGGAGGTATAATGAATGCTGGGAGCAAAAATCCAATACAAATCAATATTCTTGCTATTTTCTGTCTTACATATCGACTCTGTGTTTCTACTCTGTTTTTTCAGGGTAAAAAAAAACAAACACCTGCGCATCTAATGAAAAGAAAACCAAGAAGTACAAAATTCTGAAATCCAAATTTTTGTTTATTTGCCTGTTTAAGAACATACTGGCATAATTTCTGTGGGGCATAAATACCAAATTCTTAGGATATATAGAAATGAAGAGAATCATGTGTTTGAAATAAATGCTTATGTTTTATATACATTATATTTTAAAATTCTACTTTAAGGTGATACTAAGCAAATGCTAATATATAAATATTTATTTCTACAGGATGAAGATTTGAAGTGGGTGGAAGAAAATATTCCCTCATCATTCACAGATGTGTAAATATTTTTTGTTAAAGTTTGAGTCTAAAATGTAGGATATCGTATAAAGAGATCACTTTCATACCTCATCATGTGCTTTTCGAACCTCGTACCCCCTGTGTTTTGATAGGCCCCCAACATCAGCGAATGACTAGTGTCATGTCAGACTGTAGGGAAAACAGAGCCCTGCCTTGGTCTTTCCTTTTCCTTCAGTTCTCACTATACAACAACCACTTGAATGCTTGTGGCCTATAACCAACTCCAGCCTCTTCTGATCTAAGTTTTTCAGGATTAGAATCACTAATTTTGTTTCAACTTTCTATTATAGAAAAGTTCAAACATATGTAAAACATTTTTTTAAAGCACATCGAAGCTCCATACTGTGTATGGAAGTATGGAAGAGTTTGGAGGAAAAGGATGAGTGGGGCAAAGTAGAGTATAGACCAAGCCCTTCGGGAACTTTGAGCTAACCAGGATCAGTGTTCCTGTTTGACGCAAGAATTCCACGTAGCCATTTCCACAGGGGAAACCAGCAGGATAGGCAGAGAGGATGACATCTTCATATACTGTTCTTTTCTTTCCTTGCTCCCGTTTACTTCCTTTGTAGACAGTTCCTGTCTAGTATGAAATTCTGTTTGCATGTCATAGGACAATTTGAACAGATTATGGCTTTTCCTTATCTCTGGTCAGCCATAAAGGACAGCTTAGCGAGTTCACCTTCCTCTTCAATGCACTGAATACATCTTACTAAGTTTTAAATAATCATTAACCTCACAGAGGAAGCATTTTTGAGATTGCTAGTGTTTACCTCCAACAGTGCTGAGCACCCAGCAGTTGTCTTCTGGGTCCCTCAGGTTCTGGTGCATATTTCCCCAAAAGCAGTCTTTTCTCCTCAATTTTCCTTCATAGTCGTATTCCAGACAATCTGACCTGGCCCCTTTCTCACACCTAGTTAGTCTCTCGCTTCTTTCTTATGCCTTCACCATAGACTGCTCTCATTGTGTGAAGATATGCATAGCACAGTTTACCCATTTGGCTATTTTCATTTTGGCGGAGATTAAGAACACTGTGAAAATTCCTCTGTGTGTGTGTTAGTGACCCTAGGTGTTCACTTCTGTCAGCTGTGTCCATCCAGGAATGAGAATTCGTAGGTCACAGAATATGCCCGTATTCAGCCTTCATATTCACTAGCCTTTTAATAACATCGCCACCTGTTTGTTTTGTTTCAGAGCTCTTCCAGTGTTAGTGGATTCAGATGAGGTAAAATATATTTTTTGCTTATTTTCTTGGTGCTGTTATTTTCACAAAGTAGAAATATATTTCAGAAAGAAATTCTGAAAGTTACTCTGTAGAACGATTGCAAATGGAGCAGCCTGGAAGACTGCACTGATTTGTCAATGAAACTCAAAGGAGCTCTATCCTCATTGAAAATAGGAGTAAGATAAATGCTTGTTGGTATAAAGGAAGAGAGAATTATTTCATAAGATTTTGAGTCTGTGATTTGCTAACATCTATGTTGGTAAGAGTTTAGAATACTTTAACGTAGCAGTTTGTCTAAATCTCTTCTACTTGAGATATTTTGCTAAGGTATTAAATAGAGTTTCTATCTCATTTTGATTTGCTCAGCAGGAAATTTGAGCAGAGGATGTGGATTTGGGAAGGTTTAGAGGAGAAAAATGAGTTATGGATCGTCCGGACATTGAAGGGTGGCCACGACAGGAAGAAGTCTGAGTAGTGGGAATTAGAGGATGGGTGCTGGGAACTCTAGCTTCGGGCAGGAGCAGCAGAGGGAAGTTAGTGGTAACTGAGCCATAATTTAGGTGGTGGCTCTAGGAGAGCAGCTGCCTCTGTTCACTGAAGGGAAGTGACTTTGGCCACAGCATGCTGATCCAACAGTAGTGGGAAGTTTTGAGGAGTCTGCCTTAGATACATACCTGGCTACAAAGCAATTGAACTTCAGGATTTAGAACTCTACAGAAAGATACATGATGGAGAATTACTTTTTAAAGGGCACTTAGAGTACTCATCTGATAAATAGTTGTACAATTTCAAAATATGTGACTTGTGTAAAGTGAGGCAAATCTGTGGATGACTGTGCCTGAGAAATCCACATGAGCCCCATCTCTGCCTCTCATGGTAGCTCTGAACTTGAAACGTTTTCCAGCTAGCAGGATGTTAAAGTTTTCTGACCTTGTCAACAGATATTGACCAGACATCACTTTAAGTGTAGATTATTCAGTGTTTATTTTCTGAATCTACTATTTCTATGTATATCATGAAATATATGTAGCTCTCCACAAAATTGTGACTGTGAAAGATTAGAGAATTTTGTTATGTTCTGGTTGGAGCATCAACATTTGGAAGTATATCATTTTTTTTTTTTTTAAAGGAAATCATGACCAGATCTGAAATGGCAGAAAAAATGTTCTCTTCAGAAAAGATAATGTGATTGGAACCCATATAAATGAAACTCAGTTAACGGTAAAAGACTTCCTCAAGACTGAAAGAGAGCTTTGTTTTGATCTAGTGCAACAAGTTTTTATTGTATTATCTTGGAAATCTATATATTAAAATTAAGAATTCAGGTGGTAGGAGGGTTCTGCACCCCTTTTAAGCTACTCTTAAACATCAGCTTAATGTCCATCAAATTGCCTGGATTCGGAAATAATCTAAGAGAAGTATTATGATAAAGAAGTATGCCTGAATGCTCTTAGCTGAGAGGAGGCAGGGATGTGGATTTGGGCTTTCTCTTTTCTCTGGAAAATATGACAGTTCCAGATTTAAAAATATTTTTTACGTAAATTCTTCCACCATTCTTCCAGTCACTAACCTTTGGGGTAGATGATGTGATTCTTCTGACGTGTGGTAAAGCAGCGACTCCATCTCTTAGGGTTATAGTTACTAGATGCAATAATAATATTCTTTGACTTTTATACCGAAATGATTTGATATTAAGTAAAACTTGATTAGCCTTAGAACATAAGCATGTTTATATGGTTAGTTTTGGGTGTGTGTGTGTGTGTGTGTGTATGTGTACATATGGTCTACACAAGGTCCTTGTTTGTAAATATATCACCGTGCACATCAAATCACAGAGTTGGGTCCTCTCTGAGCTCAGGGGAACACAAGTACGCAGGAATAAGGTCTTGAGGGTCACTTCCAAGGGTTTGCCCTGCCACTGTCCCCTCATTCAGGCTGCGTGTTCACGAACTGCTGCTGAATCTGTGTGGGGCAGGGGGTGGACACGGCCACATGAGGAGTCCTTCCTCTAGCACACTGGCAGATTCATCAGCAGTGACCCTTACAGACAGTAGAACATCCTTTACATAATCTTGGTTTATTTGATTTTATAATGAAACATATATTTGCCTGTACAGTACATCATTGTTAATCTTGTAATTAATTTCTAGACCTTTGACCATGTTTTATACATCATTTTGTTACATATTATATATGTAATGTATGATTTGAAATTGTTTTGTTTTAATCTTTTTTTAAATGCAGAACATTCTAAACTTGAAAGGTAGTTGAATGTAATGATGGAAATGTGAACGTTTTGCTGCTTTCGTGACCAAAGATACGGGGCTCATGGACATATAGGATAGGAATTAAAGTTAGAATTTTGCGTATCTTTCTTTGATGGAGTTCTAACCTTGTGAATTGAGAATGGCTTCAGAGAACTTTGAGAAGCACTTAAAGTTTAACCAGTACAAAGACTCAAATATAGCCTTTTTTTTTTTCATTATAAAGCCACAATTTTTTTTTCTTTCAAAAGCCTACTTTTTCAATTTACTTCTCATTTACTCATTTCATGGGGATTAGTAGGAAAGGTCTCTAGTAGTAATATCTATTGAAAGATACTTTCAGATTTATTTTCGATAGGCAACAGTGAATGGTTTGGGACATGCTTCCTTAAAAAAGAGTGTCCAACAGTGTGGGGCCTTTTCCTTTTCTTCTGTTTCTGACACGAATATGGGTCCCTACCTACTGCATTTCCCAGCGTTGTGTCCATTCTGGTTTTGCTGTTCTACCCCGGGCCCAGTTGCTGCAGGGCTGGAGGCCACCCTGCCTTCTCGGTCCCAACGTGTTTATCTAATACCACTCCCAGATTTAGAGGCAGACCCCCAGCTCATCATACGGCTCCAGTTGAGTTTTGAAATGCAGGGTCCTGGGCATCCAGCCAGCAGGAACTGCAAGTGCAGTGGAGCAGGAGTGGGGCATCCAATGGTGTGATAATAAGGGGGACAGCCTCTGGCATAACCTCAGTAAGTGGGTATGAAAGCACCGCTTCCTGCAGCTGGAAAGATAAAGGATGCGAAGTGTATAGCTCAGCTACAGGCTCAAATGCAAACTTCCCTCATCTTCTAGAGAGAACAGGAGTCCCTCCTGACAACCTTATCAGAAGTGTTTTTCAAAGGACATATATTCTTGTCACTTGCAGTGACAGTTGTGTAGTCCGTTGGTGTTTAATGACCTGGATTGAGTATTCCTATGGAGGGCCCTCTTAGCCCCTCCTATAATCAGAAGGGGGTGCCCTGGGATTAGAGCTGTAGTTCTTATGAAGGACACTGGGGAGAAGTTACAGCCAGGTCATCGTACAGCTCATCATCCCTGCTTCAGTGTGAAGTGGTCAGTATCTGGTCATCAAAGTTTTTGAGGCTATCAGACCAGTTTATTCTTGGAGGCCAATAAGATGAAAGGATCTGAGGATGAGTCCCGTTTTATGTGTTTCCAGACAAAGTGCTTACATGTTCTTACGCAAGTCATGTTAGATTTATATGCTGTGTGAAATTCGCTTCAAAGGGAATTTTCATGATTTAAGTTAGATTAGGATTTAATTATCTGTTTTAAAGGATAGTTCATTTATTTCAAAATAAAGAAAAGTAATGAATATATCCATTTTTTAAGCCTGAGAGATGATGTTTCCTTACTTTTTCTGTAAAGAAAATACTTTTTAAATCTTTCATATCCTGTAGAGAAAACCAACTTTTCCTCTGTGATACATTATGTTTGCACTACTATAATGTCAGGACTGAGAGTATAAAAAATGTACATAAAAGATTGATTTTTTTATATCTTTTTTTACAGGGAGTTTGAGGTGCCCAACTGGCTTAGTCAGTAAAACATGCGACTCTTGATCTTGGGGTCATGAGTTCGAGTCCCACGTTGGGGGCACAGTTCCTTTTAAAAATAAATTAAAGGGTTTTGAGTCTATTGCACTAAACTTTACAAGCTATACATGACTAATTTAAAGTGGACAGATGTTGTGCTAGATTTAATAATCATTCGTTTTTTTGGTACTTGTATCTTTGTATGATCAACAGCATGCACTAAGCAATACAGAACACCAGGCCTTATACTTGTAAGAAAGAAGTTTAACATACTGGGTAAAGTTCTGATCATATCAGATGTATATAAGTGACAAAAGTAGGATTTTAAGGAAATGGACAGTATATACAGAAGCTCAGTACTGTGTTAAGAAACTAGGAAAACAGTGTACTTGAGGAGAAAATTTAGGGGTTTGAAAAGTTCTATTTTTCTATTTAAAACAGTTAAATTATTGTATAATTTGGAAGAAGTTGTGTTGAATGTAGGACAAAACTGTTTCAAAGATTTTTGTTTAAAAAGCTTGTATTTTTGTGCCTTAATATTTGTTCTGACTTTTAATAAAATGCTTTCTGAAAGTCTGAATGATTCTAATATCTATTACTGCTAGATTATATATATAAGTCTTCAGGAAATATAGACCCAAACAGATGGCAGGGCATAAACAAAGTCTTAAAAAAAGAAGATACAACTGATTATGAAACATGGAAAAATGTTCAACCTCAGGAGTGATCAGAGAAATGAAAAATAGGGTGAATTTTTTAAATTAACAAGTCTATACTAATATATTTATAAAACCTGTTTCAGCTTTCAAAGTCTGAGAACACATTCATTAATGGCAGTAATGTCATTGATTCAGTCTTTGGAAAAAAGTTAAATGTGTGTATAACCTTTCAGTGCTGCCAATTCTGGTGATATTTTTAAAAATTCAAATTACAGGAGAACCTAGTGGCTCAGTCAGTTGAGTGTCCGACTTTGGCTCAGGTTGTGATCTCACAGTTCGTGAGTTCAAACCTCACATCGGGCTCTGTGCTGACAGCTCAGAGCCTGGAGCCTGCTTCAGATTCTGTGTCTCCCTCTCTCTCTGACCCTCCCCCACTCACATTCTGTCTCAAAAATGAATAAACATTAAAAAATATTTTTAATAAAAATAATAAATTTTAAATTATAGAATAAGGCTTCTGCACAAAAATGCTGGTTATAGCATTTTTTTTTATTCAACATTTCAGAAGGTTAAGACAAAAAGACATTTATTTCTTGGTCATGCATCCTGGGCCTAGAGGTGGGCAGGGCAGGCTTCCTCCACACATCCCCTCAGGGACCCAACATTTACTTGTGTCTCCTGAGTCCTCCAGTTGCTAGGGCCTGTCATCTGCATGCAGCCAGCTGGAGAAAGGACAGCCTGGGAAGTTTGGGGGGGTGGGGCGCAACCCAGAGGTGCTGCTCATCACTTTGGCAAACACTCACATGGCCACACAAACTGCCAGGCATCTGAGAACTACCAGCCACACGCCTGCTTTGGTGGCTTTGGGTGGACGGCCAATGGCCTCTGCCACAGATTACATGGGAGCAGTGGAGAGGGGAGACAAAAACTGCCTTTCTATTTTCTTTTTTTTTTTTTTTAATGTTTTATTTATTTTTGAAAGAGAGAGACAGCGTGAGCAGAGGAGGGTCAGAGAGAGAGGGAGTCACAGAATCCAAAGACAGGCTCCAGGCTCTGAGCCAGCTGTCAGCACAGAGCCCGACCTGGGACTCGAACCCACAAACCTGAGATCATGACCTGAGCTGAAGTCAGACGCTTAACCCACTGAGCCACCCAGGCGCCCTTGCCTTTCTATTTTCTAATGTAAACAGACGGAGAAATAAATATGTGAACATCAATGGTCCACAAGTAGGTTTTATGATATCAGAAAATCTAGACGCGAGCATGGTCTCAGACCACAGCTTCATCCATTAATGACTAGAACTCATCCTGCCCCAAGTAAATGTAATGTGGAGAATATTCTTGGAAATTCTCCCAGCCTTGGGGGTGACCAGGATGGGTATGCCCCCGAGGAAAAGCAGGCGTGTTGTAATAACAGTGCTGACAGTTTAGGGAGGGCTGGGAGGGCTCATGCAATGGCGGGTTCTGTTAACCACTGTGGTCTCGGTAGCCACGAGGTAGGTCTAGCAGTGAGTTTATAGAGGGGAAAAACAGACTCTGTGGCCAAAAGTCACCCTGTTGACAAACAGGTTAGTGTAACACTGGCGAGACGCACGCTTGAAAGGTTTCTGCAAATCCCTGGGCAGAGAGGGGGTACATGTTTGCTTGTTAGGGGGTTAAAGTCCTGAATCTAGAGTGCTGGTGCTCAGGCCTTTATAATACAGCGAAGTTACACAGAATGCATCAGCGATGGTCATAGGTGCTACTGACACCCAGCTGAAATAAACTCCCCCACGTGAAACTGAAATCCTAAGATGTATTTGCGTGCATTCAATTTCCCAAAGCAAGTTATGCTCCTTAAGTGATAGTGGATTTGCAGCTAAATTCCCCATAACGTAAGCTCGTATGGTACCAAATTCAGACAATTTTGACAGTACTTCCTTTAAGTCATTGTGGAAAGGTAGTAAGAAACTGCAATGGAAGTCTATGTACAGAGAAACTTTTAAAAGCCATCCAGCAGATGGTGCCAAAGAATCTCTGAAGAGTTCTGTCCTATAATTCTTGCCTTTAAAATTTTCTTTAACTTACCAAATATCGTTGAACCAATTTAGAGATGAAATAAAGAAACTTAAAAAATCCAGTAAGGGCTTTATTATACTAGGTTTCTCTTCCGTAGATTATGCCTTTCAGAAATGCTGTGGTAGGTTTTCTGTTTCTTACCTGTGATATGTTTTCCCCATCACCTCTGGACACTCACCTTAGGACCTTGATAAAGTTATTCACTTTTTATGTGTTCAATCTCGGGGGCCCTGGGTGGCTCAGTTGGTTAAGCATATGGCTTTGGCTCAGGTCATGATCTCACGGTTTGTGGGTCTGATCCCCACATCAGGCTCTGTGCTGACATTTTGGGGCCTGGATGGAGCCTGCTTCAGATTCTGTGCCTCCCTCTCTCTCTCTGCCCCTCCCCCACTCATGCTCTGTCTCTGTCTCTCTCAAAAATAAACATTAAAAAGTTTTTTTAAATGTGTGCAGTCTGTCTGATTACCCCAAGGAGCATGATTGAGCTGCTATTTCAAACCCCTATGGGGCACCTGGGTGGCTCAGTCAGTTGAACGTCCGACTTCAGCTCAGGTCATTATCCCATGGTTTGTAGGTTTGTGTCCCACATCGGGCTCTATGCTGACAGCTCAGAGCCAGGAGCCTGCTTTGGATTCTGTGTCTCCCTCTCTCTCTGCCCTCCCCCTGTTGACACTGTGTCTCTGTCTCTCAAAAATAGACATTTAAAAACATTGTTTAAACCCCTGTGATCTGTAAAAACAAAACAAAACAAAAACCCACCACTTAGCTACTAATGAAGCTCTTCTTCCTTAAAAAAAAAAAAAAATCTACAAAGAGCACCACCATCCTGGGAAAACAGTTATCATTTTGAAATATTTGCAGCTCTCTCAGAATTAGAACTTGGGGGGTGCCCAGGTGGCTCAGTCGGTTAAGAGTCCAATTCTGGATTTTGACTCAGGTCGTGATCTCTTGGTTCGTGAGTTTGAGGCCCACGTCAGGCTCTGTGCTAACAGCACGGAGCCTGCCTTGGATTCTCTTTCTCCCTCCCTCTCTGACCCTCCCCTGCTTGCTCACTCTGGTGTGCTCTCTCTCTCAAAATAAATAAATACACTTTAAAAAATATTAGAACTTGGCAGCTGGAAGGGGACTCTGAGATCATTTTATGGGTGAGAAAATGGGGAAGCAGGAAACCTGCATTGACTCCAGACCCCACAGGCAGAACTGAAGCCTTTATCCTCATTTGCTCTTCTCACTTCTAGATCCTTGGAGTCAGAAGGAGGTTAGTGCCCCGGGAGGGTTGAACTGCATATCAAAACTTGAAATACACTTTCTGTGTTTTGGTGACCCCTTGCCACATCATTTTATACGACTGTGGTCTTTCATTCCAGCCTCCAAATTCTGTCTCTACAATAAATAGTTGTAATTTTGATTCTCTGCTTCTTAATTTGGAGCATAATGGAGTCCAGAGAATTAGTGACAGTATCTATTCTAGTCTCAGCACTACTAAAAATAAAAGATTCCATACACTTTATCTTTCCCCTTTTTAAAAAAAGAATGCTTGACCATTGGTGTATCTGCCTCCAAAGGATTATTAGACATTTCTTTTTTAAAAATTTTTTTACATTTATTTATTTTTGAGAGACCAAGAGAGACAGAGTGTGGGTGGGGAGGGGCAGAGAGAGGAGACACAGAATTGAAAGCAGTCTCCAAGCTCTGAGCTAGCTGTCAGCACAGAGCCCGATGCAGGGCTCGAACCCACGAACTGTGAGATCATGTCCTGAGCTGAAGTCGGACACTAACCGACTGAGCTACCCAGGTGCCCCTAGACATTTCTATTAAGGGAATGAACAAGCTAGCCTTTTCACTATGAAATTGCTTTTAAATAATGAATTGTATTATAATTCATATAATTGTACTTGTAGATTTCAAGTTCTGATCATGGAGAAGTACCTTCTATTGGGCCAAACTTCCCCACAAATAACAACTCTAGACAAAATTTAAGTAAGAACTACTTGGAGACATTGGAGACAGGCAGAAAGCAGGGAGATGTAGGAAGAGACTCAACACTTGGATGAAGGGAAGTGCGCTGGGTGATTTCCCCATTTTTTATGGCTTTTACACTGACATCACGCCGCTGTTCTTGCCAGATAGAGTAAACCCAGATATAAACCCTGCTCCTCAACTTGCTGAATTGGAAGAAGACAAAGATCAGAAGAGCCACAGGATCTGGAAGGTGGAAGAATTACCGAACGAGAGAAGGTGAGCACCATGTTCTGTGTATAAACCTCCCAAATCACTGGCTCGCCCTGTGCTCCGCATGTTTGGACTCCATGCAGCCCAGCCAAGGCTAAGAAAGTGCAACTGAGATTTCTGCTACCACAGGAGACTGAAGTTTGACTTGTGTCACACCACGTGCTTAAGAAAATGATGTGTGGGTGACATCAGAGATAATGAGGGACTAAGGATCTCTGAAAGTTTGTCCCTTTATAAAAACAATGAAAAACTTGTAAAAAAAAAAAAGAAAAAAAGAAACTTTCAAAATGAACTTTCAAGACTCTGGATATTAACCAGTCTTGCAGCAACCTAAAGAGCGTTTGCTACAGAATAATGCCTGGATCTCAGTAAGAACACAAGGTTGCCTTTCATCTGCCCCACTCTCCTACTCTGTTTCCAGCTCAGCAGTTGCCTTTGATTTTTTTTTTTTTTTTAATGTTTTATTTATTTCTAGGAGAAAGAGAGACAGCATGAGCAGGGGAGGGTCAGAGAGAGAGGGAGTCACAGACTGAAACAGGCTCCAGGCTCCGAGCTGGCAGTCACCACAGAGCCCGATGCGGGGCCCGAACCCACGAACCGCGAGATCATGACCTAAGCGAAAGTCGGATGCTTAACCGACTAAGCCACCCAGGCGCCCCAGCAGTTGCCTTTGAAATTCAGGGCCCACATTCCTAGTACTCTAGGGAACAGATGGAGCTGGAGGCCTTTCAAAATCTCATTTCCAAAAATTGAGATTATTCTTTGATTGGGCTAGTGGTTCCTTGGAATTCACCACTAGAAAGGCTTTCCTTTTTTTTTACCTGGGCCAGAGTTTGCCCAGTGTTAAAAGCCTCTTCCTTGGGAATGTTTGTTAAAAAGTATTTGCAGTCAAATATTTTAATATAGCTGCCCGAGGCAGTAAATAACAATGAAGCAAATAACAGACCAACCTGAAAGCCTCAACAGTAAAACTAAAGAGAAAAGCTCCAATGTATTTCTGTATTTCCAGTCTTCAAGGCCATGTGCGTATGTAGGGCTTTGCTCAGCAAAGACTGCAAGCAGGAAGTGAAGGCTAAGGGAGAGTGGTAAATTGGCTGGACGAGTGTTGAAGATGTGCCTCACCATACATACAAGCACCTTGACAAAGACTGGGAGATTTACTGCCTCCAAGAATTTAAAGAAAATTATGTCCACTAATTAGCTGCCCGCCAGATGCCTGAGAGACTTTAGTGGCCCTGTATCACAAAAACTACAAATGTTACAGAATTAGTTCAGGAGAAGTCACTAAACAAGCAAACATTAAAACAAGCAGCAACAACAATCTCTAAGGAGAGGATAAAATCTGATTTCCAGAGTTATCACATTACTTAAAATGTCCAGCTTTCACCAAAAAAAAATTACGACACAAGCAAAGAAATAAGGGGGAAAAAAGCAATCGATATAAAATGTTCTTGAGGGGTACCTGGGTGGTTCAGTTGGTTAAGCCTCTGACTTTGGCTCAGGTCATGATCTCACAGTTTGTGGGTTCAAGTCCTATGTTGGGCTCTGTGCTGACAGCTCAGAGCCTGGAGGCTACTTTGGATCCTATGTCTCCCCCTTCTCTCTGCCCCTCCCCCTGCTCACATTCTGTCTCTGTCTCTCTCAAAAATAAACAAACATTAAAAATTTTTAAATAAATTTAAAAAAACGTTCTTGAGAAGGACCAGATGTTGTACTTGGTAGACAAGAACTTTAAATCAGCTATTTTAAATATCTTCAATGACCTAAAGGAACCATGTCAAAAGAACTAAATAAAGTGTGAGAATAATATCTCACCAAATAGAGAATATCAGTAAAGAAATAACAATTATTTAAAAATAAGCCAAATAGAGGATGTGGAGAAACGGGCACCCTCCTACACTGTTGGTGGGAATGTAAACTGGTACAGCCCCTCTGGAAAACAGTGTGGAGGTTCCTCAGGAAACTAACAATACAACTCCCCTAGGACCCAGCAATAGCACTGCTAGGAATTTACCCAAGGGATACAGAAATGCTGAAGCATAGGAGCACATGGACCCCAATGTTCATAGCAGCACTCTCCACAATAGCTAAAACCTGGAAAGAGCCTAAGTGTCCATCAACAGATGAATGGATCAAGAAGAGGTGGTTTATCTATGCCATGGAATACTACATGGCAATGAGAAACAATGAAATCTGGCCATGTGTAGCAACATGGATGGACCTTGAGGGTGTTATGCTGAGCGAAATAAGTCAGGCAGAGAAGGACAAATGTCATATGTGTGCACGTATAGGAGGATTAGGAGGAACTTAACAGAGGACCAAGGGGGAGAAGAAGGGGGGAAATGGTGGGGGGAAGGGAGAGAGGCAAACCATGAGAGACTCTTGAATGCTGACAAAAACTGAGGACTGGTGGATGTGGGGGGGAGGAGGAGTGGGCATGGAGGAGGGCACTTGTGGGGATGAGCACTGGGTGTTATGTGGAAACTAATTTGACAATAAACTATTTGTAAAAATAAATAAATAAATAAATAAATAAGTAAGTAAAAATAAGCCAAATAGAAAGAAAATAGAAATACTCTTCTGTTGAAATGTACAGGGGCAGGGCGCCTGGGTGGCTCAGTCAGTTAAGCGTCCAACTTCAGCTCAGGTCATGATCTCACAGTTTGTGGGTTTGAGCCCCGCGTCAGGCTCTGTGCTAAGAGCTAGCTCAGAGCCTGGAGCCTGCTTCAGATTCTGTGTCTCCCTCTCTTTCTCACCCTCCCCTTCTCATGCTGTCTCTCTCTCAAAAATAAATAAAACGTTAAAAAAAATTGTTTTTAATGAAATGTGAGGGGCGCCTGGGTGGCTCAGTTAGTTAAGCACCCACTTCAGCTCAGGTCATGATCTTGCAGTTTGTGAGTTCAAGCCCTACATTGCTCTGTGATAACAGCTAAGAGCCTGAAGCCTGTGTCTCCCTCTCCCTCTGCCTCTCTCCCACTTGTGCTCTGTCTCTCTCTCTCTCTCTCAAAAATAAAAACATTGAACAAAAATTTAAAAAAGAGAAATACAATAACTGAAATGAAAAATTTATTAGAGAGGCTCAATAGCAGTTTTAAGCAGACAGAATAAAGGATCAGTGAACTTGAATATAGGTCAACTGAGATTACTCAGTCTGAGAAATAAAAAGAAAAATGAACAGAGCTTCAGAGATCTGTGGATCAAACATATCAGTAATGCGTAACAGGAAAATCTATAAGAGAGGAGAGTAAGAAAGAGGCAGAAGGAATACTGGAAGAAATGACAGCTAAAAACTCCCAAATTTGATGAAAAGCATTAATCTACACCATCAGAAAGATCAACAAACTCCAAGTGGTATGCACTCATACAGATCTATGCTGAAATACATCATAACCAAACTGTCAAAAGATAAAGAATTTTGAAAGCAATAGGGGAGAAGTGACTCATCACATACGGGAGATACTCAGTAAGATTAAAAACTGATTTTTCATCAGAAAACATGAGGGCTAGAAGGCAATGGGATGACATATCCAAAGTACTGAAAGGAAAAAACCTGTCAACCAAGTATTCAGTATCCTGGCAAACCAATCATCAAAAATGAAGGAAAAATAAAGACACTCTCAGATAAACAAAACCAGAATTACTTGCTAACAGTATTGCCCTACAAGAAATACTACAGGGAGTCCTTCAGGGTGAAATGAAAAAATACTAAACAGTAACTTGAATCCACATGAAGCAATAAATAATACCAGTAAAGGTAATTATGTAGGTAACTACAAAAGACAATGTCAATTTATTTTTTGTTTGTAACCCCTTTCCATATTATCATTTCAAAGAACAAACTTTTGGCTTACTTCCTTGATGTATGTGAAAGCGTGATGTAGCGCCTCACACAGGGCTGTGCCCTGAATTGGCACTCAAATAATTGTCTATGTAGAGTGAATGTGACCATCACTGCACCTCTTCTAGATCACCCCCCACCCCTGTCCTACCCTGTTATCCTGGGTCAGGCTAACATGCTGGGTTTTGTTCCTAAGACCTTTTGTAGGTATTTAGTGGGAGCTGGTGACATTTAGAATCACAGATGTGGGGTGGAGGTGGGAAAGGAAGAGAAACAGCGCCAAACAAGCCAACAGCCAAAATAAACATATGAAACCCCACAGGGCAAGCAACATGGTGTGGGGCACCACGAGGGACCCAGAGGACCCTACAGGACAGCTTTGGGATGACTGTTTCAGACCGGGTGCTGCTTCTGACTGGGTGTGAAACAGACTTCGGTAGCAGAATTTCCTGTCTTGTTTTGCATTCCCTGCAGGGAACACAAGTTTATCAGCAAAAGCACTGATCCCAGGAGATGGCAATTGATTGTCAAAAAACTTTACAAATATTGGGGCGCCTGGGTAGCTCAGTCAGTTAAGCATCCATCTTTAGCTCAGGTCATGATCTCTCAGTTCATGAGCTCGAGTCCCACATCGGGCTTGTTGCTGTCAGCATGGAGCCTTCTTTGGATCCTCTGTCACCCTCTCTGTCCCTCCCCGGCTTGTGCTCTCTCTCTCTCTCTCTCAAAAATTAAATAAACTTAAAAAAATCTTTACGAATATTTTCTTTAGATGTGTAGACATCCCGCCCCCCAATCCCTGATATTCTGGAATATTCTCTTGAAAACTAAATATAGAGGAAAGAGAAGAGGTAATATAGAGGATAAACTCATTTTGGTCAAGTCAAGGGTTGGTTTTTGTAGCCTTAAGTATAGGACACTTGGCTTATTTTCAGTCTGCTTTTAGACAGCCCTGACAGGTTCTGGGCTTGGGTGGGGGGAGGTCTGCCTTGATCACTGTGGATCAAGGGCAGTTGGGGACAGAGAAGGAGCAGTACTGCTAGTGCACTGGGGCCTTAAAAGGTTAATTCACACCAGCCACCAGAGCACTAAATGGAAGGTAGCCATAGGATAAGGGCAACAAACGGAAATTAGTAGATGGGGCAGCGGGGGGGAATCCCTGTTAAAATTTAGAAATGCTTGGGGGGAAAAAGAAAAGAAAAACAAAACAGAAAAAAACTCTGTTACCATAACTAAAATTCCTCAAATCCCATGCTCTTGTATTTAAGTGAAAAGGTGGAAGGCAGTCTGTGCTGGGAAGCAGCACCGCTCTGGGAGCAGCCTGGAGACTACATACCTTGGGCAAGTCACTCAACCATGCCCAGATTCGGCTTTATGAATCCACGGAGCAGGCGAGAGAAGAAAAAAGAACGCTTGCCTACCTCTGCCAACGTCTGGTTCCCACTGCACAGCCAGAAGAGGGCCGACAAATCCTGGTCTGCCAGGGGAGGTCACCATGTCAACACAAGGTGGGATAAAACACATACTAAACATGGCCACAGCGGCCAGAACCAAATCTTTCATTAGTGGGGACCGAGGGGTAAGTGAAGGAGGCCAGGAGGTGGGATGGAGGGGGTGGGGAACCAGGCTTTGGCATCGCGTGTGGTGTCAACAGCAAACACCTGAGAGACCTGGGCAGACAACCGCAATTTCCACAGGCTTCCTGGGATTGGGCTGCTGCCGCCTGGTCCCCTCTACCTGGACAGGGAGAAGCAATGTGTTGCCTTGCTCTCCAAGACGTCACCAGGAATGCAAAATAAGATCACACGGGCCCTGCTCTACTTCCTGCGGCAGGAAGGTGGAGGGAGACGCCCAGTAGGATTTCCTGGGTAAGGGATGCTCAGGTGGCCAGCCTGCACCATGCCCTCGCTTCCCAGGGGGCTCCAACTCTCCTTTGCACCTTCCAGTGGGACACAGCTCTTGCTCCCAGACTGTGCAGTCTTCTTAGCTCCATTCCTCGGGCTGTCAGTGGGCTCTGCTAAGTGAAATGCGGAAAGGAAAAATAGATTTGAGGCTTGGCCAGACTTGGTGTGCACCATGACATCTGCAGTGTTGCCTTCTGAAAGCATTCTTCCAGCAAGAACTTAAATAATGTTTTCCAGGAGCCTGGGGCTGAGGCCATCTGGTTCCTCCCACAGCCCCTGGATGCAGGGGACTTCAGACCCCTTCCCAGGGGGATTGCCCACCGACTTCCGCTAAGGATCCGATGTTCTGATAACCCGGCCTCCGTTTAAAGGAGTTTCTCCTTCTGTCGGGGGTGGGGAGGACCATCGGTTAGGAGGACTGTAGATTCTTGGTCACCGTTCCTGTGTGTTCTTGTTCCCCACTAGCATGATTTCGAAGGACACTCTACTCAGATGGAGAACTTAGTTCAAGTTTATGAAGCCCATCTCCCGGCCGTGCTGGTCCCGTTCTCTGAATGCGGTGGAGGAGGGTCGCAGTGAGTGGGCTGCGAAGCGGGGCAGAGCTGGATGGGGAGCGCCACGCCGCCGCCGCGCGCCTCAGTCTCCCCAGCGGGACAAGGGGACGATCAGGAGGGCTCCGCCCGGGACGGGTGGGGGACGCACGACCCGGCGCGCGTGCGGGACACATCAGCCGCGCGGCCTCGGCCGCCCTTGCCCGCGAGGCCCTCCGGATGCCCGCGCTCGTCCTCGGCGTCGCGCCCGGCCTCCTCGGGGAGCCGCGCGGGTTGGGCGCGCTCCCAGGCGCATTCCTGGCCGGGCAGCCCCTCCTCCTCGGCCTCGGCCCCGGGGCTGGCGCCTCCCCGCCTCGCCGGGGCTGTCTCGTGCGGGCGGCTGCGGACGCTCGTGGCCCGCGCGCGGCGCACCTGGACCCGAGACGGCGCCGCCCGCGCTCCGGGGCTTCCGCCGCCCTCCCTGCGCGAGCCGCTCCGGGGCCGCGCGGCCCCTGCACCCCGCGGGGCGGCCGCGGCGTGGGCCGGACCGAGGCGCCGTCCCCCCTTCCCCAGCCCAGCGGTTCCCACTGGCAAGATGGTGCCCAGCTGTCTCCGCGCGCTCCTGCTGCTGCCGCTGCTGCTGCTCGCCTGCCCCGCGTCTCGGGCTTCCCAGGTCAGTGCCCTCCCGCCTCTCGCCAGCCCCGCTCGCCCGGGACCCGACGCCAAGTCCGGATCACCTGGGCTTACCGCTTGCGGGGCTTGGAGCCGGTTCACGGGGTTCCCCCCCGCCCCCCGTCTGTCACCTGAGACGCACCGCGGGGTCGGGCGCCTGGGAAGACCCGGGCTGGTCCCGCCGTGGGTTCCGTGCGACAACCTCGGTCCGCTGGGGACTTGTGGGCTGGAGGAAGGTTTCCTCGGGATGTAGGGGACGTTGGGCTTTGGTGGGTCCCCGGGGTGGGGGGTGTCCCGGTCACCCCGTTAGGTTAGAGGCTGTCCCCGCCTTCCAGCTCCCAACATTCAAATTTCCAACTGAAATCTCATTCCCACCACTGCTGACTTTTAAACGCGCGCGGACTTTGTGAGCGGCGTTTGCGCTGCAGCGCAGGCAGAGGGGGGCCCGGAGGACCGTGAAGCCGCCTCGCCCCGCGCCTGCCGGGCCTTAGATTTGGGGCTACATTTTCTTTCCCACACGGACACGCGGCTTGCTGCTTCGTTTTTCTCTCCTTGCCGTTTACATTTGTTGGAGCCTCCCTGGATTTATTTATTTGACTAGATTCACTTTTATGTTAACCAGTAAGAACCGATGATTAAAATTAAAAGAATGCAGATGAAATTGAATCTTCGGAAGGTGGAACTGGAATTGCTGAATTCAGAGCCAGCAACCACCAGACAGGCTCTGGCCGCCGGGGACCCCTCCCCCTGTGATGGGCGTGGCCCGTGGGCAAGCGGGGGCGGCCACCCCAACAATACCATCCACAGCAGTGACAGTAACCCAAGGCGGAAGGAAAGCACGTGCTTGCCGAAAGCCTGATGACTGCCAGGTTCTTTGCTAAGCACCTTCCAGGCTCTTAATTCTCAGAGCAGCCCTGTGAGCCGGGGGCCACTGTCATCCCCGTTTTGGGGAGGAGGGCCTCACCCAGGGAGATTGTGACTTACTCGAGGTCACACAGCCAGGAAAGAGTGGAGAAAATTCAGTTTCTCTCCTTGAGTTCCAGACCTTTTCCCTTCCCCACGCATTTCGTGTGTAAATTCCTGAACCAGGAAGGCACACTCATGGTCACGGAGAAGCTCCTGGGGTGCAGGAAGGGACTCCAGCCAGGGAGAACTCAGTTCAGGCCTGCATTGAGTGGTATCAGTGCAGAAGTGATCAGGCACACCGCAGAAAGTCGCTGAGCCACCAGGCAGCAGAAGCTCGTCTCAGGCCACAGTGGACCCACCAACAGAGCAATGGGTCTTTCACCCGCTTTGCAGACTACAAAACAAAATGAAACATCAGGCTTAGAGCTGAGGGCCTGAAGCACAGGGCAGGTGCATGCAGTCGGAGCCCTCAGAGAGCTTCAGACCAGCCTCTGTGGACAATTCCTTTTGCTCCCTTTCCCTCTCACAAGGCTCAGTGAGGCAGGGACAGGAACCAGATCTCCCAGGAACGGAGCTGAGAGAGCTCACTTTTCTGCCTCTGCAGCGGCCACAGAGCCAAGCACTGCAAGGGTCTCACCTGTTTTCCGGGTAACTCGGAGAGACAGCAGTAGGTCCCATAAGATGAGACAGTGGCAGGGCAGGCCCCCCAGCGTCTCCTTGCACATCCTGTCCCTCCCCTCTGAGGGCTCCGACTGGATGCACCTGCTCTGTGCTTCTGGTCTCCTCTCTGCCCTTGTGTGTTCTGTGATGGCCCTGTGAAGGGCTCTGGAATAGGACCGATCATGTGTACTGGGGTTTTTCGATAGATGTTGAATTTATTGTCTCTTCTCCAAGATAGGGCCCCAGGGCCAGGCACCATATCTGGGATTTTTACCCAGGGACCACATATAGCAGGAGCTCAGCAACGTGAATGGAGGGTGACCATGCTGGTGCTGGTTTGAGCAGGACCAAGCTGCGCAGTCTCTGGGCTGCATATCACATCACCTAGGAAGCCTCTAGAAATCTTGATGCCGGCCTCAGCTCAGAGAATCTGATTCCACTGGCCTGGGTCGGGACTCAGGCATTAGTATTTTTAAAAATTGTCCCTAGTGATTTTAATCAAGCGGGTGCCTGAGACCCAATACCCAATGGAACCCCATCCTTCAGATGGGGTTCAGATGGGGTTAAAAAGCTATGGACCTAGGAAAGGGCCATGGGCAGAGGAGTTCAGAGTAGACAAAGGATTGGAGTCACGAGGACCTGAGGTGATGTGGCGTACCTGGAGTTGGCCTGATCTGACCACATTATGAGCCTGGGGCTCTTGAACCCAACAGTAAGATCTGCTGGCTGGTGGAGACTCAGCTGATGTTTGGAGAGTGGATGGCACCCATGGGACTATCTCTTGCCACAGAGGAGATGGGTGGGGTACACGGCAACCTACGGACCTCTAGCTAGAGGCAGCAGGAATTCCTCAGGGCAGCAGTGCACAACCCTGTCTGGGCTTCCTCTGTTTACCAGGAAATGTGCTCACTTTGTTATGTTAGGTGAAAGCCCAAGGGAAGCATGATGGGTGTGTTTTTGTGTGCATGTGCACCTGCCCATGTGCCAGTGCCTGTGATTGCGACTGTGTCTGTGTGAGTGAGTGCTTGTATTTATGATCGGGTGTGCATGTGCATGAGTACCTATGGTGTGTCTTCATGTGCGCGCTCGAGTGTGTGTGTGTGTGTGTTACAGAGTAGGGGCAGGGGAGGGGGCGGAAGGGTCTGGAGCACCAATCTCACGGGGATGGACCGTATCGTCTCCTCCCCTGCAGTCCTCCGTGGCTTTCCAGTTGTGTCCTCGTCAGCGCATCTGTCCTGAGTCACATTGCAGGGGTTTTGTGATTAGCTGGATGGGAGCGGGTGGTCGTGGGCAAGGGGAGCAGGTTGAGCAGTGCGGGGGTCCCATGGGTGGAGGGCCTTTCATAAAACCGCTGCCCACTCTGTGGCCTTCCCGCTAGAAGAGAAACAGCCTCGTTGGGGAGACCAGAAAGGAGGACACGTAACAACCCCCTCACATCTCCTCCCCCCGCTAGCCCTAGTGAGAAAGGAGGGCAGGGTCTCAGCATCCTCCTTGCCTGTGGGGTGGTTCAGAAGGCTTGCCCTGGTGCAAAACTTCTCTTTGTGAAAGTTCTCTTAGATACCTTCTCCCATTTGCTTTTTACGGTTTAATGATTTTTTAAAAATGTTTTTGGTATACATTTCCATGATTTTTACCATGGAGTTATATTCTATTTGTGGCAACCACCACCACAGTCAGGATACTGTTCCATCAGTCCAGAACTGATCTGTCCTTCATCACTGTGGTTCTGTCTTCTCCATGGTGTCATGTAAATGGAATCAACAAGTGCATAGCCTTTTGAGTCTGGCGTTTTAAATTTAGCATAATGCGTTTAAGAGTCTTCCATGTTATTTTAGTCTGTATAGTTGTTTTGCTAATGCTATAACAGTCATATTCCATGGCATAGGTGTACCAGTTGTTTTTTTTTTTTAAATTAGGTTTATTTATTTTTGAGAGAGAGACAGAGCGTGAGTGGAGTAGGGCAGAGACAGAGCGAGACACAGAATCCGAAGCAGGCTCCAGGCTCTGAGCTGTCAGCACAGAGCCTGACATGAGGCTTGAACCCACAAACTATGAGAGCATGACCTGAGCTGAAGTCAGATGCTTAACCAACTGAGCCACCCAGGCATCCCAGTGTAACACAGTTTGTGCATTGGTTCGCCCACTGAACTGAATGATACCTATGGTGTCATTTCCAGTATTTGGTGATTCCAAATGGAGTTGCCATAAACATTCTGTACAGGTGTGTGTGTGTGTGTGTGTGTGTGTGTGTGTGTGTGTAAATATTCTTTTCTCTTGGGCAGATATGTAGGCGTGAGATTGCTGGGTCATATGGCAAATGCATTCTTAACTTTGTAAGAAACTGCCAAACTATATTCCATATTAGTTGTGTCATTTTACATTCCCACCAGCAAGATATACAAGACTGTGTTACTCTACATCCTCACCACTTAATATTGTCCGCTTTGTTTGTTTGTTAATAAGTCATTCTGATAAGTATGCAGTGGTTTTGACTTCCACTTCTCTAATGACTAATAACATTGAGAATCTCTTCATGTGCTTATTTGCTATGAGTAGTCTACTGGGTAAAGTTCTGTCCATCTAAAAAATGGATTAATTTCTGGGGTGCCTGGGTGACTCCGTTGGTTAAGCATCAGACTTCAGCTCAGATCATGATCTCATGGCTTGTGAGTTCAAGCCTCATATCGGGCTCTGTGCTGACAGCTCAGAGCCTGCAAACTGCTCTGTATCTCTCTCTCTCTCTCTCTCTCTCTCTCTCTCTGCCTCTCTCTCTCTCTCTTTCTCTCTCTCCTCCTCCTTCCTCTCCCTCCCTCCCTCCCTTTCCCTCCCTCCCCCCCTCTCAAAAATAAGTAAACATTAAAAAATGGATTAATTTCTTATTGTTCAGTTTTGAGTGTTCTTTATATATTCTAATTTCAAGTCTTTTTCAGATATGTGAACTGCAAATACTTTCTCTCAGTCTGTAGCTTGTTTTGTTTTGGTTTGCATTTTAATTTAGGTCTGTGATCCATTTGGAGTTTATTCTTGCATAGAGTGTGAGTTTTATATTGGGGATCACTTTTTGCATATAGATTCCCCATCGTTTGTTGAGAAGATGATTCAATTGCCATTGAATTGTCTCAGCAACTTTGACAAAAATCAGTTCATGGCACGTGTATGGGACTATTTCTGCCTGTAACACACTATCTTGATTACTTTAACTCCGTAGTAAGATTTAAAATCAGGTAGACTTTAAGATTTTGTTATTCTTTTCCAGAATTGTTTTGACTATTCTAGTTTCTTTGCCTTTCCATTAAAATTTTCGAATTAAGGGAACCTGGGTGGCTCAGTCAGGTATGCATCTAACTTTTGATTTTGGCTCAGGTCATGATCTCACAGTTGGTGACATGGAGCTGAGCCCTGTATTGGGCTCTGTGGAACATGCTTGGGATTCTCTCTCTCTCTCTCTCTCTCTCTGTCTCCTGCTGCCTTTCCCCCACATGAGCACTCGTGCACTCTTTCTCTCAAAAACAAAAATGAAAACATTAAAAAAACAAAATTTTGGAATTAGCTTGTCTATTTCTTAGAAACAAGAAATCCTATTGGAATTTTTATTGAGATTAAATTAAATCTATTGATCGACTAGGGGTGAATTGGCATCTTAACCATATTTAATCTTCCAATCTGTGAATTTATATGTCAGTCCATTTATCTAGATCTTTGATTTCTTTCATCAGCATTTTAAAATTTTCAACATAAATATACTTTGTTAGATTTATACCTAAGCATTTCATCTTTGGAACTCCTTTAAATGGTATTGTTTTATTAAATTTTCATTTCCCGTGTATAATCCTAGTATACGAAAATCTCATGGATTTTCCGTGTTGACCTATTTATTATCCTGGCATTGTGGGACTTGCTTATTAGGGAGTTTTTTTTGTAGATTCTCTCAGATTTTTTAAATAACGATTATATCTTCTGTGAATATGCATAGTTTTATTTTTTCTTTCCTATTTATGTGCCATTGGTTTATTTATTTAGCTTTATTACACTGACTAAAACCTCCAGAACCATGTTGGATAGGGACATGAACATCCTTCCCTTGTTCTAGAATTTAGGAAGAAAGCATTCGTTTTTGTTTTTTTTTTAACATTGTGATGCTAACTATAGATTTTTCTGTCATGTTAATATCTCCATTTATCGAGTTAAGATTTCCTTTGAGTCATAGTTTGACAGAGTATTTATTATAAATGGTTGTTGAATTTTGTCACATGCTATTTCTGCTTCACTTGGTATGATCCAGTCTGTTAAAAAGGTGGATGACTTTGATTGATTTTCTAATTCTGAAACCCGCCTTCCTGTCCCAGATAATCCTAATTGGTCTTATTTCTGTATTTATGTATATATTTTTCTATATTTCTGGATTCCACTAGCTAATATTTCATGAATATTTTTGTCTGTGTTCATGAGGGATATTGGTGTATAGTAGGGGCCAGCAAACTATGGCCCATGGGCCACATCCAGCCCACTGATGGTCAAATCTGGCCACACCTGTTCGTTTACATATTTCTGCAGCTGCTATAGCCCTACAATTGCAGAGTTGAGAGGCTGCAACAGAGAACATATGGGCTTCAGAAAATAAAGTGTTTACTCCCTGGACCTCTGTGGATAACATTTGCTGACCCTTGGTTTATAGTTTTCTTCTACTCCCTTTGCCTGGTTTTGTTACCAGGGTCATGCTGGCTTCATGAAATGAGTGAAGTGTTCCCTTCTCTTCAGTTTTCTGGAAGAGATTGTGTAGGATTTGTGTCAGTTCTTGAAATGTTTGATAGAATTTACCAATGAAATCATGTGGGCCTGGAGATTTCTTTTCTGGAAGGTTTGTTGTTGTTTAAAAATTTTTTTCTTAATGTTTATACAGAGCGCGAGCATGGGGAAGGGACAGAGAAAAAGAGAGACATAGAATCCAAAGCAGGCTCCAGGATGTCAGCACAGAGCCTGATGCAGGGCTCAAACTCCCAAACCACGATCATGACATGAGCTGAAGTCAGACGCTTAACTGACTGAGCCACCCAGGCGCCCTCTCTCCCTCCCTTTTCTGGAAGGTTTTAACTATGAATTCAATTTCTTTGACAGATACAAAACTATTTAGGTTAGGTTTCTCCTTTGGGCAATTTTTGGTAGTTTGTGGCTTTCAAAAAATTTGGTCTGTAGTCCTCTCTCTCGAGTCAACTGCTTTTAAAAACCCTGGAGATTACTCCACATTTCTAAACAACTGATCTCCTATAACGACAGATACTTCATGCCATTGTTCACTGCAGAGCCAAGCAGTCTACTATGATTAACTTCTCTTCTTGTGTAAGTAATTCTTCAGTCGTCCTGAAGTTTTTCCCCTTTCCTCTCAGTCAAATACATAAGCACAGCGGTTTCCAGAAGCTCTTTCCTATTCCACATTCTGTCCGGGCTGTTTTCCCTGGGAGCCTGTTCTCGCCCGTCCGGCTGACCCTGACTTTGGCTGCCGGCTCTTTGGAGCTGGAGTCTATGTTTTATAGATCATATGTCTTCCTCTTTCTTGGCTCACTCCCTTGTTTTTCTGAATGCATCCTCAGGAAAATGATGTTTTACTCTGTTCTCGAGAGGCGTTCCGAAGTCACGGCCCTACTGTAGATAGTGCCCTTTTCCTACACCGACCCTTGAAAGCAGTCAGCAGCACACATTATGTCCAGGCTGTCCTTGGGGAACACCCTCATGTGGGGCTGCGGAGCCTGTGGGGAGCGAGGCCAGAGGAAGAGGTAAGAGCTGGCCCATCCAGTGTCCCCTCCTGACCAAATCGGGAGAGGGAGGTGGAGGAGAGGATGCGAGACTGTTGAGACTACTCCTTGGTCTGCCATAAATGCCATGGAGAAGGCGCATGTGCCCGGAGTCTAGGCTGAGATGGCTTATGGGTCACCTCAGAGCTCAGGTTGCAAGGACACCACGATTGACCAGGGCTGTCTGCACAAATCCATGGGGATGGGCTGATGCGACAGGGACACGTGAAGCACCCAGATCTAAAACAGGCGTACAGGGATTCTCCATTCTTTGAGAGTTTGTGTTGTGCCGCTTGGCTGTCGTGAAAGCCCTAACATTAGGACCTGTTTTCACTGTCTGAAAGAAATCAGGGGAGGATTTTTGCTTTTAGAAAAAAGGCGAAAAAGTGGTCCGCATTGGTTTCACAGTGAGCAGCGAGGGTTGGCGCCACCACGCTCCTTCTCCGGGAACCACACTCGGCATCTCAGCATCCAGCCCCCAGAGCTTCCGGCTGTGCCCCCGAGCATCTGAGCTCCAAGCTTGGTGTGGGGAAGCTTGAAAAAATTTCCGTAGAAATTAATGGTGGTTGCAGGGGCACCTGGGTGGCTTAGTCGGTTAAGCGTCCGACTTTCGCTTAGGTCATGATCTCGCGGTTCGTGAGTTTGGGCCCCGCGTCGGGCTCTGTGCTGACTGCCGGCTCGGAGCCTGGAGCCTATTTCGGAGTCTGTGTCTCCCTCTGTCTCTGACCCTCCCCTGCTCACGCTGTCTCTCTCTCTCTCTCCTAGAAATAAATAAATAAATAAATAAAAAAGAAATTAATGGTGGTTGTATCTTCGCTTTAGGCCACTTTGGCTTACAAAGGGTTTCCTAGGAACCCTTTACTTTCATAGAGCTAGAGGGGGGGTGGGGGGCTGAGCGGACCTTATCTCACAAAACAAATGTCTGGTGCCTCCAGTGGCCCAGGTCCCAGGATCAAAACAGACAAGGACCTTGCTTTTGGTTTCAGAAGAGCTGTCCTGTATATGAATTTGGCAGACCTGGGTGACAGTTTGAGCTGGGCTCAGCTGGGCCGTTCTGCTGATGTGCTCCAGACCCAGCCCCTCCGGACTGGAAGCCTCATTTGTCTGCGACAGCTGCCGGGTGAGCTGGGCTGGCTGCTCTAGGGTGGCCGCACGCAGCCTGTCAATCTCCAGCACGCTAGCCTGGCCTTTCTACATGGTGCCCATGGCCGTGGGCCAAGACTGAGCACGAAGCACAAGACTCCTTGAGACCGTGTTCAAAAATGAACCTGGGATCTGGGGTTGATCCAGCTACTGTGACGTCAGCAGATCAGGACAAAACCGCCATTGAAAAGATAGTTTGTTATTTTCAGTTCCCAAGAAGATGGGGCATGCCTGGCCTCATGAGGCCTCAGGAGAGAACAGGCAGAGAGATAGAGCAGGAAACTTCTAGAAAGCCTTTATTGGGGTTTCTGAGGGAAGGAATGGGTAAGACAGGGTTAGGGAGCTAACCAAGTGGAGACTGGCAAATTTGACTAATCTCAGCAGGGTTGTCCCTATAGTTGCCTGATCCTGACCCTGGGGCTATGGAGAGGGGGGCCTGGGGTGAGAGGGGGTGTTAGTGTCTCCCTCGCGCAAGAGCCAGATAAAGGGGCGGGGGATGGTTCTGGATTGGTCGGCTTGCACATCAGACGTGTGCAGGGAGGTGTTCAGAGTGCTGAGTGGTTTGCTGCCTCTTGGAATTTGCTAGCCCTGAGAGGGGCAGTCCGTCCCAAGTCAGCAGGACCCCAGATGTCAAAACATCAGACACAGAAACTAGACAACATGGTTCATCTAGATCTAGCCTTGGAACTGGTGTATCGCTTCCACTACATTCTCTTGGCCAAAGCAAGTCACAAGCAAGTCATGAGGCCAGACTAGATCCCAGAGGTGGGAAAAAAGATATCCGTCTTTTGGGGAAAAGCGGCACAGTCTCCTTGCAGATGATGTAGATGGCTGGGGTGGGGGTGGGGGTTGGACTGTGGCTGTTCCTGCAAACTTCCCATCACAGTGACCCAGAGATTTCCTCTGCACAGTCACTTGTCTTTAGACAAATGTGTGCAGTCAGAGTGAGGAGGCGTGGCAGAGAGGCCTTCCCGGCACCTTGGGCTTTCTCCAGCGGTCCCCTCCTTCCCCTGGCAACTTCAGGAACGAGACTCGAGTCCTGTCAAGGACACCACTAATTATAGAGAGGAATGGAGGCTCCCTTTGCTCCCATAGGATAGCTTCTGGCCCCAGTTTTGGGTGGTGGGTATTGACAGTGTGAACGGTGAAGAATGAGGTGTGGCCTGCTAGGGAAGGACAGTGTGACAGGGCGGCACAGTACTTTCTTGGGTCGGCCTGGAGTCTTTTGCCCCACCAGGCCTGCTCACACTAGAGGACCAGTCCTTTTTGACACCACACTTGATTCCAGGCAGACCACACCATCTTGCTCTGTGCAGCTGCTGGCCTCACCATCCGGGCACCAGCCCTCCCGCCGTGCCTGCCCAGGCCCGCCTCCCAACCAGCTGCCCCTACTCCACGTGTCCCTGAAGGAATGGCCATCTCTTGACTGTTGACAGAAGCCTGACTGTTGCTGGGCACTCCCTTGATCCGGAGGGACAACGGTGGGGCTCCTGGGCTGTCGCCAGCCTTCGCGGGGCTTGTGCAGCCCTGGGGCCCTGGGAGAACATCAGGGCAGACTCCCTGGGTGGGAAGAACTTTCTACATCCTTTCAAACCCTCCACCAGAGTCTTCCATGCTTCTCAGTAACTGCCCAGGACCTAAAATTAGGCCATTACATACATTTTCATGAAAGAAAAAAAAAAGTGCCTATACTTTGACAGGACTCACATCTACCCATCTCAGTAAATAAACTCTGTACCTCAAGGAAGTAATCATTTATTTTCCCTGCATATAGGAAAACGTGTGCCCCTGTGGCAGTCTGGGCACCGGAACCCCCCTAGGGAGGCAGCTAGATGGGAAGAAAGGCCCCACGAACTCATCCTGATGATGGATTTCCAAGTTACATTGAAATATGACATCAGAGAACTGGAGGGCTAGGGAGAGGTTGGTGGCAACTCAAGGCACTCAAAAGTCCCCATGCTGCTTGCTGGCTCCACTGTTGCCCTCTGGATTGGCCAACGACTCCGACATTTCTCTTTATGCTAGAGATTAAAGTGCCTCTAGACCCCCCGCAGAAGGGGAGGGAACACTGCCAGCCCAGGAGAAGCCCTTCCCTCTGCTCCCCTGGGCTGTGTTTCCCATCTCTGCAGGAGGGGCTGCGGTCAGAGAGCATGACCTGCAACCAGGAGCACTGCCCAGGAAGCTGAGAGAATCGATGCTTCTCAGCTTATTTGAAGAAAGGGAAAGCACTACAGAGTTCCAAGGCAGGGAGAGGTGTCTGTCATATCGGAGGCAAAAAAGAAACAGAAAAGCTGCTTCCAGAGATGCATCAGACACCAGTCAGTCATTTACACTGTAGTGAGAAAACATACACACAAGTTAGAATCAGCTGAACATGTCAGTATCACCTCAGAGACTTCTGTGATTTAGGCCTTTTGTCTGATTGCATGATTCAAGATTTTACCCTTTCAGAAGTTACCCTTACAAACAGGTGAGATAATGTGTTCATTCAGCAACTCTGTCCCGAGAGCCAATCCTGCTGCCAGGCCAGGCACTCTTCTGGGCCTGAGGAGGCAGCATGACCCAAGGCAGTTTAGCAAGTGGAAAAGACTCAGAGCACATGGTCCATGTCTTGCCTCTCACTCTTCCTGGCTAAGTGCCCTAGGGCAAGCCCCTGCCTCCGATGACTCAGTTTCCTCCCATGAACAGTGAGGATAACAGACATATGCTTCTCACAGGATTGTAGCAAGGAGAAAATGAATGGCATTCAAAGAACAGGTTCATAATAAGTGCTCAGTATGTGCTAGGGGAGGGGAAGCAGAGGCAGACACAGACCCTGCTATCACACAAAGGAGAGAAAAACAAGAGAAATGTGAAAAGTACCATAAGGCAGATAACTGGAATGGGGTGCTGTTTTGAAGGGAAGCCAGGAGGCTACTATACCTTTAGTAGGCAGGTACTCTGTGATAAGAGGGCTTTGAAGTGAAAGTGGAAAGACAGAGCCCGACTTCTGAGGACCCAGGGCAGATTTTCTGCACAGAGGAAATCACCAGTGCAAAGGCCCTGAGGTGTAAACCAGCTTGCTGGGGTGTGTGGAGAAACACAGATGAGGTCCAGACACCGCAGTTCAGCGGATGGAGGAAGGCCCTCAATCTGGGCACAGTTGACAGTGGCAGGACTTGATCACACAGGGCTCTGTAGGCAGAATAATGGCCCCCAAAGATAGCTATATTCTTATTCATGGAACCTGTGAATCTGACCTTGATTTTAGCTCAGTGAGACCCGTGTCAGACTTCTGACCTACAGAACTATAAAATAATAAATTTATGTTGTTTTAAGCTGCCAACATTATGTTGATTTGTTCTAGCAGTGGTAGAAAACAAATGCACTCAGCTCCACAGTCAGGGAGTTGGCCTTATTGGTACGGAGCCATTGGTGGGGGTTAAACAAGGATGTGATGCGGTCTGGCCTCTGACCTCTGTCTTTGGGAAGCATGGGTCATAGGAGGGAAGGTGAGGACATGGGGAGAGCAGGTGGGACACACGTGCGGTGGTCCAGGACAGATCATTCCAGTCTTGCCATTGCCTGCCTGCCCACAACGACTTGGGCTTGTTGACTAGTGAGGGTAGGAAGATCTGGAAGCATAGCACATCTTTTATTTAGCCTTCACAATCATCCAGGCTAATTCTTACTCTGAGAATAATGACTCCCAAGATGCCGAATCTCTCACCATGTCCAAGCTCAAAGCAGCCATTTCATCTGTTCCGTTAGCTTTGCCTGCACTGCCTGTGGGGACCAGGCTCTCCCTCCAGTCTCTCCTCTCTCCTTCCCCTCTTCAGAGAAGTCAACCACAGGACACTTGATTTTCTGGTAAAACCCAGATGTCGATTTGCATGAGTCACATGAATCTGAGGTCCTCTGTGGACGTGAGCACACATGTATACCACATACTGAAGCAACCAACAACCGAGTGAGAACGTTCCTAAAGGGTCTATGTATGTGGCAGGGGACAGCCCGCGGAACTGAGAGGGGCCACCAGTAGACTGGGTGCCTTCTCCGAGACCCTCATCCTGGTTCTTGTAGGCTGAAGAAAGAGACAGAGTTTGCTCTCTGAGTGGATGGGCTAGATGCAGTGTGGTGCATAAGGTAGCCATGCCATCCTCCAACTGGGTGTTCCTTAGCCTCAGTTTCTCTAGCTGTAACATGGAGATAATAGTGCCCGCCTAGTAGAGCTGCAAGGAGGATTGACTGAGATAAAGATGGTTCTGTTTTCTACAGCAGTGCCTGATGTGAAGTAGGGTACTTGGTAAATATCTGTGGAACCCTGAATGAATGGATGGATGGATGGATGGATGGATGGATGGATGGATGGATGGATGGATAGATGGATGAAAAGATGCTCTATATTAAATTTTGCTTAACATGCCCCATTTCTGAGGTTCTGAGGTCCTCCGGTTGTGGAGAGAGGCGAGGGGAGGGCCTATCAGGTGGGCTCCAGCAGGCGACTATGGCTGGTTGTGCAGCACGGCTCCGTGTGTGTGTGCGTGTGTGTGCATGTGCGCGCGAGCATGCCATGTGTGCGCTGAGCTCTCTGCTGGCTGGGTGTTACGTTCACTGAAGATCATGCCGGTGCTGGTAAGGCACAAACAGGTCTGCAGGTGGGTGGTGGCTAGACAAACGTTAGCTGGGCAACAAGCGGTTAGCAGGCAGATGAAAGAAAGAGGGCAGGTTTGGGTGGTAAGATCAATACGATTGTCTTGACCTCACATTTCATTCCTTCATCCCTCATTCATTCATTCCTTTGTTGATTCATCTAGTATGAGTTCAGAGCCTCTTCTCAGTGAGGAGGGTACCCAGACGTCTGAAGGTGGTTTTCTGCTCTCAGGCATGCAGAGCAGCCCAGGCAGTGGTGGGCTGAGAGGGTGTCCAGCAGAGGCTGCAGTAAAACAAGAGGAGTCAGGAGATGGACAGAGGCAGGGCTCATGGTGGCTCTCCATGTCACCCTATGACATCAGGATCTGGAGAAGGCATGCTGGGGTTTAAATCCTGGATGTGTCACTATGGCCAAGCGACCACCTGGCTTCCTTGCCTGTAAAGTGGGCATAAAAACGTGCCCACGACCTGGCGTTGTCATGAGCATTTAACCAGTTACTTGTGTGAAGTGTGGTGACGGTGCTGACTCTGGATTCCCTCTGTCATCATCACTCCCGTGGTCATTTTAAAAGCTATACAAGACGGGGAATTGGGGTGTAAATATAGAATTATGGTCCAGAGCCCCAGAAGGGGGCTCCAGCTGGAGGACTGCAGTCGCTAATTTTATGTGTCCACTTGGCTAGACCATGACACCCAAATGTTTGGTCAAACACCCAGGATCTAGATGTTGCCATGAAGGTAGGTTTTAGACGTGATTAGGATCAAACCAGTAGACTTTGAGTAAAGCAGATGCCTTTCATGATGTGGGTGGCCCCCAATCATAAGACCAGGATCCACCAAGATGGACAGAATTCTGTCTCCAAATTGCCTTTGGATTCAAGCTACATCAACTCTTCCCTGGGTCTTCAGTCTGCCACGTGCTTTGCAGATTTTGACTTCTCAGCCCCACAACTGTATGAGCCAGTTCCTTAAAATAAATCTCCTCGCATCCTCTGTCTCTCTCAGTATGCTGTGTGCATACACAGTTGTGCATTCTGTTGGTTCTGTTTCTCTAGAGAAGCCTGACAAAGGCCTTGGCCAGCCCCCCAAGCAAAATTCGCTCACTTCCCCCAGAAGCATCCACTTTCTCTCCTCTTCTTGGGTGCTGGGTAGAGGTCACTGGGATGAGAGAAGGTGAAGGAGTTATAACCCTCCTCTGACTTGCTCTAAAATTAAAATAACTTCTGGAGAAAAAACATGCACGAATCCGATATGACTCAGACGCGGAGGGCTTCGAGCCTTGGCTAGCAGGCACACATTTGGCAAGTGTGCTCTGTCCTTTCATAGACCTAACGGCATCAAAACATCTGTGTTCCCATTAACAAAATGCTGACATGACACATAATTGTGGCTTAGAAGAAACCAATTCAGGAGATGGCCCCTCTGAGGTTTGAAGGGTCATCTGTGGCCGCCTGGAGGGGTCTCGGGTTCTACTGTCAGCAAGGTGGCTCTCGGGGATTGTCACTGTCTCAGGACCGTCACTGTAAGAAAGACCACTGAGCCAGGTCTTGTGAGAACAAAAGACTCAAGGACCACCCCCATCCATGCACACCCTTGGAGCTTCACCCATGCCCTTAGGTACATTCAGAGTAGGCTCTTGAATTTAATTTACAAATTGAGCCCACATGGCCAGAAGGTATGGATGTAGTGGCAGGGGTCAGGTCCTCTGCGTTCTGGCATGGTGATGGGGTGACCTGAGGTGGGGGACACATATGGCCTTTGTCTTTATCCACCCCTGGCTCAGCAGGAAGGATGTTGAGGTATAAAATGGCTATGGAGGCCCACCTCTACTGGGGTACCGGTTGGTTTCAGAGAAAGGCGAGTGTTGTAAGCTCTGATGAATGTCCATTAGATTCTCCAGAGTAAATATTAGGGGAGAATGGGTTGGGGAGAAGGTGGGCAAGATTTCCCCGTGGGGTAGCAGGGTGTGTGGAATATGGTTCTGTGGCTGCATGACTTCCAAGAGCTTTAGGACCAGTGCCCCCACCTTCCTGGCTCTCAGCACTGGCCTGTGTGTTCCAGAATCATCTAAGCCACCTCCACCCCAGCTTGGGAACAGCTAGGCATGGTGACTTCTGTTGCTACTTCTTCCACTGGCTCATGTCTTTCTCTGCAAACCCTCCACTGGGATTGAGCGACATGAAGTGCCCACCCATTTGGATTGAACACGGACAGCATAAATCCTGGTCTTTTCTCCTCAAAGATGGAAGAGTTTCTCTGCATATCTCTTCTTGGTCCCATTTCAAAGAAGTTATTAACTCAAAGAAGTGGAAACTATTTTTCGTTATTTATTGTCAATGGCATAAGCCAGGCATGGAGCCAAGGTTTTGAACGGATGGAAACTTAAACCATTTGAGGGGATCTCCTCAGAAAAATATTAACAATGCAGCACCTGGGTGGCTCAGTCGGTTGAGCGTCCGACTTCAGCTCAGGTCATGATCTTGAGGTTGGTGAGTTTGAGCCCCACATCGGGCTCATTGCTGTTACCACAGAACCCACTTCAGATCCTCTGTTCCCTTTTTTTCCAGCCCATCTTAGCCCCTCCCCTGATTACTCTCTCTCTCTAAAAAATAAAAAGTATCAAAAAATTTTAAAAAAGGAAAAGTATTAATAAAAATGAGGGCCCCTTGAGGACCCTGGAAGAGGCCTTGAAAGTGGGGGCCCCAACGTGGTGACCTCCTCAGCCACTGGGGTATGCCCCCCTTCCCTGTGTGGAGCCCTCCCCTTGCCGGCCCCATCTGGATTTGACCTATGCCCAGTCATGGCTTTGGTGAGCCTTCTCACCTGAGTGGGAGGAGGGCTGTAAAAAGGCATGTGGAGCCTGTGGTTGGTTTTTGCATTTGGGGTCTGAGAACTTGAGATGGGAAGGATCTGCCCGAAGCCAGGCTTTGCTGTGGGAGGGCCAGGCTGCCATGCAGGGTCTGGCCTCCTTCCTGCCCCCCCACACTTGAGGCCCTGCCAGCCCCCTTGGCCAGACCTTGCCAAGGGCTACGTTTGCAAAGAGGAAAGGACTTCTTTCTGGGCTTCTGCCCCTCTCAGCCCGGAGCAGGAGATGGTAGTGGGTGTGGGAGGGGAGGTGACCTGACAAGTGGACCCCCTTCCCCAGCCTGAAGAGACAGGGGTCAGAAGTGAAATTGAGGCCCAGGGTCCTCAGTGTCGCCATGCTTTCTGACATGCATGCGATGCCACAGCCAGTGTCAACAAGAACGAGCTGCGTCCTGTGGTCCAGCCTGTGCAAGATGACCCTGGAGTATGTGTGCATGTGTGTCTAATCCAAGTTCAAAACAGACAGAAAGTTAGCAGTGGTTGTCTCTGATCATGGGACTTGCTTATTCTTTGTTTTGAAGTGTTTTCAGTATTTTGAATTGTTTTGCAGGGAGTATGCTTTCTATGATCAAGCAAAATGATAAATCATTCTTTCTTGGTGTGGAAAGGAGAAACCCTTAGCTCCTCACTCCCCCTCCAGTGTTCTTTTGTTCCCATACTGCTGACCCTTGGCTCGGTCTTTAAGGATTCCAGCCTCATCGCCCAACCCCGCAGATGAACCCAGTGATGTCTGTGCCCGAGTCCCACTCCAGGCAACAGATTCTGAGAGTGGCTCTCAGGGGATCCATGTCTAGCACTTTGGGACCAAGGAAATCCCCTGTTAGTAGCAACTGCTGTACAGACCCATCAAACCTCATGCCAAAAGGCAATTGTTCTCTCTGTTCCCTGGCACCCAGGAGCACAAGGATCTTTTCTTTTCTTTTCTTTTTTCTTTTCTTTCCTTTCCTTTCCTTTCCTTTCCTTTCCTTTCCTTTCCTTTCCTTTCCTTTCCTTTCCTTATTTTAATCTTGGAAAATTTATTTATTTTTTACTTTTCCAGTTTTACAGAAATATAATTGACACACAAGCACAAGGTACAGCATAATAATTTGATACATATATACATATGTATATGTACATATATAAATGTATATGTATGTGTATATATATATATACACACATACATTATATATATGTATATATATATAATGAAATAATTACCACAGTAAGCTTAGTGAACATTCCCTTCCAGAGCTACAGGTTGTTTGTCTCTTGTGATGAGAACTTTGAAGACCTTCTTTGTTAGTCACTTTCAAATACACAATACGGTACTGTTCACCATAGTCACTATGCCGTTCCTCACCTCCGCGGAACTTATTTATCTAACTGGAAGTTCGTACCTCTTGACCTCCCTTACACATTTCCTCCACACCCCCCAACCCCTCAACTCAGGTGACCATCAATCTGTTTAGTGTTTTAGATCTCACATACAAGTGAGTTCATGTAGTATTTGTCTTTCTCTGTCTGACTTATTTCACTTTGCCTAATGTCCTCAAAGTCTCTCCATATTGTCTCAAATAGCAAGATTTTCTTATGGCTGAGTAATATTCCATTGTGTGTGTATATATATATATATATACACATATATATATATATACACACACCACATGTTACAATTTAATTCCCTGTCGGCGGGCACTGACAGGTATGAGGCGATCTCACTGTGGTATTGATTTGCATTTCCTTGATGATAGATTATCTTGCACATCTTTTCGTATATCTCTTGGCTATCTAGATATCTTCTTCTTTTTTTAATTTTTTAATGTTTTTAAAATGTATTTCTGAGAAAGAGAGACAGCGTGAGCAGGGGAGGGTCAGAGAGAGAGGGAGACACAGAATCTGAAACAGGCTCCAGGCTCTGAGCTAGCTATCAGCACAGAGCCCGACACAGGCCTCGAACCCACAGACCGTGAGATCATGACCTGAGCTGAAGTTGGACACTTAACTGACTGAGCCACCCAGGCACCCTTGGATATCTTCTTTTAAAAAAAATGTTCAGGGATCACCTGGGTGGCTGATTCGGTTAAGTGTCCAACTCTTGATTTTAGCTCAGGTCATGATCTCAAGGTTCAGGAGTTCAGGGCCCATTAGGCTCTGTGCTAACAGGGCAGAGCCTGCTTGGGGTCCTCTTACCCTCTCTCTCTGTCCCTCCCCCATGTGTGGGTGTGTGCCCTCTCTCTCAAAATAAAGAAATAAACTTTAAAAAAAAAAGAAAAATGTCTATTCAGTTCCTCTGCCTATTTTTATTTATTTTATTTATTTTTATTTTTATTTATTTTTATTTTTCCTACAAATAGTTTATTGTCAAATTAGTTTCCACATAACACCCAGTGCCCATCGCCACAAGTGCCCTCCTCCATGCCCATCCCCCTGCCTATTTTTAATTATACAGGGTATTTTGGTTATTGAATTTTATGAGTTCTTTCTGTATTTTGGATGCTAACACCTAATCAGGTATATGATTTGCAAATATTTTCTCCCATCCTCTAGGTTGCTCTTTCATCTTGTTGACGGTTTTCTTTGCTGTGCTGGAGCTTTTTTAGTTTTATGTAGCCTCACTTCTTTATTTTTGTTTTTGTTGCCTTTGCTTTTGGTGTCAGAGCCAAAAAAAATCATTGCCAAGACCAACGCCAGGGAGCTTACCCTCTGTTATCTTCTAGGAGTTTCATGGTTTCAGGTCCTACGTTCAAGTCTTTAAACCAGTTTGAGTTAGTTTTTGTGTATCGGGTAAGATAGGGGTCCAGTTTCAGTGTTTTGCAGGTGGCTGTCCAGTTTTCCCAGCACCATTTATTGAAGAGACTGTCCCTTCCCTATTGTGTGCTCTTACCTCCTTTGTCATAAATTAATCGGCCGTAAGTGCATGGGTGTATTTCTGGGCTCACAGAGTTCTTTGTTACACCTACTTTGTTCTGTTAACATCACCCCAGTGAGGATGGAGGCAGGGATGGGCCAGGATTCTGAGATCTTCCCTCCGCACGTCCACCTGAAACCCTTCCATCCTGCCTGGGATGAGGCCTTTCTGTGCTTGGTCTTGAAGGTTTTTCCATTGTGGCTGGCGAGCTGAGCACTTAGGAGATTGGTGCCTGTTGTCCACTGTGTGGGTGCTGGGAAGGGCTCTGGAAAGTACACGTAGAAGCAGAGGACAGCTGTGCCTGGCCCCAGGAGCCAGTTAGGCACACTTGATGGCCTGGCGGCTGAGTGGAACCTGGGCCTCTTTTCCTCCACATGCTCTGCCATCCTTTCTGTACTTCCCGGAGCCCCATGGCACCACCCCCAGGCTCCTGGAAGAGGCCTTGGCTCTGATCTCCTCTCCCCAACTTCAGAATGTAGCTGCTCCATGTCCCCTGGGGCAGCTGTGGCCCAGTGAGCCCTTTCCCAGCTGTCAGGGCCCTGGCCACCTTGTACAAGAGGGAGACAGCTGCTCACTGGGCTTGACGTGGTCAGGAGTGTTTCCTCCGGTCCCACTTCCTGTCCCCACTGCCTGTCTCCCTGACCTGAAACCTGCACAGGAGCCAGAATTCTACTCCTGTGAGTTATGTGGCTCGAGTTATAGAGTTATCAGTTGCTAATGCAAATTAATCAATAAGACCATTCACCACAGAGGGATGTGTGAAGAGCACATGAGGCAGCGCATCAGGCAGTGCACTGGGGCACGTGCAGCGGGGTTTGGGGCCTAGGGGTGGTAGCTCTGGGATGGACGCCCTCCGTGTTCCCATTCTGGCCCTACCACTGCTGCGCTGCATCATTCAGGGGCTCTTGCTTGATTTTCAGCCTGTATATTTTCATCCATGAAATAGAGACGATCCCAGGCCTTCACGGGCTTGCCACCAGCCAGCAGGACTCTTTGAAGTAGAAATGGCTGTGTAAACTGTGAGCAACTCCACAAGGGTAACACATAAGTCATGAAGCCATCTTTTTTTTTTTTTTAATTAAAAAAATGTTTTTAATGATTGTTCATTTTTGAGAGAGCACAAGCGAGGAAGGGACAGAGAGAGATGCAGAATCAGAATCCGAACTGTCAGCACAGAGCCCAACACTGGACTCAAAGTCACGAACTGTGAGATCAAGACCTAAGCCGAAGTCAGGCGCCCAACCCGCTGAGCCACTCAGGGGCCCGAATCATGAAGCCATCTATAAAAGCAGCTTCTGATCACGTCTTGGCCTTTTGGCTAAGATCAAGTGTATAAGCGTCTTCTTCTTCTTCTTCTTTTTTAATGTTTTATTTATTTCTGAGAGAGAGAGAAAGACAGCGTGAATAGGGGAAGGTCAGAGAGGAAGGGAGACACAGAATCTGAAACCGGCTCCAGGCTCTGAGCTGGCTGTCAGCAGAGAGCCCGACGCGGGGCTCAAACCCACGAACCATGAGATCATGACCTGAGCTGAAGTCAGACGCTTAACCAACTGAGCAACCCAGGCGCCCCTTCTTTTTTTCTTTAAGGGAGGAGAGGTGGGTGTGGGAAACCCATTCTGGGTGGGATGTCCTTGCAGTGCTAGGCAGGTAGGGGATTGCAGGAGGTCACTGCCCGGGTGCCCCAGAACCTGCGTGGGAGCGACCACGATGGGGGAGAAAGAAGGAAAACAAACAAAACCGCTCTTCCCAGCAACTGCATTTGGGGCTGGGCCCAGTCAGGCCCCAGCTAGGGTGGAGACCAAGGAGCCCCCATGGGTTAACGAGTTCCAGGGGCCACCGGGGATTCAGCCTTGTCAAAAGCGTCCATTGAATCGGGCCAGTGAGTCATCTGTTTGGTGAAATCCCCAAGGTGCCGCGGCCTGGCAGCCGCCTTGGGAGAGTGGCAGCGGCTCTGACTCCACCGAGGTGGCAGGGCGCCACTAGCGAGGCTGGACGCCACCCAGCCTGCAGAAGCCACATGACTCCCAGCCACCCTGCCGCCTTTGAGAAAATTATTAAAAATTATAAAACCAGTCCTCACTGTAGAAAAACAAATTAGGCATAAAAGATAAAATTTAAAATGATGTATAAGCCTATCCTGAGAGAGAACCCTGATTATCCTTTTGATGCTCACCTTTGTTCCTTGCAGGTAATGAGTCAGGTTAGACAAGGCCCGACCGAGGAAACGCACGGACCCCATGTGACTCCCCCCAAGGCCAAGGTCCTACTGTGTTCACCCCTTCTTTAGTCCTTTTCATGTCCTGGCTCTAAAGGGCAATTGAGACTGGAAACCTTGAGATTTTTGTCACTAAGTGTGACTCTGGGTATTGCTTTCAGTTAGTCTTTATCATGAGAAGCACTGTTCTTTAAGCTTTTTACTGTTTTTTACACTTTATAGGATTTTTAAGAATTGTTTACTTATTTTTGAGAGAGCGTGCACGAGTGGACGGGGGTCAGAGAGAGAGGGAGATAGAGGATCCAAACAGGCTCTCGGCTGTCAGAGCAGACAGAGCCCAGTGTGGGGCCCGAACTCACAAACCGTGAGATCATGACCTGAACCAAAATCAAAAGCCAGACACTTAAAGCAGCCGAGCCACTCAGGCACCCCTGTTTTGTAAGCTTTTTAAAAACCATCAAAACTGGGCGTTGACTTTCACTGAATGCTTCTTTAACCTACTGAATTACTTCCTTATTTGCCTTGTTACATTTTTTAAAGTACAGGAACTGTTGAGCATCCCTGGTTTGCCTGGTTTATGTTTTATCATCCGTTTTAAAAAATATTCAAGAGAGAAAGAGAAAGAAAGAAAAAGTTCACGAAGCCCAGATTTCAGATCATTAATTCAGAGCGAGAAATTAAGCAGTACTTTTGAAGTAAGACTACTGATCATAAGGCGCTTTAGTTTGCTGTTCAACCTCCCAGTCATTTAGAATCATCAATTCTGCCCTTTGCTCTGAAAAGCAGCAGTTTTGTTTTCCTTGAGAAGCGATCTGGCACTAGGATCAGGCCACTTCGTCAGCACCAGATGTCAGACGCCTTGGGAGGCCACTCTCCCATGGTGCTTAGCAAGCCGCTAGGGTTTGGGGCCCAAGGTTCTGGGTGGCTTCTGGAAGCTGAGGGCGAGTGCATGGTACTGAAGCAGCCACAGTGGTGCTGGTGGTGACGGTGACTTTTTCTCTCCCCAGAACTGTCTCAACAAACAGCAGCTCCTGACGGCCATCCGCCAGCTGCAGCAGGTGCTGAAGGGCCAGGAGACCCGCTTTGCCGAGGGCGTCCGCAACATGAAGAGCCGGCTGGCCGCACTGCAGAACTCTGTGAACAGACTGGGCCCAGACACCGCCCCAGGTGGGTCCCCACATCTGCACCACTGGGGCCACATGCAACACTCAGGCCCTTCACCTGTGGGTTCTGTCCCCATCCCCACCTGCCCACGCCACACCCTCTCCCCAAGTGGATTCCCGTGCCTTCCCCTGCCTCGCCTCTTGCTGGGGACCCTGTTTTAAAACCCTGGTTGCGGGGTGCCTGGGTGGCTCAGTTAAGCATCCACCTCTTGGTTTTGGTTCTGGTCATGATCTCATGGTTTGTGGGTTCAAGCCCCACATTGGGCTCTGCACTGGACGGCTCAGAGCCTGGTTGGGATTCTGTCTCTCTGTACCCCTCCCCTGCTCATGCTCATGCGCTCTCTCTCTCACTCTCTCTCTCTCTCAAAAAAATAAATGTTGAAAAAAATAATAAATAAACAAACAAACAAATAAATAAATAAATAAATAAAATAAAACCCTGGTTGGTAGGGTGAGTGTGTTAAAAAAAAAAAAAAAGCGCATCTGCTGGCTCTCCTCTCTCCCATCTGAATGTCACCCATTTCCCCTCAGACCTTGCCATTCAAGGCTTGCTAATGCTCTCGTCTACATAGTATTCTCACAGAATTCTCAAACAGCACCACTCTTAGAGCATGAGCTGCTTTTCCCTTCCCTGTCCCCCAGGGAGACTCCAGTTGGTTCCATTTTTTAAAAAATTATTTTATAGGCTATTTTTTTTCCTAGCAGTTTTAAGTTTCGAGCAAAACTGAATGGAAAGCCTAGAGAGTTCCCTCCCCGAGCACACACACCACCTCCCCTCCACAGCGTCCCACAACAGTGTGGCAGGCCTGTTACAGTCCACTAACCCACACTGGCTTCAGTTTCTCAGGGCTCACAGTTAGTCCTCTGACCTGCGTCCCCCATTAGTGGGAGGGGGTGCTGCTGAGGGCAAGTCCTGTTTGGTGAGGGTTATGGTGCCCCCCCCGCCCCCCAAGAATCCTTCCCCTGAGCGTAGGACTCTGACAGACACTGGGCACTTTTCCTGTTGTCCCAGTAACAGCTTTCACTACAGGGCCATTGGATGGGTGGTTGGATTTCCTCCGGCCCCACCTCAGGATGACAGGAGTCAGGGGGCCAGTCATCATGTTTGTTCTAAGTCATGAGCCTATGGAATATCTGTCGTTTTCTCATGTCAGACAGTTTATCAGGGGCCTCCTTTGTTGTGTGAGGTGAAGTTTCTGGGGGAAGGCATTGGATTCCCTACCTCTTCAGAGATTACAGTAGCAAGTCCAGAGCCTCCCCAGCACTGAGTCACTGCTGTTTTCCTTGACTCCGGCTCCACCGGTACAGAGTCAGACCTACCTGCCAAAGTCCTCGCACTCTCCAAGGCACCGTGGGGCCCCAGCCTTCAGTGGGCTGCCGACAGCCAGACTCCCAGAGGCAGGCAGGGCGTCCTTCCTTTGCGCTACAGACGAGGAAACTGAGGCCAAGAGAAGTTAGCAGCAATAGGTACCAGATCTGACTTTCCCCCCATAAGATGCTCAACTGCATGGCTGCTTTCTGCTTTCATAGGATCATAGCTCCTATATGGTCCTTGGGAGTTTCCAAGAAGAACCTGCAAGACTTAATTCATAAGACCACCCTGCCTATATTAGAGGCTTCTGTCCACTAGAATAGACAGAGAGGTAGCTATTGTTAAATTACTGAGCCTCTTATTGCCAGATTCAGGGTCTTTCTTCCTTGAACCAGACAAGATTTTTTTTAAGTGGCCAAATCTCTTTTTATAAGATTTTTTTTTAAGTTTACTTATTTAATTTTGAGAAAGAGAGAGAGCAGGGGAGGGGCAAACAAGGAGACAGAATCCCAAGTTAGCTTTGCACGGTCAGCACAGAGCCTGATGTGGGGCTTGAACTCAAGAACTGTGAGATCATGACCTGAGCCGAAAGCAAGTCAGATGCTTAACAGACTGAGCCACCAGGTGCCCCTGCCAATTCTCTTTTCAAATATTGTCCCAGTGCATTCTCTCTCTCTCTCTCTCTCTCGTGCTGGATGTGGAGGCAAGCAGATGTCAGGATCCTCACTGCAGGGTGGGGGCTGGGGGGCTGAACATGGGCCTGAAGCGTGCAGGTAGTAGGGAAGTTATCTTTTACTTTCTTTTTTACTTTAAAGAAAAAGTTTATTTATTTATTTTGATAGAGAGTGAGTGGGGGAGAGGCAGAGAGAGGGAGAAAGAGAATCCCAAGCAGGCTCCGCACCATCAGCACAGAGCCCAACACAGGGCTCTCATAAACCATGAGATCATGACCTAAGCCCAAATCAAGAGTTGGACACTTAACCAACTGAGCCACCCGGGCACTCTGTCTTTTACTTTTTTTTTTTAAGGGCATTTGCTGGGAGTCAGGAAGAATAATTTCTAGTCCTGGAGAATTCTTGGCCTTCCTCTTTCTGGCTTCTAAGAATCTCCCTCCTCTTTTCCCAGCCTTTCTTTCTGGGGAGCATCACAACCAATCAGCATCAAGGCTTCTCCAGGCAGCCTCATTCCATTCGTGCTCCCAGTGTCAAGGATTGCTTCGCTGCTGATCTCATGCCATACACAGTAACCGTGTTCCAGAAGGCACAGGAAGCGTCCCTGTGGCCCTGTACACTCACCACATCATGCTCATAATGAACCAGCCAAGGGGCACGTCCTTCACTGGACAGAGGCCTTTGGCTCCCATTTGAGAAATGGCTGCGAATTGATTTTTAATTGATCTGTGCCCATTTATTAATTCCACCAACACTTATTGAGCACCTACTGTGTGCCAGATACTGTTGCATCTACTCAGGTATGATTTACCTGTGAGTTGCTCCAACGGGTAGATTTTCTTTTGAGGATTTTTTTCCAGAGTCCTCTACAGGCCTTGTTGTTGTTTCTTTTATGCTTATTTCTTTATTTCGAGAGCGAGAGAAAGCATGAGTGTGTGTGTGCAAGTAGGGGAGAGGTAGGACAGAAGGAGACAGAGAATCCCAAGCAGGTTCCTCGCTGTCAGCATAGAGCCCAACACGAGGCTTGAACCCACAAACTGTGAGATCATGACCTGGGCCAAAATCAAGAGTCGGATGCTTAACCGACTAAGCCAAGCTGGCACCCCTCATTTTTGAGGATTTTAAAGTTTTCTCATCCCCAAAGAGACCCTACTCCTTCCTAAGGATATCTCTTTCAGTACAATAGAGTAGTTGATATTTTAAAAGAACTATAACGTCATTTATTTGCACTGACTGAGGCAGCAGCCTGGGAGCTCCTGAGCCTTGGGGTGTGAACTCATACTCGCTTCCATCTCATAAAGTTATTATCACTGGGTGCCAAGGGGAAGGTTTCCTAGAGGAAAGTGCTGTAGCGGTGGTCCCCTGGTAACCCAAGGGCACTGAGGGTGCTCTGAGAGGCCAGCTCCTGCCCACCTTCCCTGGCCCGGCTGCCGCAGCTGCTCCGGGAGGGACACTGGGTGACGTGTGGGCAGCTGTTCCCGTCCTGGCGGACACCGTGTAATTCTCTCTCACCCCTGCAGCCTGGGTGACTGAAGCAACAGCTTCTCTCTCGTCTATCTAAAACCCAAAGAGCGTTTTCACAGGTGACACTTGGAATTTCCTTCTAAAGCATTTCAGAAGTGACTCTGAATTTCCAGTGAAACAAAATCCACATCCAGCCTGTCCCAACTTGGGGACTTTCTTTCCACAAGTGCTGGCCACAGGAGGCACCAGCCTCCGGTAGAGAAGGCAGAGCCTCTCTGTCCCCGCCCCTCCCCCACCCCCGGCCCTACACACCTTCAGGAAATGCCCTTGATTCTGCCTTCACAGCACGGCCAGCGTTCAAGTGCCTTTCTCTGCCCTGGTCCACACCACATTCCTGTCAAGGTTGTGCCTCTACTCCTTCCCCCCTCACACCTGGCCCTTCACACTCCCAGGCTTCAGCCAGCTGCTGCTGTGAATGCGTAAGTCGGTCACCTCATGCCTCACCTCAAACCCTCTCTCACTCCTTGTTGTCTCTCTAACTTCATCCCCAACTGCTTTCTAGTGAGTCCTCTCCACTGCAGCCGCTGTGCTCTCCTTGACATTCCTTCCACTTCCACCACAGGGCCTTTGCACCATCTTGTTCCCTCTATCCTTCCCAGATATCTGCATGGTTATGCCTTCCTTTCTTCAGCTCTGCCCCAGTGAGGCCTCCACTGACACCGCATTCACAATTGGACCCTTTCCCTGCCATCCCCAATACTACTCCCTACCTTTATCTTCTACGTGACACTTAAGACTTATTACACTTTTCTGCTGCTTATGGACCTTGGTTATCCATGGCTGCCCCTGTTAGAAGGGGGCTTCCTGAGAACTGGATTTTGTCTGTTTTGTTCACTAGTTATACCAAGCGCCTGATATAGTGCCTGGCACATGGTAAGCACTCAGTAAATAATTTTTCCTTGGTTCGTTTGTTCAAGAATTATTTATTGGGCACTTGCTGTGTGTCAGGCACTGGGCTGAGGCTGGGGCCCCATCAGGGAGGCAAGGCCAGGCAAAGTCGCAGCCCTCTCGAGCTGCATTTGGAGGGAGAAGACCAACAACAAACATGGAAAAAAATATGTTGAGAAGTGAACTCCAACAATTACACATGCCAAGAAGAAAGCAAAGTGAGCTCATGGGGTAGAGAACGCCTGGGGAGGTTTTAGCTAAGCAAGGTGGCTGGAGAACCTCTGGGAGAGGGTGGTGTTCGAGCTGAGACCTGAAGAGTGAGAAGGAGCCAGAGGGGGAAGTTCTGGGGAAAGAACATTCCAGGCTGAGAAAAGAGCAAAAGCCAAGGCCTAGAGGTGGGCTTGATCCCAGCCTGTTCAGGAGGCCTAAGAAACCCAGTGAGGCTAAGAGCTCTGAGAAGGCAGAAGTGGGCAGGTCAGCCGCACCTGGGGAGGGGGGTCCCAGCTCTGACACCCCCCACCATGCTGTAGGGCCCTGCACACGACACTCAATGCCTCTGAGGCGCCAGCTCCACTAAGTGGGCACGCATCACGTAGGCCCGCGAGTGCTTTGAGGATTTGATCAGACACAGCATTAAAAATGTCCAGTACAGTGCACACCTTGGAGGAGGCGCTCAGCACAGGAGCACTTGAAGGTGAGAAGCCTTGTAACTGAGATGCTGTAACTCAACTGAGGTTGAATGACCACAGTCCTTCTTTTTGTCGTCAGTTGCCTGCCCTGCTCTGAACGCCCCTCCGGATGGCAGAAAGTTTGGAAGCAAGTACTTGGTGGATCATGAAGTCCATTTTACCTGCAACCCTGGCTTCCGACTGGTTGGGCCCAGCAGCGTGGTTTGTCTTCCCAACGGCACCTGGACGGGGGAGCAGCCCCACTGTAGAGGTACAGCCCCTCCTTCCCACCTCCCTGGGCAGGGCTCTGCTGGGTAGAATGGGTCACCCATGGGACACTTTCTGCCTGATTCCTCCACCGTTCCTTCCCTGCAGAATTGTGGCCAACTATTATGTGGCCCGATGACTCCCCTCCACACCAGGCCTGGCTTGCCCTCGTGAGGTCTGCCAAACCCGCTTAACAATTTAGTCTTGTTTTGCATATGGGGAAATCGAGGCACGGAGAGGTAGAGGAACTTGCCCAAGACCACACAGCTGGGGGCGGGAGGGTAAAATGATTCTCTCCCAGACACCCTAACCCCAGAGTCTATGCACCTCAACACCTTGCTCTGTTCTGGACACTGGTGATGGGCTCTTACCAATGTTCTGGGGCTGTAGCTTGCAAGGCTGTTGATGACCTGTAAAGTTAAGGAAGTTCCCCAGTGTCTTTTGTGTCTGCCTTGGGACTTGGTGTAGACTGGCTCCAGGAGAGACCACTGGGATGGAGGGCAGGCATGAAAAGGTTTCTCTTCTCTCTGCGCTCAGCTCAACAGCAGTACTTTCTTGATGCAGAGGAAAATCAGACTTGGCCTGCATGATCTGTGGGCTCTTCAAAAGTCTATGGTTAGAAAGTCATGGACACCGGTCGTTTTTAGAGCGGGTCTCATAGGATATCTGCTGGGTCAGAATGCCCTTGATTTTAGCCCAGGAGTTGAAAGGGAAATGCACATTACATAAATAAGTGTGTTGTCAAGGGCAGTGCAGAGAGGACTTTGAATGCATAAAGAACTTGAACACATAACAGAATGCTAGAAAATATGTCATCTCTAAAGACAGATTGTGTGGATTGACCTGCAGAGCTCAGGGCAGCCAGAAGCACATTTGTGGATTTAGACTTGTATTTCCTATCTCTTGGGAAGTACAGGTGCTTTTAAGGGTGATCACAGGTACCATCTCTCAGACCTAGCTGGGAACCGGCCAAGAAATACAGGCCATGTGACAGGCAAACACGCCAGGGAAAATGCCAGTGTCTGGATTTACCCTCGACCCTGGAAAATCTCCATCCAGGGTAAGCACCTTACGGGTGATAAACTATGGCAGCAGAGGTGAGAACACAATGACATCTCATTGTCATGGCTTTGAGTGTCTGTAGTTTTAACTTATGGATTGAATGATGGACCCCAGCTGATTTCTTTCTGGCGGCAGTCTGGTGTGCCCTATGTCGTACCTGACCCCGCCCCCGACCACGCGTGCCCAGGTGGCAGTCACGTCCCTACCGCCATAAATGGTGCTGGCAGGGTCTTCTGCCTCCCCTTTGTCTCCAGGCTGTCTCTCTGGGTTTGGGGTTGGGGAGCAGCTAGCTGGCTGGTTGCTCACTTCCTTCTAACCAAGCACTGCCATACTGCTCTTTAGAAGGGCCATGCCAGCCCACTCTGCCAGCAGTGCTGGGCACAGAGACACATTTTGCCCTGGTGTGTTTTCTATCTTGCTTGGGTATTGTCCATTTATTATGTCCTCAACACTGATAGTCATTTACAGTGAGCACCATGCCGTTTAAATAAAAGTCGCGTTCATCAGTAGAGATAGCTGGCAGAAAGCGTTTGTAGGCAAATGGGCAAGAAACATCAGAGGTTCGGGAACAGTCACAAGGAGTAGCTTGAGCAAAGGGGCACAGAGGGGCTTTACAAGGGGAGGAACACAGAATGCTCCCCGCAGCCCAGCTCCACTTTAGCAGCGTGACTCGGGTGTCTCCGCAGAGGATCCTGGGCACATCTGCTGGCTCCCCCTTGAACTTGCACGTCTTAATTACATAATAGTGCCCAGCCTTCCTGAAGCAGGACCCTGCAGTGGGAAAGAGCGTCCTGCTGTATCATGACTTGTGTGCCGGGGTCTCAAACTTTCAGGTGCTCTGGTGTCGCCAAGGAATGTTATAAATGGCAAGCTCTGTGGGCTCAAAAGACCCACTGAGTTAGGTGAGATCTTTATAGATGGGACTTTGGAAATCTATATTTTCAATATGATTCTGACATTAACTAAATTTTGAGAAACACCACTTGACTGATTCTTGCCACTGCCAGAAGCAGAAAAGATCTGGAAAAATTTGAAGCACTGATGCGTTTTAGGCCCTCACCAATCAGAATGGCTGCCTGCCACAAACTAACAGTAGGGCCATGTCCTGACTGTCAGCGCTGGCCACTTGAGGCATACCTGCACATGCTCGCTTACACCTGCACTGGCATTACGGGAAGGCCGGGCTAGCCCTTCCAAAGAGCAGGGAAAGCAGCCGCACTGAACAGTCTCCCTTTCTGAGATGTGGAGATCAGACTTTCCGTGGAGGACCAAAGCCAAGTGTGGTCAGCAAGTCTGCGGGCCCCCTCACTGTCCAGTGCTGTGCACCTCCTGACTCTCACCCATGAGCTCACTTACCTCATTCCAGATCTGCCGTGTTTTCTATGTCTCCCCTTTCCCTCAGCCTCCTTCCTGGACATCTGTCCTTCCCTGAGCTCCATGCCCAAGGACTGCTTGGCGCAGCCCACGCTAGACCTCTACTGGGGCCACATTTACTATCTAAAGCCTGGGAAAGATTGTCTCCAGCCCCCACAGAGATCTCAGATGGATTTTTCATCTGTTGAAGTGTAAACTAGGCCTGGGGGCTCACTCTGTGGTGTTGGGAAAGAAAACTCTGATCTGTCACTGCCCAGGGCTCAACTCAGGTTAGGGGAGGGTGCCTGTGTGGACACTTCAGTCCTCAGCAGAAATTCTTTGATTAATGGATGCTGTCTCCAATAAGAGCCTCAGAGGGATGCCACCCACGCCTGTCAAGAAGGAGAAATAGAGCCTCGATCTGTTTTTTGGTGACCTCTTGTAACAGTGTTAAACCGTGTGGGCAGGACACGGGCTGAGTGACTTCCACACACACACACATGCCTCACAGTGGCCCTAGAATTTTAGTGACACGTGCATCTGCTTCATTTTCCATATGCGTAGTCCCGTGGTCATTGTGTTGTGACCACAGAAGGAAAAGAATCTTCTTAATCACAGGGGATTCATTTCAAGACCCAAAATGTCAGAGACAGTGAAAGATTTAGCAGGTCTTTAATAATTGTCCCTCACCCCATCCGAAGTCAGCTGCTCGGAAAGAAGGTCATGAACCCAACTTGGCATGGAAGGAAATTACACATAATCCTGCCATTAAGAAGCCCAGTGGGCAGAGGTAGGCTCCAGAGCTCCAGTATGGAAAGCAGCCATTTAGCTTCCTGGATTATTTCCCTTTTTTCCTTTCTTTCTTGGAAGGGTATGTTTTTAAGATTTGAAGCTTTCTGAATTGGGAGAATCATAGCCACAGGCCTTGTTGCTTTGACAACATCGGTAACCAAAGAAAAAATCTGAGAGAAATAAATAACTTTTTCCCTTACTTCTATGCTGGGAAAAAAGAATTCTTTTTGGTAGTCATCCCCTCCCCCTCCCTTAAAAAATGTTAGAGAGAGAAAAAAAAGTGGGAGTGAGGGAGGGGCAGAGAGAGAGAGAGAGAGGGAGAGAGAATCCCAACGTGGGACTATGTCTCAATCTTGTGCCCATGAGGTCATGACCTGAGCCGAAATCAAGAGTCGGACACTTAACCAAGTGAACCACTGAGGCTTTAAAAAACACCCCCTTTTCGGGGCGCCTGGGTGGCTTAGTCGGTTAAGCGTCCGACTTTCGCTTGGTCATGATCTCGCGGTTCGTGGGTTCGAGCCCCGCGTCGGGCTCTGTGCTGACTGCCAGCTCAGAGCCTGGAGCCTGTTTCAGTCTGTGACTCCCTCTCTCTCTGACCTCCCCTGCTCACGCTGTCTCTCTCTCTCTCTCTCTCCTAGAAATAAATAAAACATTAAAAAAAATAAAAAAATAAAAAAAAAACCCTTTTAACCTTTATTCATCCATTCAACTGATTTCCATTGAGCATCGGCTACGCACAAAAGATTACACCAAGTGCTAGGGATTCACGCTGAGTCTAAGAAACGCTACCCAATCTCTCGGGGCTCACCTGCTAAGGTGTAAGTAAGCAAAACAGAGAGGCAAATGCAAAGGTAAAGAAATGGGGATGTGTGTGTGGTCAGTGCCCCGAAGGGGTCCAGGAAGGGTCTGAGAAGAAGTATGACGGGGGCAGGGAGAGGGGAGGGCCTCTCTGAGACAGTCACAGGGTTGCAGAGACGTGAAGGGGTGTGGGGGGGTCTAGTCATGCGATGAGCGGGCGGGTGGGTGGGCGGCATGGGGAAAACGCTGTTTCAGGAAGAGGGAGTAGCATGGGCAGAGGCCCTCGGGAAGGGAAGAATTTGGTATGTTTGGGGAAACGAAACAGTAAGGTACAGGACCTTGCTCCTGGAGCAGGTGTGAGCTGAGAGTGAGCAAGGTGAGGTCGAGAGACACACAGGCCCGCTCTTGCAGCCTTGGAGGCCATGCAGAGGCTGGATTTTAGTTCGAGCACAAGGCACATGTTTATAGACAGACATGCAATGATTGGATTTGTGTGTTGCTGCTGTGTTGAGATTTCAAGTGAACCTAGAGACAGAACTGATGGAATTTTCCATGGTTAAACCCACTTGGGTTGTTCACATGGAAGAGAAGTCCATGCTCCCCAACTCCACTTGAATGTCAGGGTGCATGGTGTCATTTACAGAGATACTAAAGACTGAGCGACAAGTGTAGGTTTGTTTTTAAGCAGCCTGCATGGAGGGGGTGGGGGTCATTGATCAGAGCTCCATTAAAATGTCTATATGACATCCTAGTGGAGAACTGTTAATACAACCTATGGAACCATCAGGCAGAACACCATATTACCATGCCTGGCGGGGCCTCTGCCACTTTGGCCCACTGCATCTTAGTAGGAGTTACCCAGGAACACCCAGCACGGTCAGGCACTGGATTGAGCCATGCTTGGCTCTCCCGGGGAAGAGACAGAGCAAGATCAGCCTCAGGAGTGGGTGTTGGTCCAATGTGGCTGGCAGGTCTCTCTCAGCTGACGCAGGCCAGTTCCCAGGTGTGTACCCTTCTCGTGCTGCAGGGGAGGGACCCCCAACCCCTTCCCACGGAGTCTGAAAGAGTGAGAGCTGAGGGCCACTGACATACACACGAAAGCAGAACAAAAGAACAGTTGTGGAAGCTGAAACAGGGAAAGAAGTCTCCCCAGGCGGTGGTGAGCCCTGCACAGGCCGCGGGCTCTTTGCCTCATGTTTAGGAAGCAGTCCAGGCCCAAGGCCTGTTCTTATTTGGCCAAGTGGGGCTCCAAAGACTGCCCGAGACTGCCTTTCTCAGCACAGAAGTCAGATGGAGGGTGGGAGGGAGGGAGAGAATGATGTACTTACATCCACAAATGGTGGTAAGGGCACCAGTGAGAAGGAAGAGACAGAAAAGATGTGGCTCAGGACCTGAATGGCACTGAGCCATCAGAGGAAGAGGGAGGGCACAGGAGGAGCCCACAGAGACAAACTGCAGGAGACTGGAAACGCAGGGCTGAGACACCAGACCGGGTGCTCAGGAGGATATGCTGCAGTCAGGGCAGAGCACGTGTCAGTGTACCGGTCCTTTCCTCGGAGACCTTCAAAAAAGGATTTGAGCAGAGAGAGCTTCCTCTGATACAGCAGCCACTTAGTAGCTACTGAGTGACTGGCTGGCTGACTTGCAGAATGACTGAATGAATGAACGAATGAGGGATTATGTTAAAAAAAAAAAAAAAAAAAAAAGAACAACACCTAAGAATTTCCTTCCAGACTTTTATCTAGGTGTATATGCAAGTCTTACATATCCAACATCACGTGTGGATAGATATTAACAGAAGCAAGTCTTCATTAACTCTTCCTTCTAAAACAACACTTCCCCCTAAGGGAACTATTCTGGTTCTACTGAACTATTCCTTATTGTGCCTGGTTTTCATAATCATAAGTAATGCCGAGACAAGCAATCTTAATATATTTTTCGCTGTGGAAAATTTCAAATGCACAAAAGTGGAAAGAATGGTATAATGATCCTCACACACTCAAATACAGCAAGTTCCTTAATATCTTTAAATGTCTAGTTATGTCATTTCTCCACATTGTCACGTGGAGTTGTGTCATGTGTCGTTAACTCTTTGGTTGAACCAGTCCACATAAGAGCCACATGTTATGGTTGGTTGATCTGTCAGCACAGAGTTCCAGTCGGGGGTCGATCCCACAAACTGTGAGATCATGACCTGAGCCGAGGTCAAGAGTCAGACGCTTCACCGACTGAGCCACCCAGGCCCCTTCTTCTACCTTTTTAATCTACAGTCTCCTCCCCCTTCCTCCTGCCACTTTGCCTCAGTCCCTTCCAGTGGATTTGTTGAAGAAAATGGTCTGTTTACCACAGGCTTGGTTTTGCTAACTGCATCCCTGGGGGGTCATTTAACATGATTTTCCAGTCTCTTTCTTTCTTTTTTTTTCCTTGCAGTTTTACTGACATCCAGCACTGTGCTAAGCTGACGATGTGCATCACGGTGACACGACGTACACGTGTTGTGAGATGATCACCACACCAAGTTTTGTTAACACCCATCCTCCCATATAGACACGCACACGTGAAAATAAAAGAGGTGGTTTTGTCCTTGTGAGAATCTACTCTCTTAACAACTTCCCTGTATACCCAGCACAGCGGTGTTAGCTAGTCGCTGTGCTGTACATCACAGCCTCACTATTACCTATCTCATAACTGTAGGTTTGTACCTTGTTGGTCTCTGGATTCTTCTTCTTTTTTAAATTTTTTAATGTTTGTTTATTTTTGAGAGAGAGAAAGAGTGGGAGGAGGGACAGAGAGAGAGGGAGACAGAGAATCCAAAGCAGGCCCCACGTGGTTGGCACGGAGTCTGAGGTGGGGCTCGAACCCATGAACGGTGAGATCATGATCTGAGCTGAATCGGACGCTCAACCCACTGACCCACCCAGGCACCCCTGGTCTCTGGATTTCTTAAAAACTGGTAGCGAACTCCAGAGGCCTGATGAGATCCAAGTGCAACTTTTGTTTTGTGTGGGCTGGAGAGTGGAACACGCTGTTGCCAGGAAGCCCAAGCCGTCGGCCGTCCCTCTCATGATGCTGTGCCTCAGGGAGCTTACTGCTGTCCTCATGCAGATGTCTCTCCAGCCTGTTCCTCAGGTCGCACTGGGGGCAATTCCCCGAGTTTTGGCCCGTTCAGAAAGAGGGCAGCTTTGCCACTGGGCGCCAGTTTGATTGGACATCACCTGCCTGTCTCACATCTTCTTTCCTCGAGTGTGTCAACTATGCCTCCGTCTTCCGTTGTAGCTGATTCTGCTGTCGCTGCCATAAGTATCTTGGTCTTCTCACCTGGGTGCTCAAAGGACTTTTTCTTTTTGTTTGAAATCTAATAATCTTCTTAAGATCCGCCCCAGTCCTGGCTTTCCTGGGCCAGCTTTTCAACAGGAAGTCTTGCTGGCTGGACACGCTGGCCCCTAGGAACTCCTGAAACCTTCCAGGACATAGCCTGCTATTGAGGAGACTCTACTGGGAGAAGGATCCAGATGGAGCTCTACAAAGAAAGTCGGCGCACAGGGAAGAGACAGCCCAGGGAAGAGCGGGAGAGGAACCCAAGAGGGGCAGCGTGGAGAAAGCATGAGCCACACTGGAAACAGGCACGGAAGCACCAGGTGGACAGTCAGGAGGCTGGACCAGCCATATAGGAGAACGTGTTTCCCCTAAACATGAGTCACAGAAAAGGACTCTCATCAAATCCCATACAAAGTGTTATAAGAAAAAACGAGAGAGAGAATAAAAAGTCTCTACAGACAATGAGGAAATATCAGAAAGACATGGCCATAAAACAGAGGAAAAGTATTACCTGGTATTTCCAAACAAGCTGAAAATATTTGAAAAAGATAAAAACTATGAAAGGACAGTACAAACAAAAACAAGAAAGCCTCAGAAATGAGGTGATTGGAGAAATGGAAAATCTGAAATGAGGTGACAGAACCCAAGAAAGGATTAGAAATAAAAGGGAAGAGAGCAGATCCCATGCGGAGGACCTGCAGCGTGGCTCCCGGAGACAGGAAATGCTCACTAAACAGGCGGGTCCGACAGGATCGTCTGCCATGCTTTCGGCTCGGCAGTGTCTCCTCAGCCTCGGCCTGTGCCCTCTTACAGCCTTGAAGCCACCCTGCACAGCCTGGGACAGATGTGAATGTGATGACAGCTGTACCTTGATCGGGACACATGGGGTGCAAGGGTTGGGCACTGGGCCTCTCATGGCGCACCAGGATAAGAAACTACAGCTGTATGGAGCCGGTCCAGAAGCGAAAATCCTGGGCAACAAGATCCAGACGGGGAGATGGAGCACAGGGTCCTGGGGCACCTGTCTATTTCTCTGTTGAGCTGATGACCACCCCCCCCCCCAGCCCCCACCACCAGGTGCAGCCAGGCCCGGTCCCTTCCACTGGAGGCCCAGAGACAATGGCGCTGGTCCCACTGGGGCCAAACCGAAGGCTACTCGTGCTCACATTCTGGCTCCCGGCCCACAACGTCACAGCCTAGTAGTCTGCCTGCTTTCATACTCTGCTGGGCGGCAGTGTTGGGACTGGGCAACAGGCAGAAATGGGCATTGCAAGCTCTGTGGCATATTGTGCAGTGGCATATTGCGCTCCAGACACATTCCTAGAGACCGGTCATCTGAGAACAGAACGTATGGGGAGAATACAAGCAGGCTGAGGCTACTGAGAAGCTGAAAAAGCTCCTTCCCCAGGAATAAGCAGCATTTGGACGATCTGGGTCCTTTCATGACTAACAGAAACCATACGATAGTCTATATAACGTCCCAGCTCTGAAGAGGCAGAAGGGAAGCCGGCATCCCAGCCAACCCACCCACAGCAAGGCTGCTGTTCTCATCAGGAGCAAAGCACCCTTTCTTCCTCTTGATAGATACAGCAGGGAAGGATGCTCATATGCCAACAAGGAGATGTTTCCAGCTTCCTTTCCTGAGATGTTGTGGTCAACTCAGTGAACTGACAAACCTCTCTCTTTGGTAGAAAGGGCCTGTGCTCTCTGTGCATTAAGACTGGGCTTAGGGGTACCTGGGTAGCTCAGTTGGATGCTTAACCGACTCAGGTCATGATCTCGCGATTCGTGAGTTTGAGCCCCATGTCAGGCTCTGCGCTGACAGCTCAGAGCCTGGAGCCTGCTTCGGATTCTGTGTCTCCCTCCCTCTCTGTGCCTGCCTTGCTCGAGCTCTGTCTCTCTCTCTCAAAAATATAAATAAGCATTTACAAAAAAAAAAGGCTGGGCTTAAGGATTCATAACAAGCAGATGTGGCCTGAGGGTTTTTAAAAATTATTTTTTCTAATTAGAAAATTTATTGTGGGAAATTTCATTGTGGGAAAATGGAAGAGTACAAAAAAATGTAAATGAAGAAAAACTGCCTCTAATCCTAACACACACAGAGAAGCCTATTAAACTTTTAAATTTATATCTCTTTCTATAGATTGCTTTCCACAGGACTGCTGTGTGTATAAGCAAGGAACATTTCCCTTTTCCACCGCTTAGGAAATGTCAAGAGTCAGAGTCTTCCTAGGTTGCACAGGAAATGAGCACAGGAGGGCTTCTGGTTGGGAATTTGGAGAGAGTTTGTTTTCCCCTTCTTGGGACACTGATGGACCACTTCTCCGTCTTCTGACTCCTGAAAGGGTGCTCCTCCTGGTTGCTGGCTGCTAAGGCCAGAGCTGGGGACACTACAGCTTGACTCAGAGGCAGTGTGGGTTCGTGCGGTGGTCCACCCTGTAAATTAGCAAATGGTGCCTCTGGTGGCACGTGGCGGGCTGACGGTCCAGCTCCTGCAGGCGGAGCTCCGGGTGAGCTCCTGGTGTGTGGCAGGCGAGGTGGCTTGCCGATTGGCCAGGGGGGGCCAGAATCTGAAGCGCTCCTGCCAAGTAAAGGAAAGGAACCCATCTTTGGTTTTGGTTCGTTTTAGAATGAGAACTCACCTACTTGTGTTTGCAAATTACTTCTGTTCCTAGACGTCAGCGAATGCTCCAGCCAGCCTTGTCAGAACGGCGGGACGTGTGTAGAAGGAGTCAACGAGTACAAATGCATCTGTCCTCCAGGGAAGACTGGGAGCCGCTGTCAGCACCAGGCCCAGACAGGTACATGGGCACCGTGGGGCTGGGTGAGGACAGCCCACTGCAGAGAGAGGAGCACCCTGGTCCTGGGTCACCAAATGCTGATGTGTCAGGAGCTCAGTTCCCCACCCGAGAGTGGGCTTTCTGTCCCTTGATCCCTCCAGTTCCCTGCGGTGGTTATCTGAGATGGAAGGTAGGTCTCCTGTGTAACCTGAGGTTTGATCCTTCTTATGTAAGAAAGTCCAGGTAGGGGGACTGACCCCCAGCGTAAGAGCTCCCCAATCTGGGAATTTGGCCTGAGAAGCTCCACCTTCACTCAGTCAACATTTCCTCTGCAGATCAACGGAATGGCTCTTTCTTTCCCATGCTCCTATCACATCCTGCAAAATCAGCAGCTATGGTACAGGCCAGAGTACCCTCAGAGCTGTGCAACCAGACATCTAACTTGTGGGGAGCTCATTATCCATATCTTGAGTGCCAACATGTCTCTAACTAGCAAGTCTAGCAGCCACATGGTGGCTGTTTTCGCAGATGGCGAGACAATCCAATAAGGTACTTATGAGGGTTCCCGCACTGTGCTGTAGCCAACATTTCTTAGATTAAAAGGTCAAGTCCTGAAAATATCCCCTTTCTTTGCCAGAAAGCCCTGGAGTGTCCTGTCTGGTTGTCTGGGTTTCCATGTGGAATCCCAGTGTGGAGAGGAGGAACTGGTAGGTAGCACTAGCGTCCGGAGAGGAGCGGCTTTGTCAGTACTTGATATTATTTCATCGGACCCAGTCCAGGGCCAGTTTTAAATATCGCCTCCAGAGATTTGCCGCTTAATTGTCTTGGTTCTGTTCAGCTGACTCAGCCTTGCCGGGTGCTTTCTCGGAATGAAGCCGCCCTCCCTAGGAGCCCGGAGGCCTCCTTCCAGCTCCCATCCCCGGAGCTGCTCTCTGTGGAAACAATCCCATCGCCTCTCCTCCTGCTTGCAAACAGGAAAGAACAAGAAATGGGCCCTCTTTCAACCCAAATGGGCTGGTCCTAGACCCTGAGTTTTCTAAACCCCACATGTTAGGGTTGGTGCTGTCAGGACCTGTAGGCAGTTGCTCCTCAGGTGCGATTTTATCTATAAAGCCTCCCCCATAACAGGAATCTCCCCTGGGAGGGGGAGGAGGGGGTGGGTAGGTGCATCTGAAGCCAGCGGATGTCCTCATGGTCTCCATGAACAGCCCAGCAGAGGCCTGGGTTCTTGCTCGCCTACTCCCCCAGCCTGGAGCTTTCCTTTCTGTCAGCTCTGCCTGCATCTTTCCAGTTCTGAGGGGGAGTCTCTCTCCAAATATTTTTTTTTACTATATATTAAAATGGTTATTTATTTATTTTTGAGAGTGAGCAAGTGCGAGCGCACAAGCAGGAGAGAGGCAGAAACAGACACACAGAAAATGTGGAGCAGGTTACAGGCTCTGAGCTGTCAGCACAGAGCCCGACACGGGGCTCAAACTCACAAACTGTGAGGTCATGATCTGAGCTGAAGCCAGATGCTTAACTGACTGAGCCACCCAGGTGCCCCTCTCTGAACACTTTTTAAAATCCATTCACTTGGGGCGCCTGGGTGGCTCAGTCAGTTAAGTGTCTAACTTCAGCTCAGGTCATGATCTCACGGTGTGTTGGTTTGAGCCCCGCGTCGGGCTCTGTGCTGACAGCTCAGAGCCTGGAGCCTGCTTTGGATTCTGTGTCTGCCTCTCTCTCTCTCTCTCTCAAAAATAAACAAACAAATCCATTCACCTTTTTTTCCCTATTGTAAAGTATATGTAACATAATATATGCCATTTTCACCACTATAAGTGTATAGGTCAGAGGCATTAAGTGCATTTACATCGTTAGACAACCCTCGCCACCATTCACCTCCACTTCTTCCTGCAGAACTGAAACTCCGCCCTTGAAAGAGCAATTCCCCTTTCCCTCCCTTCCCAGCCTCCTCCACAGCCATTCTGCTCTCTATGAATCGGACTATGAAGACTTTGCATAAGTCACCCTGTGTGTCCCCGTGTGTCCTCTCCAGCGTCATTTCTTTCACCACCCATTCCTCTCCCACCTCCCCTAACCATAGGAGAGCTGTCAATCTTTTGAAAACTTTCAAAAACTAATTAAATTTTTTTTCTGATTGTAAAATTGGTGTCCTTGGTTTAAAAACGAAAAGCTTAGATTCTTTAGAAACGCATAAAAATTACAACAACAAAAAAGAACTCCCGAAAGTAGTGTTTTAACTTCCTTAATTTTAGGGGCATCTGGGTGGCTCAGTGCCTCTTGTTTTTGGTTTAAGGCATGATCTCAACATTTGTGGGATGGAGCCCTGCCTTTGAGTGAGCCTGCTTGGGGTATTCTCTCCCTTCTCTCCCTCCCTCCCTTCCCACCCTCCCCCCCCCCTTCTCTCCCTCCCTCCCTCTGTCTCTGCTCCTCCCTACTCCTCTCGGTCTCTCTCGAAATAAATAAATAAATTCCCTGGTCTCCAATTCCGGGGATCACTGTTAGCATGCTGGTGTGAGGAACGTTTCGCTGGGAAAACGTCGATGTAACCCCGCCGCGGCCCTTCTGTGCGCAGCCGCGTGGCCTGCGCGTTCCTGCGTGGGGGCTCCGGGTGGCCCTGCGCCGCTGCGGGTTTCCGGTTAATGACTTGTCTCTCCTTCCCTACTCCCGAGTAAGCTCCGACGAGGGGGCGCGTCCCCGGCCCGGCGCTGACGGTGTCTTGTCCCCGCAGCCGCCCCGGACGGCAGCGTGGCCGGCGACCCCGCCTTCAGCCGCGCGCCGCGCTGTGCGCAGGTGGAGCGGGCGCAGCACTGCAGCTGCGAGGCCGGATTCCACCTGAGCGGCGCCGCCGCGGGCGACAGCGTCTGCCAGGGTAGGCGCGGGCTCCGTCCCGGAAGCGGGCGGGACTGGGGGGGGGGGGAGGAGGGGGGAGGGGGGAGAACCGAGGACGGGGCTCCCAGCCGCGGCCCTCCGGCTGCAGGCGCACCCCGCGCAGGGGCCCGGCAAAGTCTCAGAAAGCCCGCCCCATTTTGAGTTTTAGGTAAGTGCTGACCTAATGGTTGCCCAGACGTAGACTTTAGAGGCCATCGTGAGAATCAGACTGTAGAGAAAGCAGCCACGGGGCCCGCGCTGGCTCCCATGCCAGAACCCGGCCACGGTGGCGTCCAAACCATGGACACTCATCTAGAAAGGCCCTGAGCTCCCTTCTCCGCTCCATCGGGCGGCGGTTACATGGGCCGGGCCGGTGGCAGAGAGGAACTTGAGTCCTTAATGTTGGCTAGACAGCCCTCCGGAGCTGTGCAGGGGTCTGGGACCCAATTCCCCGGGCCCCTCTCCACTTGGCTTTACAGACCCAGCCACTGTAGCTAACCTCTCCTAATTACCCAAGCGCCTTCTAAGAGCCACTCAAACCAAGCAGGCCCCTGAGAATTGGCCCTTTGGTGCTAACTGCTAACTGCTAACTGCTAACAGCAGCAGGCATGAAACCCTCTTACTCCGTGCCTGAAGAGGAGGCCAGCTGAGGTGGGGCTGTGATCCAAGCAGATCGTCTGGGCTGCGGGCCTGATCTGCCAGCCTCTGCAGGGGCCCTTCCCTTAGTCTTCAGCCTCAGCGGAACCCATCTAGGGTCTACTTCAGACCCCTCTCACCCCTCCCTTCGGCCCTGCGGACCCTTGGCTGGGGAGGAAGGGGAGCACACCTGCTCTTCTGGGTGCTCTGCTGGGGCTGGGGTTTCCCCACAGTGGGCATCCCTCCCAGGAATTGAGGTGCCGCCATCCTGGGTCATGGTTGGTGAATGATCACCACATGGCTCCCGGTCATACTGAGCCCTCTGTCCCCAGATGTGAATGAATGCGAGCTCTATGGGCAGGAGGGACGCCCCCGGCTCTGCATGCACACCTGTGTGAACACCCCAGGTTCCTACCGCTGTGCCTGCCCTGGAGGGTACCGGACCCTGGCCGATGGGAAGAGCTGTGAGGGTGAGTGATGCTGCTGCAGCAGCAGGTGGCTGCAGGGCTCGAGGGAGAGCCTGGCTGGTCCCAGACAGCAGGTCTTAGCCGCTGGGGGAAAGGGAGGAGGAGAGAAGGCAGACGGGTTCTCCATGGGCTGATGTGACATGTGAGAGAAGAGGTGGCTCCCCAGTGACCTCCTAGTGGGCCTCCGCTGCTGGGATCAGAGGAGTGAGGAACCTGGGCCTGGAGAAGGAGAAGACACCTCCATCCACCCATCCCTCCCTCCCTCCATCCCTCCCTCCACCCATCTCTCCATCCATCCATCCATCCCACAAGTACTCAAGAAGGCAGGCCCAGGTAGGACTGTGCAGATTGGGAAGAAACAGCCTCCAGCTGGGGTGAAGGCAGCAGCAGAGAACTCATAAGGAGAGTGAGAGCATCTGCATTTGGGGTGGGGTGAGGCTGAGTAGAAAGGTTTTCCGGAAGATTGGACTCATAAAGGGCCTGATAATAGCCATAGAGGGGAGACTCGAGTCCTCAGGCTGAGGAGGTGGCAGATCTGAGAGGAGTGTGACCTGTGACTGGTAACACCCCTGTGTTTCAGCACCTTTGTGACCGCTCTACCCTGAGTAAGGACAGGACTCTGGAGAAGAGAGCTCCGCAGCGGGGCTCTGCAGGAGCTGGATTTCAAATAGTTAAGGATGATAGGGTTTCCTATTTGAAAAATAAATTTTGGGTATTTATAAAGCTCACCACATTCCAGTACCCGTTGGGGTTTTTCATGTGGTCTTGTGACAGAAGGGACTTCAGGGGATCTTCACCCTCCCTGGGTGTCCCTTATTTCAGACATTGATGAGTGTGTGAGTCTCCAGCACGTGTGTCCCCGGGGGACTATGTGCATCAACACCGGTGGAGGCTTCCAGTGTGTCAACCCGGAGTGCCCGGAGGGCAGCGGCAATGTGAGCTACGTGAAGACGTCTCCATTGTGAGTATAGCCAGCACCACCCATGGCTGGGCGCGTACAACCCTCACCCCGGCCTCCCAGGGTGGCTGGGCCAGTTCTTCCTCAAGGTTCTTAGGTAAAGGTACAGTTATATCCAAGGAAAGATGGAAGGAGCTGGGAGTCTGGATTTTCTGAGCTTCTCTTTCCCTTTGGTGGTTGCATTTAATGCCTTTGCTGCTCTGGGCAGCAAGAACCCAGTTTGCCCTGATAGGAGTACTGTTCCAAGTGCTCCCTGCTGACATGGAAGATGACTGAGTCCTAGCCACCCTGGTGTAGCGCTGTTGGGGGTGGGGGCCACTGGAGGGAAGACCACTGTGGTCTCATGGAGGCAGGGACATACTACACAGATTTGGGAGAAGATCGTTTTTTCATGTTCACATAGCTAGTAACTGGTAGGTTCCAGTCACTCTGCACTGTATTAATCTACTTTTCCACTGAGGTCAGGAGGTTTGATTTCCAGTAATCTCAGCATCTAGTAGTTTTTGTTTTCAAAAGGGGGGAGACAGGCCTTTCAGGAGGGTAACTACAAGTATCACAGAGTGCATGTATTTTCTTGTGAAACAGAGATGACAAGAGCCTTAGCATTGTCTTTAGAATGAATTAACTTCACAAGCTCAGATACTTGAATTACCTTTTGGGCTATAGCAGAATAGAAGCATCGAGAAAGTCAGTGGCACTGAGGAATGTCAGTTACTTACTGAGCACGGAGGCACCGCACTCTTCCTCAGAAGTCACTTAGTGAAGGGACTGTATGTCATTGCCTTTGGGGACATCTCTGATTAACAGCCAGATATGATATTCGACCTGCATAGCTGTGATTATGTGGGTCACTAAATGGCATCTCTCTCTTATGTTGGATAAGGCAGAGAAATTTCAGAAGCACTTCCACAAGATCCTGATTCCAAATGGTTAAGAGAGACAGGGTTCCCTCTTTAAGAATAAACATTGGCTGTTTAGGAAGTTCACATCACATAAAGCGCCACATTCTAGCATTGCCAGCTACCCACCAGGGTCCCACCATTACTAAGAGAGGTCTCGGCACGTGAGGAAAGGGCACCTGGTTTGAATCCCGGAACCATCACTAGTTAATCTTCCCCGGCTGTAGGTTTCTGTGAAGAGGATAGTAACAGCATATACAATTATACGTGCACATCCATATACATGTGGTCAGGGCAACACCTCTGCCCTGGCCACGCCTGACACCACCCACACTCACTAGCCTGCGGCTCTGAGCACCTGTGGCTGGAAAAGGCCACTCTGCCGGCCTCTGCAAGAAGGCAGTGGGCAGGCGAGGCAGGTCAGGGCAGGCCCTGCTGAGTCTCCCCAAGGCTGACTCCTTCCATTTCAACTCTCTGTTCCAGCCAGTGTGAGCGAAACCCCTGCCCCATGGAGAGCAGACCGTGCCGCCACTTGCCCAAGACCATCTCCTTCCATTACCTTTCTCTGCCCTCCAACCTGAAGACGCCCATCACGCTCTTCCGCATGGCTACGGCCTCAGCCCCCGGCCGGCCCGGACCCAACAGCCTGCGGTTTGGGATCGTGGGTGGGAACAGCCGAGGCCACTTTGTGATGCAGCGCTCAGACCGGCAGACGGGCGAGCTGATCCTCGTCCAGACCCTGGAGGGGCCTCAGACGCTAGAGGTGGACGTGGACATGTCAGAATACCTGGACCGCTCCTTCCAGGCCAACCACGTGTCCAAAGTCACCATCTTTGTGTCCCCTTATGACTTCTAAGGTAGCTGTGGGGTCCCTGCGGTGCAGACATCTGGGCTCATCTCTCTTCCTCAGAGACTCAGCTGAGGGCCCTGACTGCGACAGACGTCTCTCCCTACCCTGCCCTGCCCCTGCCTACCTCCCCACCTGCCCGTGCCCCCGGGTTTCTAGGGCACTGCGCATACTCCTCCATGCAGTAGCACCAAAGGGCAGCCCCGGGACCCAGACTGCTGCCATCATTGTTTTCTTTCTGCTTTAAGCTCTTCCTGTAGATTCTGCACTAACTTTCTCAAGTCTTCTTTACAGGGAAAAGGGCAGTTTTTCAAAATGCTGGGTGAATGGCTTCATGAGTTTGAACCAGCTGGGGAGGGAAGAGCTTACGGTATATGTCTGAGATGATTGTCAGCCCTCCGTATTGTTGTAGTCAAGCCTCTAGCATGCCGTGGACCTGCACATGTGGGCACAGGGACTGGGTCTCCTGCCACAGCCCGCCATGTTGTTCTTATCTGCATTCCTTTCTGTGACATGCCTGCCAGGCTTCTCATCAGAAAGCCATGGCAGGGCCTGCAAACCCCACGCAGATTCTTCTAGACCAAGGAACCAACATTAAAGCATAAGTTCTGCCTGAAGTAATTCCCATTTTAGAAATCGTATCTCAGAACATAACCTGGTATTATAATGGAAGAAATAAAGTCTGTTGCTCCTATGTGCCCACCTGGCCTGTTCCTGAACATGAGTTAGCCCAGTTCCTTCTAGGAAGGGATACCTGGCTCTCTTCTTGTCTAGGGTAGACCCACTGGGATAAATGAAGAAAAAAGAAAACATGGAGGTGACCTTGGGATTGCTCTACCAATAGAAATTTTGCTTGGCCAAATGAGAGATTGGTAAGGCAACATCTGGCCATGGTGAGTTTAAGAAAATTCTGGGGACACCTGGGTGGCTCAGTCAGTTAAGCATCTGACTTTGGCTCAGGTCATGGTCTCACGGTCCGTGAGTTCGAGTCCCACATCAGGCTCAGTGCTGACAGCTCGGAGCCTGGAGCTTGCTTTCGATTCTGTGTCTCTCTCTCTCTCTCTGCCCCTCCCCTGCTCACACTCCGTCTCTGTCTCAAAAATAAACATTTAAAAACAGTTAAAAAAAGAAAAAAGAAAATTCTGGCATTTACATTGATCCAGGGCCTTCTACTTTTTTTTGTTGTTTGTTTCAGAGAGTGAGAGAACATGCAGAGAGAGAGAGAGGGAGAGACAAGGAGAGGGAGAGAGAGAATCCCAAGCAGGGTGGGCACTGTCAGCTGTGGAGCCTGATATGGGACTCCATCCCACAACTGTGAGATCATGACCTGAACAGAAGCCAAGAGTCAGATGCTGAATCTACTGAGCCACCCAGGCGCCCTGCAGGGCCTTGTACTTCTGATGTAGGAGCCAAGGGGCAATGCCCTCCAGGTAACTGAAGAAAGAAAACACTGGCTGGGGCGTGGGATGGGGTGGAGACCATTCAAGTTGAAACTTGAAAGTCAGCTGAACTGTGAGGAGATTTCAGTATCCAAATACACATTAATCTAGGTAAGATTTCATCAGACATTTATTTTAACATTCTTTGTATTTGCCTTGGTATGAGGTGGAGCCAGAGGAAGTGTGTTGCCAGTTTAGGGATCAAGTCATGTATCAGGATGACCCTAGTGTCTCTGATAGTTTCATAGGTATCTTGTATAACAAGATATTTCAAGCTCATCTTGTGTATTTTACACCTCAGTCCTGAAGTCCTCCAGTGTTTCCCAGAAATCCCTGGTTCCTCTTAGTGGGAAATAATAATTAGAGACCAAAATCTGGGTGTTAGGAGTGCTCATTGGTAGTGGCTGGGTCACTGTTTCTTTGTGTTAGTGGACAGAACTAGCAACTACGTTACTTGAGTTTTGGGGGTTTTTTTTAACTACATGAGTTTATAAGGACACTTCCAATCCAACTCAGGACTACAGGGTTTTTACTGTAGCCTTCCTGATCTCACATCTGCTCTTCTTTTACTCAGTCTGAAAACCTCTTTTTCAAAATCACCAAAATAATTACATACTGTTTTAAATCCTCAGAATAACAATGACAAGTTGTCATAAAAAATAATAATGGAAAACACTTAAAATGTTTCTTTTACAATTCTTTTTGTCTTTCTGTTTCTTTTGGCATAAAATTGCTTTATGCCATTAGACATGTTCAGTGAAATTACTATTTTAAAATAACTTAGAATAGTAGTTATGTCCGAAACCTGAATCAGGGGTATGGGTATTCACTTTGTATTGCTTACGTTTTTAGAGACTATTTTAATTTTTTTTATAATTACATAAATTATTTATTTCGCTCCAAAGTCAAATCCACAGAATGAGCTACAGTCAGAGAAGTCTGTATTCTAACCCAGTGCCCTCCACCTATTTCCTCCTTCTGCCTCGGATAATAATTTTGTCCCATGTCACCCTTCCACTAAAAAAAAATTATACACACACACAAATGATAAATGACAGCACACTATTTCACACTTCCCTTGGTCTTGCTTTTCTTTTCTCCTTAACAGTATACTGAATATCATTCCATAGAACCAAGTACTCTCCTATCCAGTGCTCCATTATGAAGTCGTACATACCATTGTTTATTCAACCAGTCACCCTTGATTGACATCTGGTTTGTTTCCGATCTTTTGCTATTAAAAGTATTGCAGCAATATGCATGTGTCTTTTGTATTTTTCCCTTTGTATCTTTGAGGTCAATTTTTCCTCCATAAGGATTATACTACTTTCTGTCTGCAACAGTGTATGAGAGAGCCTATTCCTGAATCATAGAAGGCCCCAGTGGTATCCCTAGTTCTCAAGTCTGCACACCCACCAGACTCTCGTCTGGAAGGAGACAGAGGCCTGAATGTAGAGCTATTACACAACTAGCCTGCCCACCTGTCCTGGACTTCTAGAAGTCAACAGCCACCAGTAAGAGACGAAAGGTCATCCAGCTGGATCACTGACTCAGGAGGGATGGAAAGTTAGCTAAGGTTTTGGATAACTTTTAAAAGTCATCTTTTATTTAAGTTTATTCATTCTGAGAGTGAGAGAGAGGGCGTGCATGCAGGGGAGGAGCAGAGAGAGAGAAGGAGAGAGAAAATCCTAAGCAGGCTCCACACTGTTATCGAGAAGCCTGTGGCGGGACCCAAACTCACAAACCGTGAGGTCATGACCTGAACCAAAACCAAGAGTTGGGCACTTAACCTACTGAGCCCCCCAGGTGCCCCTAGAACAAAATATCACTGCATAGTCATAGTAAACTTGAATCTGAGTATGTGCCCTAAGGAGACACATGAAGAAGCCAGACTTGACTGGGTCACTTTCCACCAGTCACTGCCTCTGCTTTTACCAAGCCCATACTGCAGGGATGGAAAGGTGGAGTTTCATAACCCTTACTGTGTACCTGTGAAAATCTACAGGTGTTTATAGGTGGCATAAGTATTCTTGAATGTCTACGCTGTGGCAGGCACTGTTTTAGTTGCTTAGGATACAATGGTTGACAAGACGGACAGAGATCCTGACCTCATGGAGCTTCCATTTCAGCAGATGAGAAGATAACACATATGAAAACAAGAAAAGGACATCATTTCAAAGAGGGATGAGAGCTCTGAAAATCAAAGCAGCAGAAGAGGATGTCAGTATACAGAAAACGTGTGCACAAATATATGGAGACAGATAACCTGTGGAGCATAGGTGTTGCAAACACTATAATCATATGTGGTCACTGGGGGATCCCTTTTCTCAGTGTTTGGAATTATGACCCAGAAGCTCGAGTGTCTGAGTGAAGGAGGGATGTAAAGAAAGACACAGGATGACCACACTGGCTTAGGGGCACAAAGGAAAGGCATCTACACAGACAGAGAACAGTGATGCTGACATGGAAAGAGAAGAAATGAAAGACCATGGGCACTCCAATTTTAGTATATGTGCTGCCGAAGCGAGCACGACCATGGGCACTCCAGGGGGAGCCTGATTTTGTGTTCTGGTTGTCACTGTGGTATAAAATATCCCATTGTGGTATTACGCTCAGGGATTCTGTGAGTCAGGAATTCAGATAGAGCACAGGGGGACGTTTTATATGGTTTACATGTGCTCCACAACGTCTGCACCTCTCTCAGGCAGGAAGCCTTCAGGGCCAGGGCTGCAGTGATCTGAAGCGTCACTCACTCACTCACTGGGCTGGCCTGGCTGGGAAACTTGAAGACTGATGATGACCAGAACAGCCATCCTTGGGTTCTTCATGAGACTCAGCTTCCTCAGAGCATGGTGGCCTCAGAATAATCAGACTTCTGACATGGTGGCTCTGAGTTCCTGGTGACAGTGTTCCAAAAAACAAGGTGTGTAGTCTTTATGACCTCATGAGTCACATAGGGTCACCTCCGCCATACTCTGTTGGTTGAAGTAGTCACAAGCAGCCACTAAGTCAAGGGAAGCACACGTGGACCAGTGAGTCCTAAATGAGTCGAGCTGCGAGCTGCGGCGAATTGAGAAATTTTAAAGGATTTAATGGCCATGTTTTTCAAACTGCCATTTCTAGTTTCCTGTTTAGGGTCCCGATGCCTCCTGGAATCTGGCTTCTGGCTTGTGGGTGTCATCAGACCATCCTGAGTCCCTTCAGTCCTCCTTCGTTCAGCCTCTTTTGGGTGTCCTTTTCAAATAGGTGATCCCAGCCTAAGACAGGACTCGTGCTTAAGTTGGGAGATAAGATCTTCACTTATATCACAAGGGGGTACCTTTAACAATGGTAGAAACAGCGCTGAAGTCCAACGAGCATGGCACTGCATGCTCGCCAAGGTCAGAGGTGTGGGGAGAGAGACCAGTGGAAGGGGCAGGACCAGTTTGTGAAGTTAGCACTTAAAGTGGTTCTCAGTAGCAGAGTTCTGGTGGGAAATGCAGGCCACGTCCTGCCATGCTCGCGCTCACCTGGAGGGTCCCCGCAAAAGCCAGCATTGGCAAAGCCACGGAAATGTCTGCTGACTTACAAACGAGACAGTATGACTTGGTGAAAACTGGGCTTGGGCTGATGGAATTTTCTGAATCTGACCACCTTCAAATGAAAAATTACATTTTAGCAATCTAGTTCTTTATCTCCAGGAAGCTCTTGAGACTTTTTAAAATTTAAATACAAGTTAGTTAACATACAGTGTAGTCTTGGGTTCAGGAGTAGAACCCAGTGATTAATCTCTTACATATGACACCCAATTCATCTCCAAAAGTGTCCTCCTTAATGCCGGTCATCCATCTAGTTCATCTCCCAACCCAACACCCCTCCAGCAGCCCTATTTGTTCTCTGTATTTAGGAGTCTCTTACAATTTAGCTCCCTATTTTTATCTTATTTTTCCTTCCCTTCCTCCCCTATGTTCATCTGTTGAGTTTCTCAAATTCCACATGAGTGAAATCATATTGTATCTGTCTTTCTGACTTTTTTCGTTTCGTATAATACCCTCTAGTTCCATCCACGTTGTTGTAAATGGCAAGATTTCATTCTTTCTCATCGCCGAGCAGTATTACATTGTGTATATATACCACATCTTCTTTATCCATTAGACATATTTTTTACAGTATGTCCACTTGCTTGCTTATGCCAGGACTCACGACAGTCACACTGACGCTTGCACAATGGCTCACCTTCCTTCCCCTTCTAACTGGCTGAGTCATCAGACATGTTTCTGAATGCATTGGTCCTCCCTACGCAAGCCGCCAAGTTCCATCACAGGAAGTGTGTTCCTCACCCCTACTAAGTCCTGTGGGTCAAGATTAGGTACAGTACCATTTCCTTCATTCCTGCCTTTGGCCAGTAGGGGGTGGCAGACTTGGTTGAGCATTGGGTCTTGAATGCTGGCGTTGAGAACGCTGCACACCAAGGGGGTCTTTCTCACTCCGATGCTGGTTTTAGGTGGTTTGGAGTCTGTCCATAGGACAGACATATGTCTGCGGTTACTTGGCCATGTGGAAATTCAACACACTCCATGTTCAATCATAATCGTGGTATTCTAAAGGTGGCTGGATTTTAGAATGTAACCCCAATCCCTAGAGTCTTGAGTGGTTTGGCCCCTGTCGACCTCCTGGACCACTGCTTGTGATGCTCCCAAATGCACTGGCCTCCTTTCTGCCCCTTGACTCCGCCCAGCTCACTCCTGCCTGGGAGCCTTTGGATTTGCTGCGTCTTCCCTGCGATATTCCTTGTTCAGCCCTCCACTTGGTGTGACTCAAATGTCCCCTCCTTGGAGAGGCTGTCCCAGCCACCCCTGCCAGCCCTGCTCACTTCCTGCAGTCCCTCTTCATTACCTTACTCTGCTGCATTTTCTTGAAAAGCAACTTTTCACTATCTGAAATCACTGTATTGTTAGCTGGTTTCCTGGATTTTTTCTGTCTCTTCCCACAGCGCAGACCCTGTTGGCCGCACACCCAGTATCCATTTTCCTTTTCCACCTTCTGAAAGGAGCCTGTTTTGTTCACACCACCTTCCCTTGTTGTTATGGCCTGAACTCTGTTACCCTCTCCCCCCAAATTCCCTTGTTGAAGTCCTAATCCCTAGCACCTCAGAAGGGGATTGTGGGTCTTTAAAGAGATAATTAAGTTAAAATGAGGCCATGAGGGTGGGCTCTAATCCAGTATGACTGGCATCTTTATAAAAAGAGATTAGGAAAGAGATACACACAGAGGGAAGACCATACAAGGACAGAGGGAGGAGACGACAGACATCTACAAGTCAAGGAGAAATTAACCTTACCGACAACCTTAATCTCAGACCTCTAGCCTCCAGAATTGTGAGAAAATAGTTTTGTTGTATCACATGGTCTTTGCTACTCTGCTACAGCAGCCCTAACCAATAAATACAATCCTCATTCCAGCCCGTGTCTTAGGGGAAGGTGGCCACCCACCCCCCACCCTCCAGGCTCCAAGGCAACACAGTGAATCATCCTCAGTCCCTGAGTGTCAGAGACCCAGACGAGAGCCAGCCATGCACTGTATTCCACAGGCAAGTGCTAGGTACCCAGGGATTGTCTGAGGCAGAGACGGGAAGGGCTTACGATATGGTTGGAAAGGTCTCTTTTCCACTGAATGGGAGGAAGTATGTCATCACAGTTGGTGCCGGCAGCCATGTTTTTGACAATGAGGGAAGAGGGTATAAGGGAAAAGCCTCCTGGCTACAAGTAGAGCTGAGGGAAATGGAGCTGGGGTCCCAGCGAAATCTGCCTGAGCCTTTCCCCCAGCTGGACTTCCTGTCATATGAGATGATGTGGCTGTAGCGTAAGTGGAGTGGAGATGGAGTCCTCGTTGTTTGGGTCTAACCGGCAGGACGCCCGGCTCCATGAGAGCAGGCATGCATCCTCTGGGCATCTAGCTTCCAGAACTGTGAGAGGATACGTTTCTGTTGTTGTAGGGCACCAGTTTGCGGTGCTTCGTTATAGCAGCCCCAGGAAACAAATACACCTTGTACCCTAGTCTCCCCTCCAGTTTATACTAGTTTGCTCCCTAGTGTAAACTAACAGTCACGTACTCACAGATAAGACCCCGTCAGCTGCCAAGAGTCAATCCTCTCACCTGCTGAGGGAGGGCTCATCTCCAGCCTGGGGAACATGGCCAGCCACGATCCACCAAGTACATACTTCTCTTCAGAAGTCCCCATCCTGGTCCAGCCATTCTCTTTGTCAATAAACTTGACTCACTAAAGTGTGATAAAGATCGTCACTTTATTACTTTAACTGATAAATTTAGAGTCCCAGAAGAAGGTCTTTTGCAAGGAGTACACAGACAGGGGACATTCCCAAGATGGATTTTCAAACATGGTGTCCTTTTTTTTCGAAAAAGAAATTGGCTAAGGTTCTAACTAGTAATAATATAATTCTACTTCTTTCCACAGTACCAGCTGAAACAAAGGGCTCAATCAGCATATTTCATAAAGAGAGTCATTGACTGAAAGGATAAGGAAGGAATTTGGACTCTTAATCCTAAAACCTGGATTAGCCTGGAGGACTGGAAACAAAATCAAAGTCACTTTCCCCTTTAGGCGCGCCCCTCTTCCCCCCCCCACCCCACCCCCCACCGGCAAGATTCCCACAGAACCCGGCTGGCTCTGTCAGTGTTCAAACACTCCTGTGACAGTCTCTGTTTTCGTTAGCATCAGGTGACCCTACAGAGCAAGTGGAGGGCTTGACTACAGGCCAGCTGTGCCCTCAGAACCAGAACGCGTGGCCTGCATTTCCTTTTCCTCTTATACAAACAGAAGAATATGACTTCTAATCTAGATCAAAAGAGAGGCAAAACACACACAGATGGGAATTCCGCAGAAATTCATCCTGAATCTGAGACCCGTCCCCGGCGGTCTCCACTGGCACCACTGCACGCAGCTCCCCTGCTCTCGGCTGGCCGGGGACACAGCGGTCAGGTAGGCAGGTCGCTGCCTAGCGTTCCCCCATCTCTCTCTTTTGCTACGCTCTCCTCTTGATAAAGAGTGAAAAACTGATGCTGCACCTGAGTGGCTCAGTCAAACACCCGACTCCAGCTCAGGTCATGATCTCGTGGCTCATGAGTTCGAGCCCCGCATCGGGCTCTATGCTGACAGCTTGGAGCCTGGAACCTGCCTCGGATTCTGTGTCTCCCTCTCTCTTTCTGCCCCTCCCCACTCATGCTCTGTCTCTTTCTCCTTCAAAAATAAATATTAAAAAAAATTTTTTTTTAAAGAGTGAAAAACTGTTCTGCCGCCAGCCAGGCTGTGGGGGAGAACCGGGAACTGAAACAGAAACCACAACTTCCCAAAAGGCAGTGCCCTAGGACTCACATAACCCATCCACTGCATGCCTTCAGAGCATGCAAGCCACAAAGCATCCTGGTGTAAACTCCTAACACTCGCTCACTCACAGAGAAGACCCCGGCAGCAACTCTCTAGTTGACAAAATCTGACTTACCCCTGCCAAGACCATCCCATGACTCACCCTAGTCTCCAGAATTTGGATTATTTTTCCCTAACTCCCTCCTGTTGAGATGGCCCCCAGCCCCCTGAAATGCAATCCCTCTCTTGCTGCAGCGAATCATAAACCTGGCGTTGTTGACTCTAGGTGGGTTCCGGGTGGTCTTTGACTGATGGGCATCAACTCTCAACTCAAGCAACCAGTGGTCTCCACTGTGATCCCTAGGCCCACTGGCGTGTGGTGCTCAATGGTGAACACGCACTAGGTAGTTGGGGATGGCACTCATTTAGAGTCTCAAGTCTGGGGGGTGCCTGGGTGGCTCAGTCGGTTGAGTGTCTGACTTCAGTGCAGGTCATGTTTTCACTCATAGGTTCGAGCCCCACGTCGGGTTCTGTGCTGACAGCTCCCTCTCTCTTTGCCCATCCCCTGTTCATGCTGTCTCTCTCAAAAATGAATGTTAAAATTTTTTTTTCTTAAGAGTCCCAAATCTGGAAATGAGGAAAGAGGATGGGCTGCTCAGGAGGAACTATGTAAAGGCTCAAAGGCACCTCACATGTGCATTTGAGTGTCACACACAAATCTTCCATTACAACAGGGTCATGTCCCTGTAAGCCCATCATAAGTGGAAAATATCATGAGTCAAAATGCATCTAAGATGCCTAACCTGAATGTCATGGCTTAGCTCAGCCTACCTGACATGAGCTCAGGACACTTTAGCCTACAGTTGGGCAAAATCACCTAACTCAAAGCCTATTTGATAATAAAGTGTTAAACCTCTTTGAACACCGTACTGAACCTGAAAACTGGAAGGGTATATGGGTACAGAATGGCCATGAGCATTATCTGTAGTTCGCCTTGGAGACCACGTGGCTGGGACCGGGAGCCTGTGGCCGGCGGCACTGCCCAGCATCATGAGACTATCTATCAAGAGAAGATTGTACTGTATGCTGTTAGCCTGGGGAAAGCTAAAAATCCAAAATTCTAGGTACAGTTTCTACTGAGTGTGTATCACTTTTGTACCATCATAAAGTTGAAATAGCACTAAGCCGAACCACCATTAAGTCAGGACCATCTGTACAGGGAGGCATTTATGTGCTTTCCTTCTTTCCCTCCCACCCTCCCTCTTCCTCTCTCAGTTGCCTTCCTACATTCTGCTTCTGCCTGGAGATTTCTTTCATTACTTGAGCAGGACACATCAACCCCATCGATGCTGTTCCACGGTTTGACCTCTACCACTTCAAGGCTTAACATTTAGAAATTCCTTTATATTCTTTCACGCAAAGGTCTGTTTCCATACAGTTGGGGAACAAAAAGCAGTGCCCCTCTAATGTCTGGATGTTTTAATAATTTAATGAACACTGAATGAAGGTCTTCTGTGTGCCCGGTCCTTCAGGGAACACCGCCTCGAACAAGACAGAGACACTGAATGCCCTTGTGTTGCTTCCAGAATGGAGAAGACAATTTAAGACAAGGGGTTCAAGGGCTGCTAAGCCCAGAAGAGGGTGGAGGGTGAAGGGCACCTTACCTGATGTTCACTAAAGCTGTCCCCTGGCGACAAAGGAAACATGGGTGAGGCCTCAGAGGAAAGCAGGCCAACGATGGGACTGACACTTGCAGGCGCCACTGAAGTCCTGAACCCCTATTCTCCAATCCTGGCATTTGACCTGGGGCATTGAACAGTGGAGGCTTGCCGATTACAGGGCAGGCCCAGGAGGCCTGTTTCATAATTCTTCATGCAGCTCCCACACCACGGCCTTGTTACGGCCCGGAGGAGATTTGACAAAACAGAGGCCATGGGCACCAGCAGGGTCTCCTCATTTGTTACCCGGCAACCTCTTTTCTGTCTTGCCTCTCGGCTCCCAGACGGAGGGGCCTGCATAGCCCATTTAGAAAGTCAGGGTCATTCTTTTCCTTTTTTCTTTCTCCTAGTACAGATGTAGCTGGAGGCGCATCCCGAGGAACGCAGACCCGCAGAAGGGCTGGCAGGCTGGAGCGGCAGGGGCCAGGGCAGGCTGGCCAGGTTTCTGCTTCCTGCGGGGCCATGAGCATCATCTCCCTGCCTTGGGGAGAACATAGAACCCTTCACAGCTGCACAAGGACGGGCATTCAGACTCTGAGACAATCAGGAATTCACTGGGACCAGGTTTTCCTTCTTCGTGGACTGAAATGACTGTTTCATGTCCATTTGGCTGAAATAAGGAGCATTTCTGTTGATTCCGGGTTCACCTAACCGAGTTCAGCTACACGAGGAAGTTTAAATTGGCTTGCAGTCTGTGGGCATACAGAAAGCTTGAAAAGAGCTGGTGTGTCAGCAGATATGGACGGGGCCGAATCACAAATCTGTTCAGGAAGTCCAAGATTAAAGCCTAGTTTATATTATTATGTAACAAATATACCTGCCAAGCAACACAGGCAGGCAAATAAATTTGAAATATTCTTGCTGAGGACACAGCTGGGATAGTAAATTTATCTAAGACTTATGTGAATGGTAAATAAGATCACTTCTGTGGAACTCCTAAAAAAAGGCAGTTAAAAATTTGGAACAGGAGTGAAGGGCCTAACTACTCAGAAACAAGGAGCATCCTGTCAGAAAGATGAGGCCCTGGACAGTGAGGTGGGAAAGGGCGAATTCTGAAATAAAAGGACGACAGCTTTGCGCAGTGGTGGGATCGTGGCCAATGAGGTCTATCCGAGGCGCAATTATTGCTAATTGAAATAAAAGGACTACAAGCTGGTACACATTCAGTCTTCATACCAGTCACAAATAATTATTTCTAAAGTGCAGATATGACCAGAAAAAAAAGGTCTTATGATATCAAACAATACTTAAAATTGAACCAGCCTTTCTACTTCCATAATGGCAGACCAAGGACTTCTAAAAATCCACCACTCCATAAAAGACATGAGAGAAATGGCAAAAACAGTCAAAACCAATTTTTTCAGATATCTGGAAATTAAAGGCTTACGACAGAGAATTTACTCAAGAAAAAAAGCTGAATCTTGGTAAAATGCCTTGTGGCAACGACGTGCCCTAATCTCCTTCTTCTCTCCCCAGTTCCACAGTAGACTTGAAGCTAAGAGCCGACAGCCACAGTAACTGAAAACCAGTATCCTATCTGTAGCGGTCTCCAGAGTGGGTAGGACAGATTCAGAGCTCCTTAAAAGCCCCCATTCATCCCAGACTGTGACTCTTCGGTCTGTAGGACAGTTCACACCATATTCTCAGGGCCTGTTTTCATCTGACCAGGTTCAACAGCAATAAGCACATCCAGCACCTACATCTCAGATTATGAATACTATTCTCAATTAGAAGGAATCTGGGCTCCTTAGAGAAATAGCTGATGTGAGGGCTGGGTTGGGAACATACAAAAATGAGCCTGGAACATTTGTTCCAAGTCCATTCAAGTGGTTGGCAGAATTTAAGACTGAGGTTCTCACTTTTTCCGTGTCATCTGAGGGTTGTTCTCGACTCTGGATACATGGCCCTCTCACATCATGGCCAACTTATTTCTTCAAGGTCAGTAAGAGAAGTTCTGTTTCAATCTTTGGCATTAGGAAAGACCCAGTCTCTTTTGAGGTTCATTTGATTATACCTTAGGCCAGCTGGGATCATTTAATCAATTTCGGATTGATTAAACTCCAAACCAACTGATTCAAGGCCCCAATTATATCAAAGGTAAAGCCACTTCATCTTTGACATATAATGAAAGATAATCATGGGAGTAAAATCCATCGTACAGTAATGTCCACAAAGGGAAGTGATTAAACAGGTGGTGTGTACCAGCGGCAAAGGATCTTGGGAGCCATTTTTGAATTCTGCCAGGGGAAGTTGGGAGACATGGAACCACTCTTTCTCACAAAAAAAAAAAAAAAAAAAAAACGAAAAACAAAAAAACCAAAAACCTTTTTATGTTTTCATAATTTATTAATCCAAAATAAATTTCATGACAATTTATGTCACAGTAAAGTTTTGCCTATATGCACATTTAAGTTCAATTAAGAAATTACATTCAATGACATGTAAATGTCACTAATAAGATCCACCATTTTTTATGTACCAGTAAGAAAAAATAACCTGCTGAGTAAAATGTGATATTCCATCAACTGTAAAATACATTCCAGTTTCAGAGATGTTAACTATGAAAATGTGTATCCCAGAATGATACACAGCAACTAAAAATATGGCTATTTTTTCTTACTTTATTTTTAAGAAATGTGAAGAGTGTTGCAAATTTCACAGGAATCAATACCACTTTGAGCTGAGTTGGATATCTTATCCTTCCCAATTCAACATATACATTCTCTCCTTTAAATAGATCTATTCCTTCCCAGTTTCTGCTCCATGCCGGGAACACAACCCTCCCCACTGTCCCATTTCCTCCTTTCTCACACCCATTTCTTAGTCTGTCTTGTCTGCAGGATCAGAGACAGGAAACTTAGTCTTCAGGGAAGAAGGTGCTTGGGGAGAAATACAAACTTTGGACAGATGAATGGAGGTTTGATTCTTGGCTCATATTTATTAACTTGCCTGTCACTGTAGGTAACAGAGAACTCAAATCAAAATGGCTTAAAAGAGTAAAGAAAATATGTTGAGGGGTGCCTGGGTGACCCAGTCAGTTAAGCAGCCGACTCTTGATTTCAGTTCCAGTCATAACCTCACAGCTCGTGAGTTCAAGCCCCACATCGGGTTCTGCACTGACAGTGCTGAACCTGCCTGGGATTCTGTCTGCCCCTTTCCTGCTCATGTGCTCTCTCAAAATAAATAAGCTTTAAGCAAAGAAAAAGAAAACACGCTGAATTATTCATGTGGTATAACACAAAATCTGAAGGTTGGGATCTCTTCTCTAAGGCTGGTAGATTCCATGGCTCAGCTGTTATCAAGAACCCAGCTTCAGGGTGCCTGGGAGGCTCAGTCGGTTAGGCGTCCAACTTCAGCTTAGGTCAATGTCTCATCCATGAGTTCGAGCCCTGCATCGGGCTCTGTGCTGACAGCTCAGAGCCTGAAGCCTGCTTCAGATTCTGTGTCTCCTCTCTCTGCCCCTCCCCTGCTCATGCTTTGTCGCTCTCGGTCTCTCAAAAACAAATAAATGTTTAAAAAAAAATTAAAAAAAAAAAAAAAAAAAGAACCCAGCTTATTCCCAACTTCCATCTGTGTCACCTTCGGCTGGTTAGCTAGCTCCCCTTGAGGTCATAAGATGGCAGCATCAGTCCCAGCTGTCATATTTAGACACGGGAATGCCTAATGTCCTTCTTGTGTACCTCAAGAAATGAGAACTTCCCCAGAAGCGAACCGGAGGACAAGTTATCATATTTCAAACCTAAACCAACTACTGGCAAGAATGGCACTTCCATTAGTGGTTTTCAACCTTGGCTATACTTTAGAATCACCTGGGAGCTACTGAAAATCTCATGTTCACACCAGGCCTCCCTGTACCCTGCTCCCTGCCAAAAAAAATTCAGACTTTCTGGGAGTAGTCCCCTGGCATAAGTTTTGTTGTTGCTGTTGTTTTTATTTAAGTTTTCCTTTAAAAAGATTTCAATAAGAAACCAAGGTTGAGAACCACAACTTCAGATCCTCGTTGATACAACTCTAAGGGTTGAATCCAGAGCCCACAATCTACAAACCACACGTGATGATGTCATGGAGGAGAGAAGGACACCTAAGCTAAACTAAAATTCTGTTAGGAAGGGGAGAAAACACATGTAATGGTATGCAACTAAGCTTATCAGCTGTGGAGACTCAAGGCGGGTAATGCCTTCTTAGAGACATGGTTTCCTCAGCTGTAAATAGTAATAACAACTACTATTATAATAATCCCTATTATAGGGTTGTAATAGGTATTGAAAAGGATTTCATATATATAATCCTACCATTCAGCAGGTGCTTAACCTGAGATATTCTGATCTCACTAAACTGCAAATGTGGCATTTGTGCTTCTGATTGGCAATAAGAGCTCCATATTCCTTAGGCCAGATCACCAAATCACATGGTATTTTGATCTCGACAAGCAACAGCTCAGAAGAAATCTTTGAATGCAACCTCCCAATGGTTATACTTATCAAAACCAGTCAGTGAACTAAGACACTTATGCCAGAAGTCAGGAAGCCTATTAAGACAAGGGACAAGTCATTTAACACTTGTGGGTCTGAATTCCTGAAGTTCTACAATTGGATTAAGTTAAAACACCAAAAGATAACACACTCAACCTGTATTGTCTTACCAACTGAAAAATAATTGAGGTTTCTAGTCTTGTGGCTTTTAGTTACGGACCACAAAAAAAGTTATATGAAACTTGTTACACAGAATCTTAAAAATGAAAATTTTGTTCATTTTACTTAGTGATTTCCACAATTAAGACTCACATGAGAAATGTTTACATGAATTACTAGGAAAGGTGAGGTTTTACATTCCACCTCCTTTCTGAGAATAAGAGGTTAAATAGATAACCACTTCATCTTTTCTGTTTTGGCTCCAAAAAAGATCTGAGATAAATTTAATATAGCCAAGAGAACCATGCTGGCCAAATGATGTAGAAATCCATGTACAGACTTTTCTATTACAACTGTCTTAATTACATTTCTTCTGGTCCATAAATTTTTAATGGATTATGGCTTAAATTTTTTTTCAATTTTTATCTTAAGTAGGCTCCATGCCCAGTGTGGGCTTGAACTTACAACCCTGAGATCAAGAGATGCATGCTCTACTGACTGGTCCAGCCAGTCACCCCAAACTGACTATGGTTTTCGTATTCATATAACTGCCTGGAGCTCCATCAAGGTTCAGTGACATTTACTTCACGGAAGAAAACCAAGAGGAGCAGTGAGGAGAAGGTAGCAGGAACTAAACATGGTATGGATGAGATGGCCATACAACAGAGCACTTAGGACCTAGAGGACAAATGGATCTTGAATCAGATACTACACGGGGTCAGGGATGGCTGAAGCAGGACACTGGAAATGGGCTCTGAGGAAAAGAGAGTGAACTGGGAGAAGAAGTGGAAACTGGAGGCAGGCGATTCAGTTGAAAGGTGCTATACTAACCCAGATATAAGAGACCCAGGGCCTAATGGCTGCTTTAGGTGCAAAGAGCACATCAGAGAGAATAGCTCTCTCCTCAACTTGATTTAACGGAAGTTAAAGAGATTTCATGGACACAAATATGTTTGCCTCTTCAAAATAACAGCTGTTAAATAAGAGCATTTAAAAAAAAAAAAGTTCATTTGTGTAGTTTGAGAGTGCATGCACATACATGTGGGGGAGGGGCAGAGAGAGAGGGGGAGAGAGAATCCCAAGCAGGCTCTGATCTGTCAACACAAATCCCGACACGGGCCTTGAACCCACAAACCGTGAGATCATGATCTGGGCTGAAATCAAGAGTTGGATGCTCAACCAACTGAGCCCTCCAGGCCTCTAAAATTAGAGCTTTTAAACTTCTCTGACTTCTCGGTCCCTGAAACCTCTGCCTGGTCTTCTAAGTTTACGAGCAGGATGGGTACTACCACTTGGGAGTATAAAATTATTTTTTTCTTAAAATGAACTTTATATGTAAACATTTATACCTCATCAGTATTAAACTGTATGTGAATTAACATTATAAGGAGATATAGATTATTAAACTGTCATAGAAAATTAAATGTAAGTACTACGAAGGTTCACAGAAATAGAAAAGTAGAAGGTAAATGTTCCTATTTAATTTCCTTTTCTATACAATTGATCCCAATATCCACCTTATAGAGTAATATGGCTTAAATAAGAAAGTTAAGCAGTATTAAATAAAATACCATATAGCCCACAGATAATAAGTGTGCATAAACATTAGCTTATTGTCGACCAATGTTAACTAACATACAGGTTTGCCATAAAATTCACCTTCTGCAATTGACAGGATCTGGAAATCCTTTGAATTATATATGATGTCTAAAGATACAAAATATCAATTCACCAGGTGATATAACCACTCCTTTGCACAATTTCATTAAATCATTGAAGGCTTTTGTAAAGGATCCTTTTGAAGTATCAACTCAACCTCTTTCCTCTGTGACTTCCTCCAGCAGCTTCTAGTGCATTGCCTTGTCCTGCTCCCTAGCCACAGCCAGGGAATGAGTCAATCAACTTGGCAGATAGCAATGGGCCATGGAGAGATGACACACTCTTAGCTCAGAGACTCCTATGCTAAAGGCCCAGGAACTATCCTGGGTTCTTCCTTTCCTAGGTCTTGTCTGATAAACCTTTGCTTGAAATATGCGCAACTCCATTTCTTACTTTAGCAGAATTAGGTTAGAAGCAAAATAATTGACTTACATTTTCAAACTGGACTTTAAGAACGGTCACTACCTTTGGTGTACTCTGTGTATCCAGCAAGTTAGTGATGCTATTATTCTTCCCAGCAATAAAACAATATGATGACAACAGTTTCAGGCTCATAGTATTGTTCTAATAATAATCAGTACCACTATACAAGTGCATATTTAGAATCTCATTATCTGTGCTTGGAGAATTTTGTATTCGACTATTATGTCAGAGATATCACATTTCTAAAATTTACATTTTACACAAATGTACAATCTCACTACAGTTTATAAACCAATGAAAAAGATAACCGTTCTTATATCCTAACAAAAAAGTTAAAAACTCCAAGTTTAGGAATGGTATAGCAAGAGACATTGTTCCATTTTATTTAAAATACTGAGAAGCTGGAAACAACAGGAAAGTAGTTTTAAAAAAATCACAAACTGTAATTTAAACAATAAACCAAAATTGTGAGCAACCATTAAAAATATGCTGTAAATGTATTTAGTGACATGAAAAGATCTAACTGTAGAGTCATTATCCACCTATTATCCCAATGTGTTCCTAGAGAAACCTGTTTTCTCTTTTCAATCTCCTGTCTCTCTCCACGCATCTGCACTCAGCTGAATCTTCCTTCCTATTTTACCTACAAAACTCAATCAGAAAAGACTTCTGCAATTTACTACTACAACGTTTACCTACCAGCCAGCATCTCTGCCATATATGCTCCTTTTCTGTTCCACTGGTTGGAAACAGCTTGGTGAAGACCAATCCCCTCACTTATACACTAGATTCTGCCCCTCTGCTAATTAGAGAAGATGCATAACATCATAATGACACAAGAGGGCGCTTTAAATGAGGATTCTTGTAAACCACTCCAAATCAACAGTCTTGAACAGGCGTAGACATAAGCACTCTTCATCTATACAAAACTATGGAAGAAAACAAAAGCACATCAGCTGGTGAAAATTACCAACTTAGCCATCCCTATTCCCTTCCTCCAAAAAACCATGCAGCAGCAGAAAACTGTAACACAAAAATTCAAACTGAATTAAATATCTCTGTTTAAGAATATGAAAAAACCTGGGGCGCCTGGGTGGCTCAGTCGGTTAAGCGTCTGACTTTGGTTCAGGTCATGATCCCATGGTTTGTGAGTTCAAGCTCTGCACTGCGCTCTGTGCTGACAGCTCAGAACCTGGAGCCTGCTTCAGATTCTGTGTCTACCTCTCTCTCTGACCGTCCCCTGCTCATACTCAGTCTGTCTCTCTCTCTTTCTTAAAAATAAATAAACATTAAAAAAAAGAATATGAAGAAACCCAAACTGAAATTCAAAACCTAAGACAAACACTGAAAAAACCAGATGTAATGAAACAAGAGTTGACTGATTTCAGAAATGATACAAAAAAGAGATCATGTCAAAAATACAGGCTATATTAAAAGACAAGATAGATTAGAAGGTAAACAATAAGGGTTACTGGATAAAAGTGGAAAAATAACAAAGAATAAAAATGAGATGAATAAAGCAAAATTAATAAAAGAGTAAAAGAAAATTCATCATAGAGAGGAAAAACACATAAATGTAACAATTTACACAGTAATATGACAGAAGCTAACCCAAACGTTCAGTCATTTCAATAATGTGAAAGGGCCTACTTAATTCACTTATCAAAAGAAGTAAAGGATTTTTGGTTTAGCTCAAAGAACAAAACTGAACTATATACATTATATAAGAAAGGCTAAAACTTATTCAGAAAAGCTAAAAAACGACGTGGTGGTCAAATAAATACTAAATGCAAATATAACCAAATTTCCAGTTGCAATGTAAAATCTGAAACCACAAGAAGGGACTTTTTGTACTGCTACATTAAAACCTGTTAGTCTATCCTGTAGGTCAGATGGATGTTTAACCCATGCATCCCATGCATTTTTTACCACTAGCCATTATTTATCTGGAAAATATGATCTCACTAATTTATACAGATCTTTCAAATGGTTTATTATACATTATTTATGACATTTTAAAATATCACCATTCTTTAATATCACCAACAAATCTCACCAAAAAGTCTTTAACTATAGGAAAGCTTTCAAGCTCAAAGAGGCAGATCAAATGTTCCAAAATTGCAATTTTTGCTCAAAAGCCAGAATCTTATCATTGATAACAAATATTTTCAGTTATTTTCCCTGAAGTAACAGGCTCACTTAATTCATTTGAGAAAGTGCCTGCCAAATATCCTTATCTGAAAAAAAGTTTGCCCCTCGGCTGCTCTTTCAAGCATTCATGAAAAAAATGCAGCTAATTCAGCTCACAATTAAGATAATAGCATATAAATGCTTTTCCTTGAGAATACCAGACCATACAGAAATACTTTATACATCTTCCAATTTCACTATATGGATTATTGACAAGACATATACCCAAGAATTGGGGTTTTAACAACATTAATCGTTTTACTGTTTCATCAAGGACATTCTTTTTTTTAGGTTTATTTATTTATTTTGAGAGAGAGAGAGAGCAGAAGCAGGGGAGGGGCTAGGGGAGGGAGACAAAATATCTCAGTAGACAGGGAAAACACATTTGATGGGAGGCCTAGGTGGCTCAGTCAGCCTAACCGTCCGACTCTTGATTGCAGCTCAGGTCATGATCTCACGGTTGGTGAGATGGAGGCCCGTTTCAGGCTCTGTGCTGACAGTGCAGAGACTTAGGATTCTGTCTCTCCTTCTCTCTCTGCCCCTTCTCCACTCATGCACATAGGCTCTCTCTCTCAAAAAAAATAAATAGAAACTTTAAAAAAGGGGGATAAAACACATTTGACAAAAATCCAACACCCATCCATGATAAAAGCTCTCGATAAAACAGGAATAGAAGGGAACTTCCTCCAACCAATGAAGAGCATCTTTGCAAAACATACAGCTAAAATCATGACAGTGAAGGACTAAATGCTTATTGCCTAATATCAGGAAAAAGGCAATGAGGTCTGCTGTTCCTTCTATTTAACACTGCATAGGACACTTTAGCCAGTGAGATCAGTCAAGAAAAAGGAAAAGCAACCAGATTAGAAAGCAAGAAGTAAACTGTCTTTATTCTCATAAAATATGTAGAAATTCCTAAGGAACACACACACACACACACTCTACAGAGAATAAATGAGTTCAGCAAAGTCACACAAACAGATCAAAATACAAAGATTAGGGGAGCCTGGGTGGCTCAGTCAGTTAAGTGTCCAACTTCGGCTCAGGGCATGATCATACAGTTTGTGGGTTTGAGCCAAACATCAAGCTCTGCACTGAGTGTGGAGCCTGCTTGGGATTCTCTCTCTCTCTCTGTCTGTCTCCGTCTCTCTCTGCCCCTCCCCTATTCATGCTTTCCCTCTCTCTCAAAAATAAACTAAAAAAAAAAAAACAAAAATTAATTCTATTTCTCTATATCATGAATGTATGACCCAAAAATGAAGTTTAGGGACACCTGGGTGGCTCAGTCGGTTAAGTGTCTGACTTCGGTTCAGGTCATGATCTCACTGTTTGTGGGTTCGAGCCCCATGTCGGGCCCTGTGCTGCCAGCTCAGAGCCTGGAGCCTGTTTCGGATTCGGTCTCCCTCTCTCTCTGACCCTCCTCTGTTCACGCTGTCTCTCTCTCTCAGAAATAAATAAAACATTTTTTAAAAAAATGAAGTTTAATTCCTCTCATCAAGAGCATCAAAGAGGGAAAAAATAGATGTAAATAAATTTAACAAATATGTAAACCACACACTCATACACTGAAAACTACAAAACTTGGAGAAATAAATAAATTGAGATATATTCCATATTCACAGATCAGAAGATTCAGTTAACATGGCAATTCTCCACAGATCAATGTAATCTCTGTCAAAAGCCCAGCACAGGTTTTTTGCAGAAATTTACAAGCTGATCTTAAAATTTATATGGAAAAGCAAAAGACACTAAATAGCCAAAACAATTTTTGAAAAGATGAACAAAACTAGGCAGCTTCTATTTTCTTATTTAAGACCTAGTAGAAAGCTACAGTATCACAAGACACTATCACAAGACAGTGTGATAACATGTAAGGATAAACATAAAGAGCATAACATATAAGAATACACATATAGAGCAATAGAACACAACTGAAAGTCCAGAAAGAAACTCTTACATTTATAGTCAATTGATTTCTGACAAAGGTGCCAAGGCAACTCGCTGGGGAAAGGGTAGTCTTTTTTTTGAAATGGTACTGGGACAATCAGATATCTATATGCAAAAAGAAATATTTAGATCCTTAGCCCATACTTTTCTCAAGATTAACTCAGAATGAATCACAGACATAAATGAAAGAGCTAAAACTATAAAAAGTTTTAGAAGAAAACATATAGGTGAAGCTTGTGATCTTGGGTTAGACAGAATTTTTAGATACAACCTCAAAAGCATGCATGATCCATTAAAAAAAATACACTTATTGCCAAAATTAAAATGTTCAGGCTTTAATAGAAACTACTGTAAAAATACAAGCACAAACTGGGAAAAAAAAGACAAAACCACATATTGGGACAAGATATTTCCAAATCATATATATCATAAAGGACTTATATCCAACATATGAGAATTCTTACAACTCAACAGTAAGAAGATGATTCAATTAAATAACGGGTAAAGATTTGAACTGACCAATGGCAATTGAAAAGATGCTTAACACCATTAATCATTAGAAAAATGCAAATTACAAGCCTAGTGAGATACCACCTGACCCCTACTAGAACAGCTACAATCAAAACAACTGACAGCAACAAGTGTGAGTGAGGATGTGGAGAGACCAGAATCTTCTTACATTGCTATCTGGAATGTAAAATGATGCAGCCACTTTGGAAACAATGTAGCAGTTCTTAAAAATACATTTACTGTAAGACCCAGAATCTCCAAAACATACAATGGAATAATGGGGCAATTATATGTATATAAAAAGTAGTAACTGGGGTGCCTGAGTGGCTCAGTTGTTGAGCATTCAACTCTTGATTTTGGCTTCCCATGATCCCAGGGTCACGGGAACAAGCACTGTGTGGAACCTGCATGGGATTCTCTCTCTCTCTCTCTCTCTTTCTCTCTCTGCCCTTCTCCCCCACTCATGCACACTCTCTCTCTCTAAAAATAAAAAATATATAAATATATAAAAACCCCCAAAATTTCTTTAAAACAAAAATAAAAGTGATCTATGCTAAGGCATGAATGAATCTCAAAATCATCATACTATATGAAGAGTCAGAAACAAAAGAAACATATTAAGTTCATATGAAATGCCCAGAAAAGGCAAATCTAGAAACAGTAAGTAGATACTGGTTGCCTACAACTGGAGATGGGCTTGGGGAATGACTGAAAATGGGCAGAAGGGATCTTTTTGGGGATGTCAAAAACATTCTAAAACTGGATTTGGTGATATCATACAACCTTTAAATTTATCAAAAAGTATTAAATTTTACACTGAAAACAAGTGAAAACTATATCAAAGTAAAAGGATCCAAAACAGCCAAGGCATTTATGTAGAACAGCATTAGAGAAACTCTCAAAATATATAAAATCCAGTAAAGCTACAGTAATTAAGACAGAATATTAAAGGGAGAAAAAAAAATGAAGCAGACAGATACCCCAGAAATAGATCTTTGTTCAAAGGAACCTTATTGATACCAGAAGGGGCAGGCATTATGATCAGTGGGAAAAGGGCAGTGTTTTTAGTTGAATGGTGCAGAGGCTGCTTATCCTTTATCCATATAAACAAAGGGAGGGAAAATAAGGTCCCTACTAAATACCATTAAAAAAGAAACAGTTTTAATTCTTCTCATCTCCCGCTAGCCACAGCCACTCTCTTTTTCATGTAATTTAGCAGCTCCTCCCACATGGAAACTACAAGTAGGGTGTACTTCCCGAGCTTTCCAACTTCGGGCTTGGCTATGTATCTTACTCTGGCCAATGGGTTGTGTGTAAACGTGATGCAAACAGCCTTGAGATTCTGCCAAGGCCATGAGAAGAACACATCCTAGCTAGCCCACTGGTCCCAGGAGGAGACTGAGACAAACATGGGCCAGAACTAACCTAGTCAACCTGCTTTAAGAAGCAGAGCCAAGCCAGCCAAGGCCAGCCTAGATCAGCCTATTCCCAACCAATCTGCAGACGCAGAGAAAAAAAGAAATGTTTATTTTTACATGCTGAGAAGATTGTGGTTAACACCATTAAGGTAGCAACTGTTACCAGATACCTTTTCCAATGGGGAAAAAATAGATGTAAAAAGCAAAACCCCAAAACTTAAAAAGATGGCCAAAATAAGCAATTCTGCTCACAAAGGCACCTCAGAAAAAGTGAAAAGACAGCTTACAAAGTGGGAGAAGACCTGCCACACATACCTCACAAAGGATTACATCAGGAGTATGTAAAATCAATTTATAAAGGACAGTCAGTCCAACAGAAATGTAAGCAAAAAAACACTAACAGGCATTTCACCAAAGATGAAACTAAAAAGCTAGCAAGCATAAGAAGATGCTGAACTTCAGGAAAATAAAGCTATGTGACATCACTTTTATGCCCAATAAACTGGTAAAAAAAAAAAATTAAAGTCTTGACAATACAAAGTATTGGCAAGTATAGAGCAACAGGCATTCTTTTACACAGTCGATGGGAATATAAACATTTTAGCTACTTTGGACAATAGTATTATTTTAAAATTTTAAGATGATACAATTCTACTCCTTGGCTTATATCCAGGATAACTCACACATATTTATGTCAAAAAACATTTATATTATTTATTATATACTATTAGCAACACTTTATATTTAAAATATTAAAAATAACCTAAATGTCTATCAGTAGTAGAATGACAATAAATGTTAACATATTTATAGAATGAAATGCTATATAAAAGTATAAATTAATGAATAAGAGCTATGTGGATCTACATGAATGAATCATAAAAGCATAATGTTGAGTGAAAATACCAAGAAACCAATAAATACACAGAATATTTATTGTTTAAAAAAAAATCCAAACTGGTGGGGAGCCTCGGTAGCTCAGTAGGTTAAGCATCCAACTCTTGATTTCGGTTCAGGACACGATCTCAGAGTTCATGAGATTGAGCCCGTCAGGCTCTGTGCTGACAATCCAGAGCCTGCTTGGGATTCTCTCTCTCTCTCCTCTCTCTGCCCCTCCCCACATGGTTGCTCTTGTGCTCGCGCTCTCTCTCAAAATAAATAAGCCTTAAAAAAAAAACCCAAACTGTTTAAATAAAACCCAAATACAAGCAAAACTAAATATGCTATTTAGTGAATCATATACCTTGGTAAATCTACATAGAAACAAAAGGGAAGAAAGAAATACAAAAGATAGTAACAAAGAGAGGGAAGCAGGTCCAAGGAGATGGAGATATATATTTATGTATATGTTAACAAATATTTTATAATTTTTTAGCAGGGGAGGAGAAAGAAAGAGATTTCTATTCTAGAAAACAGAAAAGTCCTATGTTTTCATGCCAATTTCTAGAGGTGTTTCAGAGAAATAAAAAAAAAAAATGTGCTAAATTCTAATTTTACCTTTTCCATGCCTTTTATTTTCATGATGACTTCTTTTCAGTATCCAAAACCTAATATGAAAAAAATCACACATTTTTATCCATCAATATCAAATTCAGGTACGTCATAATGCTCTTGTAATTTTCTAATGATTCCAATACTATTTATCCTAGTAATCACTTAATACTTAGTTTAAGAACAACTGAAAGATAACTTTTACATCTATCTCTTTCCCATATGTATTTCATACTAATAACAAAATATTTGGTATGACTTTTTTTAAAGTTTATTTATTTTGAGAGAGACAGAGAGAGAGAACATGCACATGTGAGCAGGAGAGAGAGGGAAAGAGAGAATCCCAAGCAGACTCTGTGCCATCAGCACAGATTCTGATGCAGGGCTCGTACTCAGGAACCATGAGATCAGGACCTGAGACAAAATTAAGTAGGGTACTTAATTGACTTTTAATTCCAGGGTACGCCTTCATATTTTACAACATAAAAACATCCAGAAATAAGCACTTTTGACTTTCTAATATTTGCACATACTCAAAGAGAACTTCTGCTACAAGATGGTATAGCTTGGTTCTAGAAGAATCTTTCATTTTCATTTATATTTCAATTTAACTTGAAGACATTGACTCCAACTAACATATGGAGTGACATAAATGACTGTTTTTTCAATTATCTTTCCTCATTAACTGAAAAAATATCTGAAGAAAACTTTGAAATAACTACTGATGGATGCTTTGACATAACTAAAATGTTTATCATCCAATGATTCTTAGCTTGCTTTCTAAGACTATAACAGGAGTATTAGTTCCCCTATTTGCTTTGTTTCCCTTTGATTAGCTTTGCTACTAAGGTTACTAACTACTTTGAAAGTTTTAAGAACATTCCAATTTATACTTATTGCTTGCACGAGTATAATTACTAGCAATAAATACACATTATCCGTTAAGCTACAAAAATATATATATACAAATAAATAATTTTCTTTTTTAAATATTAAAACAAAAAATTTTTTAATTTTCTTATTTGTTTCTGAGAGAGTGAGAGACAACGTAAGCAGGGGAGGGTCAGAGAGCGAGGGAGACACAGAATCCTAAGCAGGCTCCAGGCTGTAAGCTTGCTGTCAGCACAAGCCTGACGCGGGGCTTGAACCCACGGACCGTGAGATCATGACTTGAGCCAAAGTCGGATGCCCAGCCAACTGAGCCACCCAGGCACCCCTTTTTTTAAAAAAAAATTTTTTATGTTGTATTTATTTTTGACAGAGAGAGATCGTGAATGCAAGAAGGGCAGAGTGAGAGAGACAGGGAAACACAGAATCAAAAAGAGGCTGCAGGCTCTTAGCTATCAGCACAGAGCCCGATGCGGGCCCTGAGCCCTCGAGCTGTGAGATCATGACCTGAGCCGAAGTCTTCAGAAGCTTAACTGACTGAGCCACCCAGGCGCCCCACAAATAAATAATTTTCTTTCTTTTTTTTTTTTTTTATTTATTATTTCTAGGAGAGAGAAAGAGTGAGCAGGGGAGGGTCAGAGAGAGAGGGAGTCACAGACTGAAACAGGATCCAGGCTCTGAGCTGGTAGTCAGCACAGAGCCCGACGCGGGGCTCGAACCCACGAACCACGAGATCATGACCTAAGTGAAAGTCGGACGCTTAAACGACTTTGCCACCCAGGCGCCCCACAAATAAATAATTTTCTAAATGGAATTAAATTCTAAGATTGTCAGTCCTAATATATCCCATATGGTAACCTATGAGGGATTCTCTTTAAAGAACAGTATGTTTCCAAATTCTCACCCTTAGTTCAAACGTATTCTTAAAAGAAAAAAAAACAAAAATTAAAGTTGTACTTACTTTGGCCAACAATTCTTGTGTTTCAGGAGTCAGTGGAGCATGTGAAAACTTGCAATAGTCACCCTGATAACATTTTGTTCCTGTATGATAAAACTTGCAAGGATATTCATGTAACCCAAATGTTAAGGAAGAGAACAATTTTAATACAACTAAAATAATGTGTTAGTGATTTATTAACTTTATTTTCCCTATATAAAGGCCTTTCCTCCTAGTAGAAACACTAAATTCTCTATTTAGAATAGAGCTAATAAATTATTAATTGAATTATATGAAATATCTAATTTTAGGATAATTATAATAAATCAAGTTTATTGGCTATCACATGAAACTTTTCCTTCATATCCATTTTTATAAATTATAGGTCTGTTTCAATGACATAAGAAAAGTTTGTATATTTTAAATACTTTAAGAAATGTGATTATCAATTTTTTATAAATTCTTTTAAAGTTTTTTTGTTTTTTGAGAAAGAGAGAGAGTGAGCAGGAGAGGGGCAGAGAGAGAAGGGGACAGAGGATGTGAAGCAGGCTCAGCAGAAAGCCTGATGTGGGGCTTGAACTGTGAGATCATAACCTGAGCTGAAGTTGGATGCCTAACCAACTGAGCCACCCAGGCACCCCAGCACCCCAGAAGTGTGATTATTTTTAAGGCATTCTTTTGGGGTGGAAGCAGTAAGGTCAATGATGATGATAGATTTTTACAAATTTGGATCCTTCATATGTTAGGTTTATTTCAAACAGAATCAGTTTAAATAACTTCAATTGTTGTTGTTTTCTAGAAAAAAAACTCAAGTTTGAATTTGAGATTCCATGTATTGCATGACTGCAGGAAAACAACTTTTGTGGTACCCAAAGGTGCTGTACCATAAAATGTTTATGTTCCATGTTTTCACGACATGTCTGTACCATCTGTATTGAAGAGTTAAGGTTATTCTCCAAATTAAGGGACAAGTCAGTAAAGATTATACAAAAAACAAGTACTCCTAAATGATGTAATTCCTGCTCCCCCCCCCCTTTTTTTTAAACAAAGTAACTCATATGAGGGTGCTTAGGTGGCTTAGTTGGTAGAGCATGTTATTCGTTTTGTTTTTTTTTTCAAAACACTCATAATTTATTCTGAAGTGATCACAAAGTATACAGCATATTTTCAAAGGGTTTGCTTTAAAAAACTGCATTATCTTAACTGCATAATTTGTAGAGCACGTTACTCTTGATCTCAGGGTTGTAAATTCAAGTCCCACATGGAGTACAGAGATTACTTAAATAGAAAATCATTTAAAAAAATAATAACAAAGTAGTTGTATGTGTGTCTGTGTGTGTGTACATATACATATACACATATTCATACAGACATATCTATATGAATCTAGATATAATTAGTTAAAGTCACAGCAGAAATTCTGAGTCTTTCCGGGGGCTGAATGGGTTTCATGAACCTGTTGCTATGCTATCCAAGTGAAGAATCTTCATTTGAGAGAATTACTAGAGAGAGAATCCATCTTTTCTTTCTTAGGAAAAAAAAAATCTATACAGTTTAACCACTTTGATACTGATTTGGGCTTGGATAACATAATTCTGCCATAGCTAAAACACAGGTTTCATTCAAAATTAAACATATTTAAAATGTTCATGTAAAAAAAATAAATAAATAAAATGTTCATGTAAATATTTATAAAAAGTAAGTTATTGTATCTTGTGATAAAGGATATTATGCAAATACAGACAGTTTTCACCTCTGGTACAATAGCCTTGTACATAAAACTTACACATTTCCTTTTTCTTCTCTATCTCTGCATCATGATCAAATTTACACTGGTCTCCCTGGGCCAAAGGAAAAAACAAGGAAAAGCCATTATTTCTCAGTTAAGTCATTCAGTTCCTACTAATCTTAAAATAAGCAATTGATTCCAGAAAAAAATCTTAGAAGCACTATAGTCTAATTCTTTTATTTATTTTTTAATGTTTATTTATTTTTGAGAGAGAGACAGAGACAGACAGAACATGAGTAGGGGACGAGCAGGGGGAGGAAGACAAAAAATCCGAAGCAGGTTCCAAGCTCTGAGCTGTCAGCACAGAGCCCAACATGGGGCTCGAACCCACAAACTGTGAAATCATGACCTGAGCCAAAGTTGGGCACTTAACCAACTGAGCCACCCAGATTCCCCTACAGTCTAATTCTTAATGAGCTATCTTATAACCACTCCACACAGATCTGCTTAAAATCTTACTACGTCCTAAACGTTTTTAAAACAAAGTATTTTTTAAAAGCTTTTTTAAAAAAAATGCTTATTTACTTATTTTGAGAGAGCCTGCACATGAGCAGGAGAGGGGCATAAAAAGAGGGAGAGAGACAATCCCTCCATGCTGCCAGCACAGACCCTGCCACTGGGGCTCAATCCCATGAACTGTGAGATCATGAACTGAGCCAAGATCAAGCATCAGCAGCTTAATTGATGGAGCCACCCAGGTGCCCCTAAAAAGTATCTTTCTTAAACATAAAATAATACTTCAGTAAAGTCTTCTAACTGAACCTTTTCCAGAAGGAAATAGTTATAAAATGTACAAGCATCCTTTTAGAGTATACAATGGAAAATGGAGTTGGCTCTTGCACATTTGTTATACCTTACATTTTAGTATATTTTTAAAGCTTATGCAGTTTTCATACCTTAATACATTTCCTTTCAAGAAAATATTTACAAATTTGTTTCCCCTTGCGTTCCACTGTATGTTGGTTGATGAATCCCTGACTCATCCTCACAGTCTGCTGCTTCTCTTTTGGTTTACCATCCTTTGAGAACAAAAACAAAAACAAAGAAGTAAATGTGAGAAATGTAAATTTAAATATTTTATCCCATTGTACAAAATCATTTTGACCACCTTTAAAACATTAAAAAGTAACTCTTCTAAATTGGCCTACATGTGTAACTTTTGGACTTCTGTACATCAGTTAAAAAATAAATGTTCTGCCAATGACAACAGAATTCCAGCACTGTATATAAGTGTTTGTTCAATCTGAATTATTATATTGTACTTTGCCCTCATTTTTAAAAATTGAATAAACAATTTTTAAAAACGAAAATGCTACTACTTCTGATAAAAAACGAAGTCTAGGAATAAGGCCCTTTAGAACAACAGAGACAAAACTGGAGACCGTAAGGCAAACCAAAAGCATTATACTCTTCAAGTTCAATGAGATGCTCACTGGGTGAGAGCAGAGAATAATAACCAGTTCTAGTTAACAAATATAACCTTGAAGATGGCAACAGAGATATAAAAACAAAAGATGACTTTTATATAAAAACAAAAACGGAATTTCATAATACATTTTAGCTCTTTAGAAACAAACCATTTTAGCATGTTAACCTGTGGTTACACACAATGTCTGTCGAGCAAATTTCTGAACATTTTTAGTAATTAAATATATGCAAAGAAGAGACCTGACTACATGTATGTGATCTGCTTTGTAATAACCTCAAGTTTCCACTTAAAGCCATCAAAATTATGTATCTAATATGTGTCAGTTTAAATCTTTGGTTTTATTTGACTATGTTATTAAATTCTAACACACAGGTTTACAGTTTGTTACTCGTAGAAGGCCTGTCAGCATTAGCTGAATAATCATTTGAGTCTGTATAACCCAAATGAAGGGAATTCCAACAGGGTCAGGGGATATAGTTCTAGGTATGACCTGGCCCTGTGTGACTGAGCAGATACCAGAATCCCCAGGGCTTCAGATTCCTCATTTGTAAAATATGGAATCCTATATAAATATGTTTCAACCTATAATATTTGATATTCCTAATATTTTACCACCCCTAAACACTTGTCTTCTGGACCAAGTCTAACAACAAAAGGTTAGTTTAAAACACCTCAGAAAAGCAGAGTCCAGAGGAGTCGTTTACTGCCCTATCCTGATTCCATCTGCAGACCAAGGAAGAGGAACTTCTACACAGCAAAATCAAAATACCACACAGGTAAGGGCTGTTTTGTAAGCCAATGCTCAGAAATATTCATTTGTAATTTCAAGGGGGCGTCAAGTACTGAGAGACCAGGAACTGCAACAGTAGCAACCCTGTAAGACTCTGTGACACTTGGAGTGTTCTCTTGGCTACTTTACCTCAGCCCTGCCTCTCCTGCTTTTCCAGCCACTGGCAGTACAACACTGCAGCATCAAGGGACTTGTGTGCACCTGCTAAGGTAAACAGGTTCAGTGCCAACGCTTAACACAAGTGCTCGCAGCGAATGAGGGAGAGGGAAGGAGCAGCAACAATGACAAGGAAGAATGTGGAGATCCCACTAACGGTGAGAGGAGATTTTTCACCGTCAGAGAGCCCTCATTTTGTGGCTTGCCACTGAGGTACAAGATCCGGATCCTGCAGCACGTAGGTGCCCTCCCACATGCCTACACTCTTGTACCTGCTCCTGTACGCCACCGTTCTTCAGTGAAGCGTTGGATCCTTTGTGTCCAGTGCCGGGCCATTTTCGTTTCATTTTCTTCTGTTTACCATTTTTCTTTACAGCTTTAAGGTTTTTATTTTTTTGCTTAACAGCTAAATAGAAAAAAGAGTTAATTTTGTTTAAATCTTAAACATTAAATGTTAAAAGTTTAATTTTAATTTATGATGACATAAAAGTACAATGGCAATTAACTCTTTTTTAATTTTTTAAAATGTCAGCGCAGAGCCCGACACAGGGCTCTAACTCACAAACCGTGAGATCATGACCTGAGCCAAAGTTAGACACTTAACTGACTGAGCCACCCAGGCGCTGTCAGTTTACTCTTAAGAAGTACATTCTGGGGGCGCCTGGGTGGCTCAGTCAGTTGAGCGTCCGACTTCGGCTCAGGTCATGATCTCACAGTTCATGGGTTCGAGCCCCGCATCAAGCTCCATGCTGACAGCTAGCTCAGAGCTTGGAGCCTGCTTCGGATTCTGTGCCTCCCTCTCTCTCTGACCCTCCTCTGCTTACACTGTCTCTCTGTCTCTCAGAAATAAGTAAAACATTAAAAAAAATTTTTTTTAATAAAAAAATAAAATAAAGAAGTACATTCTGGGCACTTGGGTGGCTCAATCGGTTGAGTGTTCTACTTAGCTGGATCATGATTTCACAATATGTGAGTTTGAGCCCCACACTGGGTTGTGCATTGGCAGCTCAGAGCCTGCTTTGGATCCTGTCTCTCTCTCACTCTCAAAAATAAATAAAATAAACATTAAAAAAAAATACATTCTATGGGGCGCCTGGGTGGCTCAGTCGGGTTAAGCATCCGACTTTGGCTCAGGTCATGATCTCACAGTTAGTGTGTTCAAGCCCAGCATAGGACTCTGTGCTGACACTTCAAAGCCTGGAGCCTGCTTCAGATTCTGTGTCTCCCTCTCTCTCTGTCCCTCCCTCACTTGCATTCTGTCTCTCTCCCTCAAAAATAAGTAAACATTGGGGGCACCTGGGTGGCTCAGTTGGTTAAGCGTCTGACTTTGGCTCAGGTCATGATCTCACAGCTCATGAGTTCAAACCCCACATCAGGCTCTGTGCTGACAGCTCAGGGACTGGAGCCTGCTTGGCATTCTGTCTCTCCATCTCTCTCTGCCCACTCCCACCCACCGCACTCATGCTCTGCCTGTCTCAAAAATAAATAAACATGAAAAAAAAAGAAAATTTAAAAAAAAATAACTAAACATTAAAAAAAATTTTTTTAAGTACATTCTGTAATAATCCAGGAGGAGTTCTTCACTGCTGAGTAAAAAGTGGTATGATGCTCACCTGTCTTTCCAGAATCTCTGGGATTAAGAAACCAAAAGGAGAATTATGATATTCTGGATCCCCAATTCATTCTTTATGAAAATAGATATGGTGGAAGAGCCTGAGTGGCTCAGTCGGTTAAGCATCCAACCCTCAGTTTTGGCTCAGGTCATGTTCTTGCGGTTTCGTGAATTCGAGCCTCACATCAGGCTGTGCGCTGATGGTGTAGAGCCTGCTTGGGATTCTCTGTCTCCCTCTCTCTCACCCTTTCCCTCTTTCTCTGCCCTTCCCCTACTCATGCTGTGTCTCTCTCAAAATAAATAAATTTAATAAAAATAGATAAGGTATGTTCCAGAAGAAAAAAAGCAAGATAATTAATTAAATCAATCTTGCTTGCCACAAGCCAGATCCTTTTGAAGTGTTCAGAGTATAATGGAGCTAATTAGGAGTTGCCATAGCATTATAAAAGCAAAACCTTCAAGGGGCACCTGGGTGGCTCAGTCAGTTAAGCGTCCAACTTTGGATCAGGTCATAATCTCACGGTTCATGGGTTCAAGCCCTGCATCAGGCTCTGTGTTCAAGCCAGCTCAGAGCCTGGAGCCTGCTTCCAATTCTGTGTCTCCCTCTCTCCTGAACCCTCCTCTGCTCACGCTGTCTCTCTCTCTCTCAGAAAGAAATAAAACATTAGAAAAAGAATTTTTAAAAAAGCAAAACCTTCAAATGTTTAAAATGACATCATATACTACTGTCAAAATTTCCACTGAAAACATTTCATATATGGGTGCCTGGCTGGCTTAGGTGTTAAAGGATCCAACTCTAGATCTTGGGGTTGTGAGCTAGATCCCCACATTGGGCAGAGAGTTTAATTTACAATAAAAATAAAAACAGATTTAAAAAAAATCATTTAATATAGATTAAATTTATCCATAGACCCAGTTTAAACAGAAAAACATTTAAAGAGAAAAAAAAACAGTAAAATAAGAGGATCAATTTCATTTACAATGGTCATTTGTCCTCCTATTCTATGACTAAATTTTATTTTACTAATCTAAAAGAATATTTATTATTTCTAAGTTTAGTCTGGCATACCACTATATGAAACATGAAGTCAATTCCTCTCTAGAACACAGCAATACAAAGAGGCACATCTTGTTCTTCATATATGCAGAGGCAAAGAATTTAGCATTCTCCCTTTCAAAGTAGTCATGGCTTGTGATAACCCTCCTGCACCTTCCTCCCGTAAACTAAGCATTTGTATACCAAACGGCCAGGTCTCAGGGGGGTCTCAGGCCATGCAAGCTCACATCTGGTGTAAAGATCCATGGAGGGGTGCCAGGGTAGCTCAGTCAGTTAAGCATTTGACTCTTAATTTTGGCTCAGGTTATGATCTCACAGTTCATGAGGTGGAGCCCCAAGTCAGGCTCTATACTTATAGCACAGAATTCTCTCTCCTCTCTCTCTGCCCCTCCCCCTTGCAAATTAAATAAATAAACTAAAAAAAAAAAAAAGATCTATGGAAAGCATGATCTTACTATGCAATAAAATGCAAGAGAAAATTCCCACCTCCCCAAACCCCGGTCAGTATATGGACAACCGTGACTGATTCTCTAGATAAACAGTAAATGACAAGATAGTCTCACCCATACCTTTCTGGGTGTCCTTCACTCCCTCTTTCTTCGATTCTTCAGGAAATGATAAGGATTGAGCAGCATTTGCCATTTCTTTAGCTTGTATATACTGCTGAAGCTCTTTAGCAAAAGTATCTTCTGATTCCTGACTGCAGGTATCATTATCACTATATACATCATAGTCCTTACTTCTTGATTTCCTATGTAGTAATTTCTTCGGTGATGCTGTAGTATTCCCCAAGTGCCTAAACTAAGTAAAAATTAAATTTTCAATTTTAAAAACCTAGCATGATTCAACACAATCTGGTTATAGAGAAGAAATAAAAACCAGCCATGAACTGATTATCGTTGAAGTTGGGTGATAGGTGTATGGGGGTTCGTATACTATTCTTTCCACTCTTACATATTTAAAAATTTCCCAAATTAAAAAAAAAAAAAAAAACTCAGCACAACATATTGTCCTTGAAAAAAATTTGACAGAAGATTCTGAATTTGTACACTGGATGTACTACTGAATTAAAAGACTAAACACCCAAATCTTACCTATGATATAATTTAGTTGATTGAATTATAGTATTATAATTCATATTTTATTTCTCTCTTTGCATCCTTTTAAATGGTTTGATTCAGTAACTCATCATTTCATAAAAGAACAAGTAAATTGTTATGGCCCAAGAGAAACTCTATTCTATACTGATGCTAGCAAAGTCCATTCTTTTCCCTGTAACTCATAGCATTGGTGGCAGAGAAAGTGGCAACACGGTCAGCAAGGAAAAAACGGTCCTGTTCACTGTAATCAAGTTTACTTTACTTTCAGAAACAGTTTTCTAACACTGTTGTTGCAGTTGCCCCAAAGCAACAAATGCAAACACAGGCACCCATTGGAAGAGCAAGCCAGGTAAGACAGCTGACCCTGGGTCAGCCTGAGACGATCACAGCAGACAACTTAAAGTACCATGAATTAAAGTACAAGAATTCTCAAGAACTGATTACATAGGTATGTATACTTGATAACACATGTGTATCAAGTTGTATAATTATAGTTAGTGCATACGGTAATATTTTAATTAAACTTTATTTTAAAAAGTTCAAGTATCAAAGATCTCCTATTTTGATACCAAGAAGAGATGACACATCTACCATTAAATTGGCCAATGGTCCTACTCCAGAGCATACTTTGGGGGCTGATCTCAAAGTAGGTAACTACTTTCTCATAACTGATCAAAGCAGCAGACTCAAAACAAACCAGAAAAATCTCTATTATAAAATACGTGGTCAAATTTAATAGTTTACATTTGATGGTTAACTTCAAAGCCAAGAGTCGTACCACCAGAGGATTTATCGTAGGCTTAGAAAATGAATTTGCTCAGGGTGCTTGGGTGGTTCAGTTGGTTAAGTGTTTGACTTCCGCTCAGGTCATGATCTCATGGTTTGTGGGTTCAAGCCCCACATCGGGTTCTGTGCGGGCAGTTCAGAGCCTGGAGCCTGTTTCAGATTCTGTGTCTCCTTCTCTCTGTCCCTCCCCCACTCATGCTCTGTCTCTGTCTCAAAATTAAATAAAAATTTTTTTTAAAAAAAGAAGAAAATGAATTTGCTCCCTGTCTGAAGAATCTGAACAAGTGGAGAAAGTTTCCTAACCTGACAGTGGCTTCAATGTACACCTCATCTTCATTACACCAGACAAGACTACTAACCAATCCAACAATCATCAAGCCACCAAGTTCCTGGTCTACAAGTTTTCAAGAAAGAGCACCTTTTAAAACTAAAACCATAGAACAAACCTGTAAACTTTTCTTCTGGTCAAGGGTTGCCAGATGTCTACCTGGCCTCTTGTTTTTGTAAATGAAGTTTTGCTGGAACACAATCAAACCCATTCACTCACTTCTGTGCTACCTATGGCTGTTTAGTTGTGACACAGACAACATGGCTCACAAAGTCAAAATGATGTACTATCTGTTCCTTTATGAAAAAGCTGGCCAATTTCTGTGATGTTTACCTTGGTTTTAGCCTTTAATTTTATTTAGTGGGCACAGGGAGAACCATTCAATTATGCAACAGCTCCATGAAGCTTAAGTCAAACACATAGAGAGGAAATTCTATTCAGCGTACCTGAATCAAAATATCACAGTGATCCAAATGAGTAATTAAGTGCTCCCTCACACATAAAACATGCACCAAAGCAGACCCCTTTTAAAAGGTAATAATACATCTGATTTATTTGTATTAAGTGAAGAGATGAGATGACTTGGCAACATGAATGTAACCAGGAAGATCATTAATTATGTTGTTTTATTATACATTAGAGATGAGCATTACTAATGGATATGCTTATTTTTAGAGAGCAGTAAAATCCACAAAAGACAAATGATTGCTTTAATACTTTCTTCGTGCAGCTAGCTATAAACTCGTTTTGATATTTGTTGTTTTCTATGTAATTCAGAAAATATATAAACATACTTTGTACATTTTTTCCCTTTAATGAAAGAGTCTAAATAAAAATTTTTTTAAGCAGAAGATTTTGTATTCAGGATGATTTACTGAACTATTATGGCCTCCCAAGAATCCACAGAAACAGTACAGAAATGTAAAAACAGTTCCATAATATTAGTGGGGGTAGGGAGAAATGAAGTACATTTATCAGTAATTGAAAAAAAGTATAACAAATTACTGGCAAATATTTGAAAAACAAAGAGCAAGTCATAATTGGGAGGTTGGGCTTAGGTTGGTGTGTGAGAAATGGGGCTATAAAAGAGGATGAATTAAAATTCTACATAAAAACAGACAAAGCTATTGTCAACAAATTCTCTCTACCCTACCCCTCACCAGAACACATACAAACAGAAATTTACCCTGGGCAAAAAAGAGAATAAAGAAATTGAATAAAATGTCTGATAAAAGCCAAGTCTTGTTACCTGTGTACTAAGACCCCAGGATGAAGTCCTCCACATTCTGGCACTTGAGAGCAACCCCCATCAGAAACTGACTCCATCTACTCAACCTACAACAGGAGTTCTACCCCACTATCACTTTCTATCTTCCCCCAGAAGAGATCTGCCACTGGGGTCTATGGGCACAATTTAATGAACTTGAATGGGAATAAAAATCACACATTATTTGCATCATCAACCTTTAAATTGATATTTAGCATTTTCCTGTTGTGAAACACAGGTCAAAAAACAATAGTAGTATCAGCAGTACCAGCAACTATCACTAACAGAATTGTAAGTACTTTCATATATCACATTATAGTTGCTGCAAATCTCAAAATATCTTTTACACACATCTCTATGTCAAAGTTACAATAATTAGACCTACTGCTGAACCTTATTATTTAGTGCATTAATAAAGAACATATTTACTCTTTCCACATTTGTTTTATTTTGATTACTATATTTCAATAAAATAAATTTCCTTCGTAATCCAACATATTCTATTTTATTCACTTAAAAACATTATTCTGAGAAGGGGCCCAAGGGTTTCACCAGACTGGCGAAAGGGATGCACAGCACAAAGAAGGTTAAGAACTACTATGCTGCAGGAAACCCACCTATCCACACAGTCCCCTCATGTACAGAATTTCCAATCAGGCTTCCCAACTGGAGAAAAGGCCTATAGAGACACAAGCCCAACAACACACCAGTGAAGGCCATCCATCAACTCTCCAGGCCTTTCTTAAATCAAGGGACAATGAAGGAACACAAAACATACGACAAAAATCCAGAGCAGGTGTCATTAAACTATGATCCCAGGGCCAAATTCATCTTGTCGTATTTCTGTAACAGTCAGCAAACTAAGATGGTCTTTATATTTTTCAAATGGTTGAAGAAAAAAAATCAAAAGAATATCTCATGACAATAAAAATTATATAAAATTCAAGTTTCAGCACCCATAAATAAAGTTTAATGGAACACAGCCACACTCACTCATTTACATATTATACTAGATGCTTTCAAATTACAACAGCAGAGTTGAATAGTTGCAAAAGAGACCATAAAGACACAGGGGCCTGGATGGCTTAGTTGGTTAAGCTTCCAACTTCGGCTCAGGTCATGATCTAATGGTTCGTGGGTTCGAGCCCTGCATTGGGCTCTGTGCTGACAGCTAGGTCAAAGCCTGGAGGCTGCTTCGGATTCTGTGTCTCCCTCTCTCTCTAACCCTCCCCTGCTCACGCTGCCTCTCTCTCTCAGAAATAAATAAAACATAAAGAGAGAGACCATAAAGTCATTCGAGACATGGGGCGCCTGGGTGGCTTAGTCGGTTAAGCATCCGACTTTCGCTTAGGTCATGATCTCGCGGTTCGTGGGTTCGAGCCCCGCGTCGGGCTCTGTGCTGACTGCCAGCTCAGAGCCTGGAGCCAGTTTCAGTCTGTGACTCCCTCTCTCTCTGGCCCTCCCCTGCTCACGCTGTCTCTCTCTCTCTCCTAGAAACAAATAAAACATTAAAAAAAATTTTTTTTTTTAAATTAAAAAAAAGTCATTCGAGACATTATCTATTTAAAAAATGCTAAAAAGCTATAACATCAAAACAAAGAACAAGAAAGAACGTTTTAATAAATTATGAGAAACTAAGAGTTAGAAAATGATGCTTAAAAAAGACCTAATTTATAATAGCCTCATCAAACATCTAACAATAAACGTAACAGAAGTTATGTGAGATATCTACAAGGAAAACTATCAAATACTATTGAGAGAAATTAAAAAGGATCTAAAGATTAGACAATTCAATATTCTCTCCCAAATGATCTACAGATTAACTATTCCCAATGAAAAGCCCACCAGAATTTTCCATGGAACCTGACAAACTAATTTTAAAGTTTATATAGAAATGCAAAAGGCTAAGAAAAGCCAAGACACTTAAAGAAGAAAAATAAGGTGAGAGGACTTGCTTACCTGATGTCTAAACTCATTATAAAGCTGCAGTAATTAACATGGTGAGCTCTTGGGGGAGGGCTAGACAGATAAACCAGCAGAAAAGAGTTGAGAAACAAACCCACTCAAACACAAACATTTTGATTTTTGAAAATGGTGACATTGCAGACCAGAGGAGGAAAAGACCATTCTTTTCCTTCAGTGAATGGTTGGAACAACTTGGTATGGTAACAAGAAAAAAAAAAAAAGGAAAAAAATTTATTGCCTCTACCTCATAGAGGTATACAGATACAAAAATCAGTTATGGGTGACTATAAACTTTTGTGACAAGCAAAACAATAAATCTTTTAGAAGAGACTACAGAAAAATATTTTTATTATCTCAGGATATTTAAATAAAACACATAAAACACTAATTATAAAGAATAAATTTGAATACATTAAAATATAAACTTTTAACCAAAAAAATACCATCCTGTAAAGCCACAATATAAGCAGATAATTGCAACAGATAATCCACAATAAAGGGAGGTGGGAACCCCTGATAACCCAAACTAAAGAACTAGAAATCAAGAAAAAAAAAAATCACAGACAAACCAGTAATAGTAAGACAAAAAGACTTGAATAGGCACCCAAAAAAAAGGAAGCCCATACAAAGAGATGCTCAATCCCAATAGTAATTAAGAAAATGTAAACTAAATTACAATGAGAAACTTCACCAGGTGATAAAAAATATGATAACAATATCACATATGGAGCAGTAGAAATACAGTCTTTCATACACTACCTCTGGGAATAAAAACTGGTAAAACCACTTGGGAATACACTTTGGCATTAAGGTAAAGGAACAGATGCTTACATTCTAAGACCTAATAGTTCTACATGTGCAGAGTACATGTGCAACAGGATACAAGGTAAAGAATGTAGTAGCACTGCCTATAATCTCCTATAACCTATAACCTCTACCAACAATGAAATCTAGTATATTCAATAATGGAATACTATGAAGCTAAGAAAATAAACAAGTATACACCACAGCATCTATGAATCTTATAAATACAATGTTGAGATAAAGACAGAAAAGAACACATACAGGGGCGTCTGAGTGGCTCAGTTATTAGGCATCCGACTCTTGATTTGGGCTCAGCTCATGATCTCACAGTTCCTGAGTTTGAACCCCATGTCAGGCTCCACACTGATAGCACAGAGCCTGCTTGGTATTCTCTATCTCTGCCCCTTCCCTCTGCTCTGCATGCACACTCAAGCTCTCTTTCTCTCTTTAAATAAACAAACTTAAAATCATCTTTAAAAGAAAAAAAAAAACACTATCCTATTTCTATAAAGTGTAAAATCAGGCAAGAAAAATCTGTGTTCTTTAAGGATGACAGCACCAGTAGTAAAACAGTAACTGTAAAGAAAAGCAAGGAAGTGATTAGCATGCAAGTTAGTTCTCTAGTTACTTCTAGGAAGAAACAAGGGGTTATGACAGAGAAAGGAGGCAGCAGAGGCTTTGCGGGTAATTTTCTTTCTAGACTTGCAAATTGTTGGCTTGGGTGTTCTATTTTTAATCAGCTGTGATACTGTACATTTATGCTTCATGCACTTGTGAGTAAAGAGTCTGGGCTGAATCAAGCCTACTTAGGAATAATGCAAGTGTCCATCTTCTTACAGTACTGTTTCTTGGAATCTACTTAAGATAACTGTAGAATGTTCTATCTGCCTAACTCCCATATAGGGTTATACATGGATTAGGGAACTTTAAGTGGGCATGAAGAGCTGGGGTCTATGTGACTAAACCAGTATAAAAAATTGGGGGGAAATCCAGGCTACAGTTTCTCAGTGTCAAGACCTTGGTTCTTGTCCACAGCAGCCATACATGCCCCAAAGGGCAGAAGAATTACAAACTTGGGTAGTTGAGAAGCTGGCTGAGAAGATGAAGATGATGTATCTGCTATATTACCTGTCCTGTATTCTTTTACAAAGCTAAGTATAAAAGCAGTACATTAAAGGGATGCCTGCGTGGCTCAGTCTGTTAAGCGCCCAACTTTAGATTTCAGTTCAGGTCATGATCTTGTGGTTCATAGGTTCAAGGCCCACCTCCAGCTCTGCACTGGCAATGCAGAGCCTGCAAAGTATCCCATTAAAGCCTATTTGTGTCTTGTGAGTCTCACTCCCAATTCAAACCTATCTCTTTGTAATGTGTTAAAATTCACAATGAAAATTTCAGGGGTGCCTGGATGGCTCAGTTGGTTAAGCGGCCAACTTCAGCTCAGGTCATGATCTCATAGTTATTGAGTTTGAGACCCCCATCGGACTTTGTGCGGACAGCTCAGAGCCTGGAGTCTGCTTTGGATTCTGTGTCTCCCTCTCTCTTTGTGTTGTATGTGTCTCTCTCTCTCAAAAATAAACATTAAAAATTTAAAGAAAAAAAAGTTCAAAAAGAGAAAAAGGCAAGAGACGCACAGATATTGGCTCTTTGGGTCCCCTCCTTCAAATTCTCTTGATATAGTCTTAATCTCAGAATGTGGGCTTATTTGGAAATAGGGCCATCGCATGTGTAATTGGTTAAAACGAGTGGGTTCTAATCCAATATGACTGGTGTCCTTATAAAAAGATTACATTTAGACACACACATATGCACACAGGGAGAACACAATTCAAATATGAAGGTAAACTTCAAGATGATACTTCTGGAAGTCATGCCAACGAACATTAAAGACTGCCATTAAACCACCAGAAGCTATGGGAGGGGCATGAAACAGACTAACCCTCACATCCCTCAGAAGGAACCAACCCTGCCAGCACCCTGATCTCGGATTTCCAGCCTCCAGAGACACAGGACAATAATCTTCTGTTATTGAAGTCACCCACTTGGCGGTACTTTGTTAGGGCAGTCTTAGCAAATTCACCCAAGCCTTAGCTGCAAATCACTAAGGTCAGCTAAGTTAGCAAATCAAAACCCTTAAAAATTGTGACCTAATTTGAAAAGAGAAGTTGTTGAAACAGATTACAACCCATTTCAGAAATAGAGAAAACTAAAATAAAAGCAATACACTAAAACAGTTCATGTTAAATGACTGAAGTTTTTTGAAGTGTAACCAGATTTCCTTGATACACGCAACTAGGTCTCAAATGCTGACTATACTGAGACAAACAGGACCCCTGATAAATTTCTCACATCCAATCCTGTCTGGTTTTTTGATACGCCAACTTAATCTTACTTTTTTGGGTATTTGCTCACACTCCAGTTTTACTTCCCATTTTATTTTCTCTTCTTGTGTTTCTTCAACTTCTGTATCATCTATTTCATCATCGATTCTGTAGCAAAAATATCAAATAATACAAGAAGGTTTTTTCAACCTGGAAATGGTTCATACCACAGCATTAAAATTCACTGCTTTGGCTTATCTTCTATTTGCCCTCAAAGGAATTCTTCATATTCTACTCCAAATACTCTAAATGTCAACATGCGGTTTTAAGTAAACTATAAAGCTGAAATTTTAATACATACATAACCTTCATGTTCTAGTATTAGCAGTGATAGAAATCACCCATTCATTCATCCCTCATTCCATTCACTCGACAAATACTGAGTATCTACCATATACCAGGCTATAGGCCTTAAATCCTGGAATACAACAGTGAAAAAGACTTTGTCCCTACCTTCTGAGAACTTTCTATATGCTTGGAAGAAAAAAAATAAAGCAATTTCAATATAGTCTGATAAGCATAGGTACATATATGATGAACACTTAACCTACATTCGGGGGCCAAGGGTTTTCTAAGCCTATAAAGTATGTAAGAATTAGCAAACAAGGGTGCCAGGCTAGCTCAACTGGAAGATCATGCAACTCTTGATCTTGGGGTCATGAGTTCTGAGTCCCACATTGGGTGTAGAGATTACTTCAAATAAATAAACACATAAACTTTTTTAAAAAGTTAGTAAACAAAGAGGAACATAAGGGAGAATAGTATTTCAGGTAGAATGCAGGGTCTTTCAAGGTCAGGTAAGAGCCTAACTTAGAATCAAGTTGGAAGATGAAAAAGAAAAGTTGTTTCCAGACTTGCAAGGACTGAGAAGTTGAACATGCAGAGACATCCTCTGAGACATTACTTGAGGATATTCTGGCCAAGCTAAAAATGAACCCAAGAAAGATGCAGATAGGAAATATAAGAAGCTGGTGAACAAAGATGCCAATGAAATTTATAGGTAAAGCTATAGCATAATGGCTTATGCTATAAATACAGAAGGCTGAAAGCAATTGTGTCTGCACAAGTAGTGACTACTGAACAAAAGCTTAAGATAGGAGTTACATTGCCAGGTAAAGGTAAAGACTAGGCAATGTGTACATTCTCAGGAAAAAATGTGTTACAAATGGAATGGGCAAGTATGTAAAGAGTGACTCTGAACTTTTTTCAAAGTTACAGGAGGAGCTCAGGCTTCACAATTTCATCCAATTCAACAGTTTACCTCTGATCTGTCCCTAGTCAGAGCCTCAGAATTTCGTCTATCAGATAAGACACCAAGTTGTGAGCTTTCTACAGAAGCCATCATTACAGGAGGGAATGAGCCAAACACTGTGAACCTTCATTGCTCCAGTTACAGTAATGAATCGTCTCACGGAGTAGGAGGCAGCCTCTTCTGAGACAAAGCAATAATGGCAGTAATGACTACAACATTAACTGCAGCAGCAGCTAACACCTGCATTATGTTTACCCTGTGCCAGAAGCTATTCCATGCATATTACCCACATCACAACATCCTTAAGACATACAGACCATTTCATAGATGAGAAAACTGAATTACAGAAAGCTTATAAAACTTCCCACAGACGTACTTAACTAAAAGAGCTGAGACTGGAGCCCAGGTAGGCAGAGCCAACTATCTCTTCCACATATGCACCTGGATAGCTACCTCACATATTTTTAATAGAGCCCAAACTGAACTCTTGATCTAAACTTCTTGCTATGTTAAACAGCAACTCCTTCCTTCTAACGATACTGACCAAACACCTTGAAGTCAAGTAGATTCCTCTCTCATATCCCCATCCAATTTGTTAGAAAATCCCGTTTATCGTCAAAATATACCCATATGTGGCCACTTCTTACTATTAATATTATGATCTAAGCTTCTCTTGACCTGTTACATTCTACTCTCAACACAACCAGGATGACCCTGCTAAAATGTCACTCTGTTGAAAACTTTCCAATAGCCTTTCATCTCATTCAGGGTAAAAGGCAGTCATTTTTATGGCACCTACAAGTCCCTACATGATCTGCCTCCCTGATCCTATTGCATACACCTCTTTAACTCTTGCTATTCTAACTCCACTCCAGTTGTCCTTCTATGCCCTCTGCTCCCATGGCCCAATCACACCATGCTCACTCCACCTCAGGACTTTTATATGCATTTTTATATTTTCTCTGCTAGAAATCTATCTTTCTCGTCTCGTTCAGGTCCCTACTCATCAATGATATATATTACTGAAGCTTTAACTATCTTCTTTAAAATATCTACATTCTCCCCGCATTTATCATCACCTAAAATACTATCTAATTATATATATAGTACTATCTATATATAGATATAGTACTGTCTGTGACCCAAGAATATAAATCTCGTGAATATGGAGACTTTTATCTCTTTTGTTTATTTACTGCTACAGCTCCAGGGCCTAGGATTAATGTCTCACACATGGCAGGTGCTCAATACATGAATAACCCCATTATAAAATTACTAGCAAAAAAACGAGAAACCATTAAAGATTAATTCATTTGGCCTTCCTTAGAACAAAAAAAAACCTTTATGCAATGAAACTAAGGCTATATGCTATATATATATATATATATATATATATATATATATATATAAACACATAAGGCTATACGCAAAGTCAAAAGACAAATAACAAGTTGGAAGTAAAATATCTGCAGACTAGAGATCCTAAAATTTTAAAGAGAAAGACCAACAAAGAGAAAAACAGGCAAAGGATACGAGCAAGGAACAGTTCACAGATGCTCTCCACACTTCAATACCATTCTCCACCTAACATTTTGGCAAAAATCCAGAAATGTCTTTTATGTAGTTAAGTTTTTGTGAATAGAATCTTCTATCCAAAACATTTTCACATCGACAGACGCTACTGTTTTCTTACATGCAGCTATTGCTTGATGAGGCACCCTGCCGAATTCTCTTATGTATTTTAATAGTCTATTAACCGGTTCCTCTTGTTTTCCTTTGTAGATGATGTACATACCATCCGCAATTCATTAGTGTCTTTGTCTCTTTTCAATATTTATATATCTTATTTTAGTCCTTTTGCCTTAGAAACATAGCAATGAAATCAAATCATGGGTCCTGGAGTTAAGACTGGATAACTTAATCCTAGTTTTGCCACTGACACTGTGCAATCTTGGCAAGTTATTTATCCTCTCTCTGTCTCAATTTTCTCATCTGCAAAAACAAGGATAGTGTCTTTTCTTCAAGGTTAAGATTAAATGACATATTTCATGTACAGCACTAAATAAAACTCTTCATGGTAGCCTGAATTAAGGTAATAGTTTTAATTAAGGTATTTGAGAATGAGAGACGTGAACAGATTTGGGCGATATCAGGAGGTAAAATCAACCAGAATACGATATATTAACGAGAGAGATAAAGGAACAAAAGATCATGTGTTACACTTTCAGCTTAGATATATACGGAAAAATACGTTAAAAGCTCATAAGTTGTTTTTTGCATGTCAAACCCTGATTTAAAAAAAAAAAGTAAATGAGTATCTGGGTATAAAGAAACTACACTACACACATCTCTAAGAATGAGATAGATAAATTAGCACCATTTGGCCAGCAGTGCCCTTGCGTTTCTCAACCTAAAGGAAATGCTACATCTCAAAGGTGTTTGCTGCTTTATTATGGTCTTCGTTAGGGTCTTTTGATGCAAATCAACGCACTAAAGGCAAACTATTGGCCCTTGATGGCTTAATGAATTTAGGGTTTCGGTTTTTTCTACAAGAAAAAAAAGCGTTCAGCATGTGTCAGTGAGAAACGGCAAATGATATGTCCCCTAGGAGCTGCCGGTCCGGTGGAAGTAGAAGTACTCTGGGAACACATGGGGTTTATAAGCCGGTTCACAGGGTCAGGAGCGCAAAGAAAGGGGAGCATCCTGGGGCCTCCCTCGGTCCCCCCTGGATCGTCGCCTGCACCCCGCTGTTTCCCTCAGGAAGGGTCCCGGCCAGAGCCGTGGCGGCTTAGCAACAGAGCCCTATCTCCGGCGTTCATCCCCGCCGCCCCGGAACCTCTTCACGTCCGACCCTCGCGTCTGCCAGGCCAACCCCACGCGCTCGCTCACGCACTCCCCGCGCGACCCCGCGGCGTGGCCCACACGCGGCCCCGGCGGCCTCCAAAAGGAACCTAAAGGTGGAACACAGCTGAGCCCCTGCGACCAAAGTACGAAAAGATAAGGAATCACCTTTCATCTAAGTCCGTGGTCAGATTTTTACCCAGAGCCGGATTGGGGGGTTTGGAGAAAAGATTCTCAAAATCCATCACCCTCACGAGAGCCCGACATCTACCGAGTAACAACCACCGCGTGAGGAGGAGGGACCCAGTGCTGCGCATTGGCCACAAGTCGCCCCGCGCATGCGCCGCCTCGTCCCCGCGCAAGCCCACAGTCTCCTGCACGTCCGCGGCTCTGCGCACGCGCGTCTGTAAGTGTATTCTTTCTCCGTGCCCGTTTTCATCTGTTACCTAAAATATTTAGTAGAATTTTTAAGCTGAGTCCTTGGGGTTTTTCTTTCACTTTAGTTAGGGGTAAGTGTGCATCCTAAGTTGTAGAGAATTGTGTCAAGGCAGGGAAATAGGGCAGATGTAAGGGAAAAGGAATTGTTCAGTTTTGCTTATTACGATACCATTGAAAGAGTGGAGATTGTGGGAATAATTAAAGAAGGGCTCAGTCAGTAGGTTAGGCCAATGACCTCGAACGTGAATCACTCCTATTAGTGAGGGACTGATTTCTGGCGTGAATCAGGGTCTGCTTCCTGTACAAACGAAGGGAACTTCTTTGAAGCCAGACATCTTACTTTCCCTTGTTACTTATATTACAGGCAATCCCTTTTTGTACATGAATAGTTACTAAAAACTGAGAGAAAAATTGAATTGAATTAAGGTATTATCTCTTTTAGAGGAAAGTACTATATTACAGAACTCAAATTAGTATCATATATATTTTTTCGTATAAAATGTCCAGCATACAGCAAAAGATAACCAGGCCACAGAAGAAAATAAAAATGATATATAAAAAAGAGCAAAGAAAGCAAGAAAAACTGATTTGCAAAAGCATCAGATACTAGCTGTAAAAGGTTATGTATGTTTCTGGTAGATTTGTTACTGGACAGAGACCACTGGCCCTGAGGAGTGAAGAACCAAACTTTCCCAGAAGATGAGCCCTGACTACATTTGAAAACAGCTACCGCTGATGCCAGCAAGTCTATTCAGGATCATTTTGACATATAACCAATCATCTGGTCACCTTCTGCATGTTGCCCTCCTCCCTTTTCCCATGCCTTCCCCTTTAAAACTCCCTGGCTTCTCCTGGACAGAGAAGATGGCCCTTTAGATGTTAGTCAACCATCTGCAAATCTCAAGGAAATTTGGTTAGTTCTGCTATAGACCAAGGAACTTAGGTCAGCAAGCAAGGCGTGCATAAACTGGAAGCAAGGTAACCCTTAAGACTGACTTGAGTGCTGTTACAGATTGATTTTTTAAAATGAGCCCGATTATCTACCTTTTCCTATATCCACATCCTTTGCAATAAGGACTTGGCTGCTCTTCCCATCAAGACGTGGATTTTATTTCACCTTCTCTTTAGTCAGGTTGAATCTGTAATTTACTTTTGCTAATAGAATGCAGCAGGAAAGACCTGCCAATGCCAAGAGGTGGTACATTTGTCTGATCTCTCTTGAACTCTTGCCTTCCCCAGGACAAGACCATGCCACCTTGCTGAAGATAAGAGACATGTGAAGAATAAAACAAATGGCGGCGGCAACAACACCCAGTCAACAGCCAGCAAAGCCCTAAAAGCAAAGCCCCAAGCCAACACAGCTGACCAGAGACACACAATGGAGTCCAGTGGAGAACTGAAGTCCCCCCCAGATGATGACCCTCCCAGATGATGACCAGCATCATGAGCTAAATAAATAGTTATGATTTTAGGGGCACCTGGGTGGTTCAGTCAGGAGTCAGATTTTGTCTCAGGTCATGATCTCACACCTCATGAGCTCAAGCCCTGCATCGGGCTCTGTGCTGACCACTCAGAGCCTAGAGCCTGCTTTGGATTCTGTGTCTCCCTCTCTCTCTGCCCTTCCTGTTTGTACGCACTCTCTCTCTCTGTCTCTCAAAAATAAATAAATAAATAAATAAATAAATAAATAAATAAAAGTTGTTGTTTTAAGCCACCAACTTTTGAAAGTAGTTTATTATACAGCAATGCCTGATAAAAAAGAAACTATAAAAAGTGACATTAAGGAACTGGAAAAGAACCAAGTAAAGCATTTAGAAATTACAAATATGATACTGAAATTAAAAACACAATAGATAGTGTGGTACTTTTTAAATGTGTTCACAAATTCTTTAACACTTCTCCCTTCCAAAGGTGGAGACTATTCCCCTCTCCTTAAATGTGGACTAGATTTAGTGACTCCTAAAAAATACACTGTTAGATGGTGCCTGACTTTTGAGGCCAGGTGGTGAAAAGCATCGCAGTTTCTGCCTCACTCTCTTGAATTACCTACCAGAAGGGAAACCTGTCACCATGTCATAAAGCACTCATGCAGCCTGTGAAAAGCCAGCCATATGACTGGCCATCTTGGCAGCTGATCTGCCAATGTGACTCCAACCTCAGGAGAATCTGGAACAGAACCACCCAGCTAAGAAGCAGCTGGATTCCTGACCCACAGAAAATATAAGATGATAAATGTTTATGTTACCAGACTCAGGTCTTTGGACCCAGCCATGGTAGAAACGAGGCTGGACCCCAAAATTTAAAAGCACAGGCAAGGCTTTATTATATGGGCAACAGCTACAGCTGGAGGGAGACAGGTCATGACAAAGGTATCAGGCTGACTCTGAACAATAGTCAAAGGAACTTTTAAAGGGGCTGAGGGAGAAAGGAGTGATGTTTAAGCATGTAGGGGTGAGGAATTCCAGGAAATTTGGGGCACAGGCCCAGCTGAAAAAACATGCTTCATATACCATATGTTTTGGGTGTTGTCTCCACTTCTGGGTGCATTTTTTAGCTATGAGGGGAAAAGTCAGTGAAAGTAAATTTGCTGCCCATCTTATCTTGGACTAGTCTGAACCTGGTTTAGTCTTGTTCCTTGGCGGGTGCTTTGCAAGAAAAAGTGGTAACAGCTCACGGGTTGCTCTGCAAGAGAAGTGATAAGAGCCACCTGGGAGAGTCCTGGGTGCATAGGGGTTTGTTCCCAAGGTCCCGGTCTCATTTATGTTTTAAACCCATAAAATTTTGGAATAATTTGCTATGCAGCAATAGATAAGTGATGGCAGCTGGCCTAAACACAGCATTATCATATTCTACTCCTAGGTATATACACCAAAGAATTGAAAACCAGGACTCAGACATTTGCATACTCATATTCATTGCAGGATTATTCACAAGAGCCAATAGGTGGAAATAACCCAAGTATTGGATAAATCGAATGTGGTATGTACATACAATGGAATATTATTCAGCCATACAAAGGAATAAAATTCAGACACATGCTACAACATGATGAACCTTGAAAACAGTATGCTAAGTGAAGTAAGTCTGCCTCAAAAGCATAAATTACTGTATTTCCATTTATATGAGGTATCCAGAATGGGCAAATCATAGAGACAAATAACAGATTAGAGACTTTCAGTGCTGGGAGGGGGGAAATGGGAGTCATTGCTTGATGGTTACAGTTTCTGTTAGGGGTGATGAAAAAGTTTAGAAGTAGACAGCTGCACAGCAGTGTGAATGTAGTTAATGCCACTGAATTGTCACTTCAAAATGGTTAAAATGGCAAATTTTGTATCTTATATATTTAACCACACACAAAGCAACTGACCTAATAAGATGGTGGAATGGCCTTTGAGGATCAGTTTCAGTACTAGTTATATGCAAAGTACATGTTTTGTGGACATATGCTATAAATTAGCAATCTAATAATATGGTGCTATTTCTCCCACAGTCAGGATTCATGGGTCTGGGAATCAAACGATGGAAATGGGAATGGACCCTTCCTTTATTATCTCTCTGATATCCTAGTAAAGTTTTTGCCTTTTTTTTTTTTTTTAAATTTTTGCTTCTAATCGCCAATACTTTGGGTTCTGCTGGTCAGGAGCAGAGTTCTTCATCCTCAACATTTTGACATTTGGGTTTGCCTAATTGTGGGAGACAGTTCTGTGCATAATAGGATGTTTAGCAGCATCCCTGGCCTCTCCCCACTAGATGCCGGTAGCACTCCTTCCCCTGTTGGCACCTTTATAGTCACAATTTTTGTGTGCATTTGGGGTAGGGATGATAGTCAAAGATAAACAAAGCTAGGCAGTAAAGTAGCAAAATTTTTATTAGCTTTTATTCAGAAACTATTATCTGAAGCAGAAAGAGCTGAGCTCCATTCAGATTGTGCAGGAGTGACTGGGTGTTTCGAAGGGACAATGAAATAATTCAATTAACATGAAATGTTCAAAACGGCAAATCTTTAGAGATCGCAAGCAGAGTGTAGGTTGCCAGACACAGGTGTGGCAAGACAGGATTAATTGTAAATAGGCACTTGTGGGAATGGAATGCTCTGAAACTGAATGTTGTTGATAGCTGCAAAATTCGGAAAATTTACTAAAAGTCATTTAATTGCACACTTAAAATGGGTAAATTTTCAGGTATATGCTTTAATATCAATAAAGCTATTTTAAAAAAAAAATAAAGGGAAAATGAGAAGTGGGCTATCCGAATTAGCTACAATAGACCTAAGTAAAATAGTTTACAATAAAGTCCTGAGATTCTTATCTAACTCCAAATGCTAATTATTGTTACTCCCGACAAAATAGATCTACTTTTTGAATGTTTCCTAGTAATGTATTCTGTCGAAATGTATGCGTTATCTATCAGTGTGCAGGTCTTGTCAATGGCTGCATTCAGCTTAAAAAAAAGAATGCTATTTCTTTCCTTTTTCAATGTACATATCCAATTTTTAAAAAATTTAACCTAATTGCGATTGCTTCCGAATGCACTGCGTGTATGCATTAGCCAGATGCATTTATACCGCAAAGTCAGATCTCTGAGAGGATTTACCGTTAAGCCCCTCATTCCTTTCCTTCAGAAGTAAGTAATTTACTGAATAGGCCAAAACATCGACTTTTTAAAAAATTATTTCCAAAGGTCACGTTGTTCATAAGCATAAAGTAACATGACGGCTGGCTCTTGATAAAATGTTCGTGTGTATTTTACGTATGGAATGTTAATGTTTTTACTTAATAACAAATCTGATTTTTTTATTAACGAATGATCAGGTAGGTAAATGTAGTATCAGAAAATGTCACACGCCAAACCATTTTCCTCAAAACGCGTTCCCGAGCACTGAACATTGCAAAGAGATAGACGCTACCTTGTAAGGGGGAAGTACATTTTCCCATTTTTAAGCGACGAGGTGATTTTTTTTTTTTTTTGGCTCAACACCCGCGTGTTCTTTATCACCCCACCCCTGACCACGGCCGCAGAAGGGCTTTGAAGGCCCGTTAGGGCGCACTTCCTCCCGGTTCTTCTCCGGCCTCCAAAAAACGGGCCCGGAGGCGCCCGACGACAGCCCAAGGGCCTCCTACCCCGCCCAGTACAGCCCTAGGCGCCGCCGGGCCCCGCCAGCGAGTTGCCGCCTCCGCCGCATCACTGAGAAGGATGGGAACCCGCCCCCGGAGGTGATTGACGGACCTCCTCCTCCAATGGCCAACGCGCTCGGCTCCGGCGGGCCGGGCAAGGGCCGCGGCACGCGGAGGAATCTCTCCTGCCCTTTAGTCCCGGGCTAGGTGTTGCGGCAGGCGCCATTTTATCGAGCCGCCTGTCTCGGGTGCCGCCATGTTGGTGAGGAGAAATCACCGTTACGGCCAGTGTCCAAATCCCCGCGTCGCTGCACGCCGCCCGCCCGCCCGCTCCCAAGCCTCAGCCACCGGCGGCGAATAGAGACTAAAGCGGCAGCGCCGGCAGCGCGGGGCCGTTGCCCAGTGTTTGCAGTTAGAGTCCCATCTCTCTGGCGTGGTTGTTAATAGACTGGAAAGTCTGTGTCTGTGTCGCTCACTAGTAACCGTGAGTTTTTACCACTTCGTCACCTCTCGGCGGCGGCCGGGAGCAGGTACCCGCAGGCGGCGCGGGGGTCCTCCCCGCGCCCCGCCGCCGCCGGCCTCGCAGACCTGTCCTCCAGCCCCGCCCCGTTCTTGACCAAACATGACAGACTCTGAACATGCAGGGCACGACAGGTCGGGAACCCTTCTTGTCTGTCTTTCTGTCGGATGAGAGGAGGGGTCTGGGGCGGCGGGATCGGGCCGGGGCCGCGCGCCTCCTGCATGACTTAGACGTCTCTGTGTGGCTCCATCAGTTCCATGACGTGCGCCCTTATGTAAAGCCGAGGCTGGCGGCCGCGGGGGAGGTCGGCCCGGCCGCGCCCGCCTCCCCGCGCCGGGGTCCTTTCCGGCCGGCCCCGCCCCCGGCCGGCACGTGCGAGCCCCCCGCCCCCGGGCGGCTCCGTCTGCCGTTTGGTCTGCGCTCGGCGCCTCCCGCGTGCGGGCTCCGTGCTGCGGTCCAGCCTGGGCTGAAATGAAGCCTCTCTCAGCCCAGGGTCCGCCGTTCACTTACAGATGGGACCAGCCAGGAATTTGTAATAGCCGGTGTTCTATTTGACTATTACCCTAGCACACTCCTAAAAATAAACTTGGTGTTTTGGTTTTTTTTTGTTTTGTTTTGTTTTTAAGGAAAAGTTTAAACTCCCCAAGGCCATGTGTTTGTAGTCTTGCCCCTTGGAATTTGAAATAGTAAGTTTAAGTTAAAAATGTTAGGTTTTGCAAAGCTTAGTGTAGCACAGGCTTCTCCAAAAGTGAAAACTCCGGGGATGATCCCATCCAGCTACATTTTCTAAATACTGTGTATAATTTGAACATTTAACTGAGATTCTGATATTTTTGCTAGGCCTTAAGGGGCACATTTTTGGTTCCGTTAGTGCTTTGGGCGTATTTACATATTTTTGTAGCGCAAATAGCATGTTTACGTTTTGGTTAGGTTTTTCTTTTACATTGATATCTAACTTAATCATAAAAAAAGAGCTTTAGTTCATTAAAATTACTGGAATAAAATCTGTTGAATCTGATTCTTATTTAGAATATTTAAATATATGGAACCCGGCAATTATTCCTTAGTGAACAAAAGTAATCAGAAGTATACATTATACTCTAGTCTAAACTGTGTATAGATTGCTCAAGTTTTACCTGTGGAGTAATGTGATATCCTTTTGGTAAAGCATTCCAAACACTTAAAAAACAACAACAACAAAAACCCACAAGAAGAAATAACAAATGTCACTGAAATTTGAAATATCTAAATATTTGGCAACCTTGAGAGTGATGAAAATATCTTGACGACTCTCATATGGTAATAATAAAAGTAGATCACCAAGCAAGTCAATTAGACATTCAGTAATTTTTGGAAACTTAAAAACACTCCTAAAAATTATGGCGATATTAGCTTGCACTTGACATAGTTTCATGATTATTTTACATTATCTTGTCATTAAAATGACAGAATTCTTGGAATGGGTTAACTAATATTTTGAGAAATTTTCCACTCTGAATATCTGGGCAAACCAATGACTGGGTTTTGGTAATGCAGCTAAAGTTCATAATTTTGTATGGAAGAAGGAAACATGGTCTCTGTTCACAAAGCAGCTTCAATATGTAGGATTATGTATGCTGTGTAATGAAGAAACCATGTCACCAAATTCAGGTATTAAAATAATTTTGCTAGTAAGGAACTCTGATGCCAGACTTTAAAAAGAATTTGGAATTTTAAAATAACGAATTGGGGATATGTGGGTAGTTCATCTGTTAAGCACCTGACTCTTGATTTCTGCTCAGGTCATGATCTCACAGTTTGTGCCATGGAGCCTTTCCCTGCCTTGGGCTCTGTGTCAGAACAAGATTTTAAATGGGAATGGAAATTCACAGAAGGCACAATTTTTTTCTTTTAAAAAATTGTACTTTTCCTGCACTTAAAAAAATTTTTTTAAAGTTTATTTTGGGAGAGAGTACTCGCCCAGGCACACACAGTTGGGAGAGGGGCAGAAAGAGAGGGAAAGAGAATCCCAAGCAGGCTCCTTGGTGACAGGAGTGGAGGGGCATGGGTGGGGCAGGCAGGGCTTAATTTTCAGGAACTGTGAAGTCATGACTTGAGTCAAAACCAAGAGTTGGACACTTAACGGACTGAGCTACTGGGGCACCCGTTTTGCACATGTTTTACCTGATGAACATTTTGTACAAGATTTGTTTGCCATCTTTTTAAGAAAATACCCATTTGATGTACTTTTCTTTAAATATTTCCATGCCTGGAGTGAAAACATGGTATTTTTATAAGTGTTACTAGTATAATAATACCAATCAAGAAATTTGTGGGTATGTAAAATGTTAGTAGAGGACTTCTGCAAAGGATCTGAGAAATCAAGAATAGTGGTGGAGAAGGACTTGGAGAGAGTCCAAAGTGAGATTAAATACTTAATCTCTCTTTTCATTCAGTTCCTCCCTTTCATCCAGTTCTCTTAGGCACAACTTCAGCCACCCAGCTTTATATTTCACTGGATATTGACCCAATTAAAACAATTCACAAACAACTTTTAAAAGCTAAATACTGTGAGTCCCTATTTTGGACACATGTACAGTGGAGTAGGGAAGATGGATATATACCTAAGTATCTATTACATGATTTTCTGAAATATTCTAAAAGTAGGGGTGCCTGGGTGGCTCAGTCGGTGAAGCATCTGACTTCCGCTCAGGTCATGATCTCATGGTTCATGGGTTCGAGCCCCGCGTCGGGCTCTGTGCTAACAGCTAGCTCAGAGCCTGGAGCCTGCTTCAGATTCTGTGTCTCCCTCTCTCTCTGACCCTCCCCTGCTCACACTGTCTCTCTCTCTCTCTCTCTCTCTCAGAAATAAAAATATTTTTAAAAATTTTAAAAAACGATTTTAAAAGTAAAAAGTGTTACAGGGTCTGCTCTTGGAAAAATGATAATATTAACATGCGCAGTATAAAACCTTGTGATTCTAAGAGTCTTTAATTGATAAGAGATATGTAGAATACTTTCCTTTGGGAGGAGGTTATTTGCACATTATGAACAACCTTCCCACCTCCTTCTTACTCTCCTCTCCCCACTTTTCTTCCTCATGTAAAACAAGAACAACAAAACTCCCAACTAGTCAGAATTACAGTGTGTGTATGTATATATGTATGTATGCATATATATATATATTTTTTAAGTATTTATTTTGAAAGAGGGAAATCATGAGCTGGGGAGTGGCAGAGAGAAAGAGAGAATCTTACAAACCGTGAGATCATGATCTGAGTCAAAAACAAGAGATAGACAGTTAATCAACTGAGCCACCTAGGCACCCCTATAGTAGTTTATTTTTTCTCCCTCTTCTCTCTCTTCTGCACATAATGATTGAAACCTTACTAAGAGACTGCACTGGAGAATCTGAAGGGATGAGGATGGAGAAGATGATTACACTTTCCACTTGTAATAGGGCATTCATTTGATTCTTACATTAATCCCATGAGGATATTACAGTGTTCACTAACTTGTGTAGGGGATCCCACAGATGGAGACTAGATGGAGCACAGGTATGCAGACTTCTGCGTGTATTATTTTTATTCTTAAGTTTACATAGGGAAGCAATGCAATAAGTTCCAGCCTTTACTTTCTGAATTGTTGTGGACTGTAATATGGTACATTTAAGAAACACCTGCATTCTCAGTAAAACCTGGGTTTTGATGATCATTTTTCCTCTAACTTGGTTAGTATTCTTTGTTTTCCATGATTATTTATCTTATTTGTGAAATAAGGTAGTTGAATTAGTTGATATTCAATCTCCCTTCCCATTTTAGTTAGTAATTTTAATTAAAAAAATTGAAGATCCCTTATCTCACATTAGAGTTCACTTGATGATGTTCTATCAATATCTGGTTTGTAAATTAATGTATATACTTGAGCAAATGCCTTCCCTCACTGTAGCAGGATTCTCATACAGAGTCATGACACCTAGGCTTTTCCTTCAAGGAAGCAACTTTATTCCAGCCGGCGTCGCTCAGTAGGGTTCCTACCCAAAGAACTGAGCCCCGAACACGACGTGGCGTGGTTTATGTATTATTTTTTACTTCTCTGTGCCCCCTATATGGTAACACACAAACATGCAGTCTGATTAACGTGGTCTCATGTTACAAGGTCGTGAGAGATATTCTCATATACGTGAATAGCAAGGTTGCCTTGAGGTGTTATGGTTTTTTTTTCTTTCTTTAGGGAAGGGACCCTACCACATTCTCCCCTTTGATGCTCTGACCCCTCTATTTAGGGTCAAAGAGCATCATCTTGGTTTAGGGATTGATATTTTTATAACATCATTACATGAATGGAAATCTCTTTTTTTAATTATGGCCTCAATGAGACTGGAAGCAGACCACACAACCAGGGGAACTAAGTAGGGTCAGATTAAGTATTCTCCTAAAATAAGAATAATTTCTATGAGGCTTTTGAATCCCCCAAGAGTTGAAAACCCCAAATAAATCTCCAGGGTTTTAACTGTTCCAGTTCTGGACTGGGACATGAGTAACCCTTTTTATTTCATCTGTGATCTCCTCTATGACTTTTTTTTCATCTATTTGTAGACAGCAGTTGTTTAGGTTAAAATTTTTACAAACATCTCTCTCAGAAGCAAGCGTGTAATCTAAGGCCAAGCAATGTTGATAGATGGCATTGTACATTTTGGTTTGTTGCTTGGCTAGTAATCATTCTCTGACCCAGTGGTGAAATGAAAGGTGGTTAGGGTAAAGCCAAGAGCCCGCATCCGTTATTTTAGGGTTAGATTGTCTGTCTCATTTAGATTTTTCCTTTATGCCCCTGATAATGGGGGGGGGTGCCCATAAAGGATCTCATAAGGGAAGAACCCCATCTGCTTCTTTAGCCTCCCATTTGCAGCTGCAGTCTCCCTCCCTGAAGGTCCCTTATCTCTCCCTGTCTAATGTTACCCCTTTTCCCTATTTATTTTTCCCTGGAACAGGGCCTGTGACTGCTGTTGAGAAACAGGGATGATGACCGTTCTGGCTTCTTCAAGCTGATAAGGGACGGTATAGGGGTACAGCAGATAGAGTCTACCCAAGGGTTAGTCGAGTGGCCCACAGTACGGTTTTTCAGGAAGGCTGGTAGGCATGAGGCAGCATAAACATTAGCAGACACAAAGAGAAAAACACAAAGTAAAGATTATACTGACCAACAGGATGGCATCTTAAAATAATGTCTGTAGTTCCCAAATCTGTCAAATAATCTAGGAGAGACCCTAACTTTGTAAACAACGTATGTCAGGGAATCTCTCATTACCCAGCTAATGGAGAAGCAGGAGCAGTATGTAATCAATGGTGGCTCTATTTTCAAGAGTTTGGCCCTAACTTAATTAAAAAAATTTTTTTAAAGCATCTAATGCTTGAGGTGTTATTTAGAGTTTTGCTGAGTAATAAGCTTTATTTTGTTGTGTAAAACTTTTTTAAGAGCCAGAAGTTGTACTAGAGAAAGAGTCAAGGCAGCCATTTACCATTATTAATTAGTAATTTTTAGGTAAGCCAAACCTGAGTATTATTTTATAAAGCAGAGCTTTTGTTACTTTTTGTGCCTTTTCTGTCTTGTAGTGGAAGGCCCCTACCCAATTAGTAAAAGTATTAACCTATACAAATAGATGTTGGCTTTTTTTTTTTTTTTTTTTTGGACCTTGGCAACTGATTAAGACCTAATTGTTAGTCTCTTCCTGGATACTCTCCAGTTCCTTGATTGTCTGGGAGAGCAAGTTTGTGGTTGAAAGGATTGTTTTTAAGACATACTTTACAGCCTGATACCACTTGCAGAACTGTCCTGGACAGTTTACTGGACATCCTTTGAGCCATTTGATAAGTTTTGTCCTTCCCTAAACGAAAGGTCTCATGCTGTGTTTTAATAATCTTCTAGCTCTGTGAGTAATTGCCCTGCTCTGTTTTAACCATTCCAAGGGCTGGAGACAGTATTTAGGAGTCAGACCCCCATTTACATATTTGTTTATTTATTTTGGAGGAGGGGAGAGTAAGTGGGATTGAGTCTCCTTTAATAATTGATATAGCAGCAAGCTATTTTCCTGAACCCTGGTATCTATAGCCTATAATAACCCATAATTTTCTTTTTCTTTTTTTTTTTTTTAAATGTTTTATTTATTTCTAGGAGAGACAAAGAGACAGCGTGAGCAGGGGAGGGTCAGAGAGAGAGGGAGTCACAGACCGAAACAGGCTCCATCCAGGCTCTGAGCCGGCAGTCAGCACAGAGCCCGACGCGGGGCTCGAACCCACGAACCGCGAGATCATGACCTAAGCGAAAGTCGGACGCTTAACCGACTAAGCCACCCAGGTGCCCCAATACCCCATAATTTTCTAAAGCTCACATAATTATTTACCTGTCCCAAGTTAGTAGCACCAGAGTCTCTAATTTAGTTATAATGTCCCTTTCAGCAAGAGAGTAAGGCTCTTTGGCATTATCAGGAAAGAATGAGAAAAAATTAGGTTTCCCCATACACATCCCAGGGGCTGAGAGAAAAATTTAGTTAGAAGTTTTTCAGAGGTGCCCCTAATAGACTTGCTGCATTTGGATAGTTGGTCTGTAGTAGAAAGGAGGATAGAAAAGGTAGCTCTGGTATTAAGAAGGAAATCAGCCAGTTCTTCTGTATTTAGAGTTACCTGAGGTTCTGGGTTTTTGATACACAGTTGGTTTAGGGGAGCCACCATGAAGATCCCCAGGTCCTGGTTAATCCCTTCCAGGGACATTGGTTATCTGACAGATAGAGGTTCCCAAGGGCACTCAGATGTCCAGTGATTGTTTCCATATCAGGGTCATGGCTTATGGGGTTTTCATTTTGTTTGGCCCCTTTGGGGTTGTTCTTATTTTAGTGTTCTGAATGGCCATAGAAATGGCACTTGGTGCCAGGACCTCGGGAAGTCCAGTCTGACATAATGGGTAAGGCCACAACTAAGGCCTTAAGATTTTTTTTTAAACTTTCTTTTTGTTTTGTTTGTAATAACCCAATTGGCAGCTCATAAGAACTCCTCCAGGGTCCCTTCAAGGCCAAAGCCAGTTTTTGCATTTTCTCTGAATATCTAGGGCTGATTGAGTGACAAATTTGTCTTTTAAAATAATCTCAGCCTTAGGGGTGTCAAGGGAGATAGCCATATATTTATTGAGAGCCTCTCTCAATCTCTCCAGGAAGGCCATCAGACTCTCATTTTGTGTTTGTAAAATAGTGGCTAATTTAGCATAATTTAAGGGCTAAATCTTAGAGTTCCTTTATTTTCTTCTAAAACATCTGTGTCGTTAAGTCTGATTTAACAAAAGCATGATATCTTTCCAGGTCAACTCAAAAACATGTAATATTCTGAAAAGCTTTTATGTATTTATCCAATTAGAAAATTTACCTAAATCTCCTTTATCTGTCTTAAACCTTGTAATGTAAAGTGTTTTTGTTTTGTTTTGTTTTGTTTTTACCCCTCTGTTTTCTGCCTGTAGGACCTTGTGGTAGGACTGTAACCAAGCAAGATTTTCTTGGTTGTCTTAGGATGCACTAATTTTATTTTGGCTCAACAGTAACTTATGTATTGATCTTTGGCCATTGAGGGAGGGGGTTAAAGGGCCAAAGTCAAGGTCTTTTCCCCTTTTTCAACAATGCCCACACAAATATGTTTCAGCCACTTGGGTATCCATTTTTGGCATACAATGGACTAAGCTTAGTAAAATGGCTCCCATGTATCTTAGTAAAAGTCCTTTATATAGCATCCATCCCTCATATGGCAGAGGCATCCATTCCTCTAGTAAACAATAACATCACAAATGTGGAGGATTTGGAGGCTGGCATCAAGGATCTTGCCATAATTTTCCCAGCCTTTGGATCAAATGAGGAGGAATTTTAATCTTAATCCTGTGTACTTTTAAAATCCATTTATTTTACCTTAGTCCATCCTGACCATATACAATATTTCTTTTTAAAGATTATCCTTCACAAACCTTCTACAACTTTTTTTTTTTTTTTGCATTTAGATGTTGTCCCAAGCCATTTTTCTCCAAATAACCAGTCTCATTTAGGACAAAATCAATTTTCTTTTACATTTAACAAAAATATATTTCCATTCCTTATATCCTTATTTTTTTTAATTTTTCATTTATTAGAGAGAGAGGGAGACAGTGTGAGCAAGGGAGGGTCAGAGAGAGAGGGAGATACAGAATCGGAAATAGGCTCTAGGCCCTGAGCTAGCTGTCAGCACAGAGCCCAAGGTGGGGCTTGAACCCATGAACTGTGAGATCATGACCTGAGCCAAAGTCAGATGCATAGCCGACTGAGCCACCCAGGTGCCCCTTCCTTATGTCCTTCTTACATACTTCCTACTTTCCTACATACAGAGTTGTTGCTTTTCTCATTTCCATCAGTCTTAAGTACACTTAGCAGAATTTTAACTGCTAGAAACCTTAGTCTCCATTGAAAACTAAGTAGTACTCAATTGTGAACTCTATGTTATAATCTTTTTAGATGGCAACCTTATGAATCCATTAAGCACAAAGAATTTTTTTCAATAGTTCCAAATATCCTTAGTTTTTTGCAACAAGTCAAAAGCACAAATCTACATCTAGTACTTGGTGCTTTAGCTTCTCTTCTTGTTACATAGCCAATGAGTTCAATCTCAATTTATCATGCAAGCAAAATGTTAACATTTTAGGTTACCAAGGACTTTGAAAGCTATCTTAACAATTACCCATGAAAACTATGAGACAGACAGAATTAACCATTACCTTCAGTCTTCCTTTTGTTAACATATTGGAACAGAGATAACATGAGTTTATTTGACCTTCAGCAAATCTAGGTAGAATACACATTTGTTTCCTTTTTTTTTTTTAATGTTGATAAACATTGTCTCACACCAACAAACTTAAAATTAACTTAAACACCGAATATGCTTTACTTGAGTCCACATAAGACACTTTGTTCCCCATGGTTAATTTTTGCCTGGAAAGTTGGTGGGGAATCTGACTTTGGTGGTCTTTACTCCTCAACATCTAGGGTAGGAGGAGGAGCTGATGGTGCCTGAAGCATTGAGGAGTCAGTTTTGCAGGCCGCCCCCCTAGTTGGTGCAGAAAAGGAGTGGGAGAAGGGAGGGTAAAAGAGGAGAGGTGCCAGCAGAAAGCAGAGAAAGAGAATTCCCAGTTTTAAATCTTGTCAGCTCAGACAGAGGAGTAGACTTTAGGTTTCTTTTGTTTTGTTTTCCACCAGTGGAATTAGGCAGTCCATGTCAGTCCAGAGAAGACAGGGAATTTCCCTGAAACAAAAGGAGTTTTGGCAGCTGCTTGGGATTATTCCTTAAAGTCCCTGTTCTGAGGTAGAATAACCAGAGGCAGTTGGCTCTAATTATTATAGTCATTGACCCAGAATATGAATGAGAGACATGTCCCCCTACACAGTTACACAGCTACTCCAACCTGCCACCCAGTGCCCAATGCCTTATAATTGCAGCTTTGTTCCTCTTCCCTTGTGGAATTACTAGTGCAACTTTGGGAGGTGATCAGGCTCCCCTTCTGCCTATTATGGGCAGGTCTACCAACACAAACCTGGGTTCTTACCAGTCAGACGGGCACTCCCTGAGCTGGTTCCTGGGCCTCACCAGTTCCGTTAGCGCACACAGGGTCCTCACCCGAGTACATTGGGAGGGCTAGTCTCCTGCGGATCAAGGGGTCCACTGGCACCAGGTGAGCTGCCTCTCCTGGTGCTCTAAGGTTTGCATCCCTGGTGGCAAAGGAGGTGGAAACACACCTTCCGAAACCCGGAGGAGCCCCCAAGCAACGTAGCGGGATTCTCGCACCGAGAGTCATGACACAGAGGCTTTTCTTTCCAGGAAGCAACTTTATTCCAGCTAGTGTTGCTTGGTAGGGTTCCTACCCAAAGAACTGAGCCCCAAACACCACATGGCTTGGTTTTTTTAATGTTTTTTACTTCTTTGTTTCCCCTATGTGGTAACACACAAACATGCAGTTTGATTAACGTGGTCTCATATTACAAGGTCATGAGGGATATTGTCATATACACAAATAGCAAGGTTGCCTTGTGGTGGGTTTTTTTTTTCTTTCCTTAGGGAGGGGACCCTACCACATCACTAGGCTATTGATTAATGTTATATACATATATATATATATATTTTTTTTTTTTTTTTTTTTTGAGAGAGAGCAAGCTTGAGTGCAAGTTGAGGAAGGGCAGAGAGAGAGAGGGTGAGAGAGAGTCCCAAGCAGGCTCCTTGCTAAGCATGGAGGGCTCAGTTGCCCTTGCACCCAGGCGCCCTTGTTTTATTTTCAGTTGTGGTAAAATACACCTATAAAATTTATATCTTAACCATTTGTAAGTGTACAGTTCAGTAGTGTTAAGGACCTACATATTGTTATACAACCAGTCTTCAGAACTCTTCATCTTGCAAAACTTAAATTGTATCATTATTTTTTTACTCCTGAATCTACTCATTTAACTATTGTGAAAACTATCAAAGTGAGCTTTTCTTTGGCAAATATAAAAAACTCAAGTTATACATCATGATTAGGTTTGATGTTGAAAAGCACTTTGACTCTTAGAAAGATATTTTTCTTTTCCTAGCCCTTCATAAACAAATCATTTCATTAACTTTTGAATTTTCATTGATTAAATTTTCATTCAGCAGACTTCTGTGCCAAGTTTATAGTGTTAAACATTGAGGAAACAAATCTGAATACAATCTCATTGAATTTGCTCTCCAGGATCTTATAATCTAGTAGGAGAAACAAACTGGCAAATGCATAGTTACAGCACCAGTCATATAATAGAGGTATAAATTGATTGCAGTAGTGGCATAGATGGGGGATTCAGGGAAACATCATGGAATTAGCTACGTCTGGAGAATGAGTAAAAGTTTGGCCAAACAGAGACAGAACTATATGAAAAGCATGAAGAAGTGAAATGGCATGGTAGGTTTTGAGATGTTAAAAGTGTTGTACAACATATTTTGGAGAATGAGGAAAAGGCTTCAGTGAATTAGGGATCTGACCCTGAATGGTATAAAGGTCTCATCAAAGTTTTTAATTAAAAGAAAAATTTTTTGTAGTTTATTTAAGTAATCTCTTTACCCAACATGGGGCTCAAACTCAAGACTCCAAGATTAGGAGTCACATGTTCTTCTGACTGAGCTAGTCAGACATCCCTCTCATCAAGTTTTTTAAGCAGAAGAATGTTGGGGTGCATTTTTTGGTTTGATACCTGGGGGCTAGGAGGAGGCAGACTACAGAAAGGGAGATCAGTAGAAGGGAGACAAATTAGAGAACTTTCAATAATTTTCATCAAAAATTAAGCACCTTATATTTAGTATGTATTGTTTTGGACTTGGGAAATATAGCAGTAAAGAAAAGAATCCTTTACCTAATGGAGCTTACATTTTCTTTGGAGAAAGAGATGATAAACATGAAAAACAAATGTGATCAGTGCAGTTAAAGTAGAAAGAGAAGTGGGTTACCCGATGGATGTGGGAAGGGTATTTCCATTTTAAGTATGGTACATTAGGGAAACAGTCATCTGAAAAAGGAACTTTTGAGCAGAGCCCTAGAATAAGAGCAATCCAGGCCCAGTACATCTGGGGGAAAAGCACACTAGATATAGGGAACAGAAGGTGGAAAAGCCTAGAACTAGGAATGAGCCTAGTGTAACGAAAAAACAAGGAGTCAGTGTGGCCAAAGAAAAGAATGAGCAAGGGGGAGATAAGTAAGAGATGAAGTTAGATGGGCAACAGGGTGATTGTGTAGGGCTTTGGAAAGCCATCTTAAGGAACTTGGATGTCACTCTGAGTGGTATGGGAGCCGCTGGAGGATTTGAACAGAGGAGCAGGGTCATGCTATAGTAAAGAATGGTAAAAAGGAAGTTGCTTGTGGTAATATAAGTGATAATGATGATGGTTTAGGCCAGGGAGGTGAAAATGGTTGGATTTTGGATATGGTTTGGAGATAGAACCAGTAGGATTTGCTGATGGATGTGGAGCATGAAAGAAAGGAATGAATCAAAGCTACTATAAAAATCTAGAAACTGGGTAATAAGGACCTAATCAAAAGCATTGGCAGTGAGAAGGCCGACAAAAGGCAAAATTCATGGGATATTTGTTAGAGTTGATAGCACTGGAGATAAAGATCTGAGAGTTTTTAACAAAGATGTTAGTCTAGATGTTGGGATCACCCAAGTATGTATAGTAGACCATGAAGAAGACAGAAGTTTTCTGGAAGCCAAAGGAAGAGAAAGTTTCAAGGAAAGGTTGATCACAGAGCAGATAAAGGAAAGGGTTGAAAATTGGCCATAGGATATACCAAATTAGGACCTTTAAAAACATGAATGAATGAGTACAGCAGAACTTGCAAACAACTGGCCTTCAGACTTGAAATCTTGTTGTTTGCCTGATAGGATGTTTAAAAATATTTGTGCTTGAATGCCACTAGATTTGACTTATAGTCTTCATCCTTCACAATCTTTTCACTCACTGATCCTTTTTTTCATACTCAGCACCCAAGGTCTGCTTATTAGGTGACTTGCTTGACCACTTAGGCATTTGAGTTTGTGACCTTTTGTTATGCGATGAAGTCAAGTGTTCACCTGGATAGACAGGTGATCTGGCTTCCGAAAAAAATCTCAGAGAGTTGGGTGACCTTGAATTCACCAATTCAAGTCTCCAGCCAGTCTAGGGCTATCAGAATATTTTTTGTGTATCGATGCCCTCAGTGGCCTTGCTTTAATTTTTCAGATTCAGAAACTGATCCAGTCTCAGAGCTGATCAGACTTGGAGATGTTAATTCATGCTAAAAAAATAATAACAGTGGCTAACATTAAAAAAATTTTTTTAAGTTAATTTCTGTTTGAGAGAGAGACAGAGAACATGTAGGGGAGGGACAGACAGAGGCCTTCAGGCTCTGCCAGCACAGAGCCTGAAGCGGGACTTAAACTCATGAACCACGAGATCATCACTTGAGCCAAAGTTGGACACTTAACCAACTGAGCCAGTCAGTCACCCTAACAGTGGCTAACATTTTTATGGTGCTTACTATATGCCAGGTTCTGTTTTAAAGTGCTTCCCATGAATTACTTCATATAATCTTCACAAAAACCCTACAAAACAGCCCTCATATTACAAATGAGGAAACAGACACTAAGAGGTTGATGAATTTCTCAAGGTCACAAAGTAAATCAGTGGGAACTCAAATAATCTGATTGTAGAGCCTACACTTTGATTTGAGGATAGACATCCTTATCACAAGAGAACGTGTATGTGTATATCAGAATACTATGTAAAATGAGAATAAGATGTTTTTATTAGGGAGGGTATTCTTTCCATGTAGGATGCTATATGGAAAACCAAACTATCAAAAGTTGCTTAATGAACAGGAGTATGGGATTAGAATGAGGAAGTTGATTGTAAATGACTGGAATTTTAAATGGCATCAGGTCCTGATAAAGTTCATAATATATCTGCCAAGCAGTTACTTACATTACATCTGTCAGCCTTACAGGATATCCTCTTTTCTGAGCAATGCTTACATGGGCACTGGCCACATTTGTCTCTTTACCTTTCCTCTTTCATCATTTCTTGCCAGCCCTCCTTTCTTTTCATTGCATGTTAATGTCTTAAATTTAGTCAGTTATTTTTTACTTGGTCCTGTGTGTCTGACTTCTTCATCTCTGTTTTGGTTCATCATCTTTTGATTTTATGGTTGAACTTTCTGAGGCCATTCCTATTTCTTATATCTTTTTTGAAGATATCTCCAGGGAGATATTACTTGACTGCTGATGCCATGAACCAACTCAGATGCTAGTCACTGGATGACTTCAGCAAAAGCGGTTTTAGAAGATTATGATTACTCTTGGCAAAGCAACCTTTCTCTATTGTAAAATGTTTGTATTAGTTTTCTTTTGCTTCTCTTTTTTAATGTGACTTCATGGCTTAACATTACTACTTCAAGTGAACTTTAAAAAAAAATGTTTATTTATTTTTGAGAGAGAGAGAACAAGTAACCCAGTGAGAGCAAGGGCGGGGCAGAGAGAGAGTTGGGGATCTAACCAGGCTCTGCACTGTCAGCATAGAGCCTGACGCAGGGTTTGAACTCACAAATTGTGAAATCATGACCTGAGCCAAAGTCTGACACTCAACCAACTGAGCCACCCAGGAGGCCCCAAATGAACTGTTTTAATACTTTAACTTTCATAAATCATACCCAATTTTTGAGTGGCAGATAACCAAAGCAAGTCCCAAGGAGTGTTTAAAGTGAATCCTAAGTTAATTATCATTAAAATGATAAAGCCACGTAAAAATCAATAACAATCTACTTATAAAAGTGGTAGAAAAGGGGCACCTCAGTGGCTCAGTGGATTGAGCATCCAACATCAGTTCAGGTCATGATCTTGCGGACTGTGGGTTCGAGCCCTGCATCGGGCTCTGTGCTGATGGCTTGAAGCCTGGAGCTTGCTTTGGATTCTGTGTCTCCCTCTTTCTCTGCCCCTACCTTGCTCACGCTCTGTCTCTCTCTCTGTCTCAAAAATGAATAAACATTTTTAAAAAAGTAACAGAAAAAAAAATCTAGATTTAGAACTTATGATACTCAGTATTTTATGTATATTGCTATTTATAATCCATGTGCTTTAATTCATTTGATCCGTGTAGACAGAACAGATATTAATACCTTCATTTTATAGTTTAGGAAACAGATTTAGAGGGTAAGTAACTTGTCCAAAGTGACTAAGCAGCTGAGCGAGAACCATAGTCTGTCTCACGGCATTTGGTTTTGAACTCTTTACCTTGCTGCCATTGCCTCTTAATGGTAGTAAGTCTGACTCCATTTACTGATGCTAGATTGGGATATTGGATCCTTAAGAGGGCTTTGGTTTTGTTTTGTTTTGTTTTTCTTTTAGATATTACTTGATCATGGCAATTTGAGCCTACTTTCTTATAAATTCATCTTCTGTGACAGGGTTTTTCTAAATCCTAAAACATTAAAAAAGGAATGTATAAAGAATATTAATTTTCTCCTTATTTTTAAAAGAGTATGAAATCAGTCAAATCTCACTAACTGTGCACATTTTTGGCTGTAGAAAACAATGCACTTTAACGTTTTAAGAGAATTTATTGAAAATCCATAGAGGAGTGAAAGGGTAGCTCAGTTGGTTAAGCCTATGACTCTTGATCCAGGCTCAGGCCATGATCTCATCACAGTTCATGAAATTGAGCCCTGAGTCAGGCTCTGTACTGATAGTTCTGAGCCCATTTGGGATTCTCTGTTGAGTTTATAGTTCATTTGTTTTTTAACCTTTTCATTTCTTGAAAGATGTGTTTAAATAAAAGCATAGTCTCCTTCTAAGGACTCCTTTTCTTTGTAATTAATAATTTACTGGTATACTCTGCACCAAAATCATACTGGGAGGTTCACCAGGTAGTTACATTGCTTGAATTCACATGTTTCATTCATTAACATGTTACTGATAGGTTCATTACCTGTATCAGATCATTATAATGCCTGCTTTGAAAATTTTGAGGCTGAAATGATGGGGATTGTGGTTTTCTGTGATATAGAAGATTAATATATTATTAATTCACATCCTCACTACTTTTAAGGAAAATCTTGACCCCATTCAGAGGAATGATTTAGGAATAATGATGTGACATTTAAATATATAAATAATGGGAATGTTTATAATATTAATGGAGGATTACCTGAAGGGTAATGGTTTATTAATTTCTCAATATTACTAGTTTTCAGCTAATTTTTTCTGCCTCAGAACTGTTGGAGAAAAAAATTCCTATCCTTGGTAAAGTATGTGTATTTGGGTAGTGTCAAGTTATCAGATACTCCAAATATATTCCATTTTTCTTTTAGATTCTTGCTTGATTATTGTAGTGGCCTCCTGTTTTCCTGCAAGTGTTTTATTGCCTCTTTAGATTTGATTTTTTACTCTCAAAGCTATCTTTCAGAATGGAGATCTAATTATATCACCTTTCCTGGAAACTTCAGTGCTTTCTCGTTATATTAGAATAAATTCCAAACATGGTCAAAGCTGTGCATAATCTAGAATCACACCAGCATAATTTTGAACCAACTTTCCCTTTTTCTTTATGATCCAGTGATGTTGGCATTATGTCAGTTTCTGTCTTAGTTCTACACAGAAATTTTGCTTATCTTATTAGCTCCCTCTACCAGAGGTTCCTCCCCAACCCTTTGTCTCTTAGGGTAACTCATCACCTCCATTCATTCATGACTTCCTCAGGGAAATCCTTCTGACAGATGACTTTCTCCTATTCTGTGCTCTCATAGGACTATTTACCTACTACATTTACTTGTATGACTTATTTTATATTTATATTTATTTGTGATTCTTCCATTGATGTCTGTCTCCCCATCACTAGGTTAAATGCTTCTTGAGAGAAGAAACCATGTCTCTTTCTGGTTTATCATTGTATCCCCACTGAGACGGTGGTGAATAAATGCATGTTAAATGAACAAGTCCTCCCCCCCACCCTTGTCTGCTGGGAGGGTAGTAAATTCTTATATGCACAAAGTTTTTGAGAATCCCTGCTCTAGACATTGTGAATTTCATCCTTGATTTATTTATTTATTTATTTATTTATTTTTTTCATCTTTGATTTAAATCAGAATCTCAAAGGGGGACCTGGCTGGCTCAGTCGGTAGAGCACGTGACTCTTGGTCTCAGGGTTGTGAGTTCAAGCCCCATATTCAATACAGAGATTACTTAAAAACTAAAATAAAATAAAATCTTTTTAAAAGTTGGAACATCAGACAATTGCATACTTGATAAATATTACTTTGTTTCCTCATATAATTGCTTTTTTGCAATCAGATTTTGGCTGCAAACCCTTGGTTCAAATTGGTGCATGCTGTAGGTGATAAACTGTTGCACTGAAGATAGTGTCCGTTGTGTCAAGTGCTGACCATTGTACCAGATGATACTGCCTTTATGAGGACTCAGGAGAAATTTCTTTCTGATTTCACTCCTAGAAAAAACAATGCCTCTCTTGAGCAACAGGTCTATATTTGTCTTAGAATAGAAACACTGTTGTCTTGGGGCACCTGGGTGGCTCAGTCGGTTAAGCTCAGCTCACGTCATGAAATCATGGGATCGTGAGTTTGAGCCCCGGATTGGTCTCTCTGCTATCAGCTGCAGAGCCTGCTTCAGATCCTCTATTTCCCTCTCTGACCCTCCCCTGCTTGCTTACTCTCAAAAATAAAAAAAATAAAACACTTGAAGAAAATAAAAAAAAAGAAGCACCGTTTTCTTGTCCTTATTTCCTGAAGCTCAGAGCCAAATTTGCAACTAACATCTCAAAATGAGTGAGGGATTTCTGGCATACTCCTGTGTAAACTAATCTTAGTCTTAGCTTCATCTTAATCTTTGAAATTTTTACATATGTTTTGATCAATAAAAGTTTCTATAAATAGTATTCAAGGAATAATATAGTTCACCTAAATTGTTTTTTTTTAAGCTGTTACTCTGCTTGCTGGGTAAGAAATGAGTTCACTCTGTCTCTCCATGCTGAAAGTGAAAACGATAGAAGGGAAAAATAAAAACTTTAATATATATTAAAAGGAATTCTATGTTTTATGTTCTGATTGGGTCATTTAGAAATTATGAATTCTTCCCTTTTTTTAAGACATTTATTTTTCCTTAAAAATTTTGTTCTAATGTTTATTTATTCTTTTTTTTTTTTAATTTTTTTTTTTTTTTTATTTCTAGGAGAGAGAGAGAGACAGCATGAGCAGGGGAGGGTCAGAAAGAGAGGGAGTCACAGACTGAAAGAGGCTCCAGGCTCTGAGCTGGCAGTCAGCACAGAGCCCGACGCGGGGCTCGAACCCACGAACCGTGAGATCAGGACCCAAGCGAAAGTCGGACGCTTAACCGACTAAGCCACCCAGGCGCCCCTATTTATTTATTCTTAAATAGCTTATTGTCAAGTTGGTTCCCATTTAACATCCAGTGCTCATCCCAACAAGGGCCCTCCTCCATGTCCATCACCCCCCTTCTCCTCTCCCCCACCTCCATCAGCCCTCAGTTTGTTCTAAGCATTCAAGAGTTTCTCATGGTTTGCCTCCCTCCCTCTCCACAACTATTTTTCCCCTTCTTCTCCCCCATGGTCCTCCATTAAGTTCCTCCTAATCCTCCTATACGTGCAAACGTATGGTATCTGTCCTTCTCTGCCTGACTTAATTTCACTCAGCATAACACTTTTGAGTTCCATCCATGTTGCTACACATGACCAGATTTCATTCTTTCTCATTGCCATGTAGTATTCCATTGTATAGATAAACCACGCCTTCTTGGTCCATTCATCTGTTGATGGACACTTAGGCTCTTTCCATGTTTTGGCTGTTGTTGACAGCGCTGCTAGGAACATAGGGGCGCATGTGCCCACATGCATCAGCACTCCTGCATCCCTTGGGTAAATTCCTAGCAGTGCTATTGCTGGGTCCTAGGGGAGTTCTATTGTTAATTTTTTGAGGAACCTCCATACTGTTTTTCAGAGGAGCCACACCAGTTTACATTCCCACCAGCAGTGTAGGAGGGTGCCTGTTTCTCCACATCCTCTCCAGCATCTATAATCTTCTGATTTGTTCATTTTAACCACTCTGACTGGCATGAGGTGGTATCTCAGTGTGGTTTTGATTTGTATTTCCCTGATGATGAGGGATGCTGAGCATCATTTCATGTGTCTGTTGGCCATCCAGATGTCCTCTTTGGAGAAGTGTCTGTTCATGTCTTCTGCCCATGTCTTCACTGGATTGTTTGTTTTTCAGGTGTGGAGTTTGGTGAGGTCCTTATAGATTTTCTATACTAGCCCTTTATCTGATATGTCATTTGCAACTATCTTTTCCCATTCCGTCAGTTGCCTATTAGTTTTATTGATTGTTTCCTTTGCTGTGCAGAAGCTTTTTATCTTGATGAGGTCCCAGTAGTTCATTTTTGCTCCTGATTCCCTTGCCTTTGGGGATGTGTCAAGTAAGAAATTTCTGCGGTTGAGGTTAAGGAGGTTGTTTCCTGCTTTCTCCTCTAGGGTTTTGATGGTTGCCTGTCTCACATTCAGGTCCTTAATCCATTTTGAGTTTATTTTTGTGTATGGTGTGAGAAAATGATCTACTTTCATTCTTCTGGATGTTGCTGTTCAGTTCTCCCAGCACCATCTGTTAAAGAGGCTTTCTTTTTTCCATTGGATATTCTTTCCTGCTTTGTCAAAGATTAATTGGTTATACATTTGTGGGTCCAATTCTGTGTTCTCTATTCTATTCCATTGGTCTATATGTCTGCTTTTGTGCCACTACCATGCTTGATTACATGCTTGATTACGTCTTGATTACAGCTTTGTAGTAGAGGCTAAAGTCTGGGATTGTGATGCCTCCTGTTTTGGTTTTCTTCTTCAATATTACTTTGGCTATTTGGGGTCTTTTGTGGTTCCATTCACATTTTAGGATAGTTTGTTCTAGTTTTGAGAAGAATGCTGGTGCAATTTTGATTGGGATTGCATTGAATGTGTAGATTGTTTTGGGTAGTGATGATATTTTAACAATATTCTTCTGCCCATGAGCATGGAATGTTTTTCCATTTCTTTGTGTCTTCTTCAATTTCCTTTATAAGTTTTCTATAGTTTTCATTATCCAGATCTCCAATATCTTTGGTTAGGTTTATTCCTAGGTATTTTATGGTTTTTTATGCAATTGTGAATGAGATCAGTGTCTTGATTTCTCTTTCTGTTGCTTTATTGTTGGTGTATAAAAATGCAACCAGTTTCTGTACATTGATTTTGTACCCTGCAAGTTTGCTGAATTCATGAATCAGTTCTAGTAGGCATCTGGTGGAGTCTGTTGGGTTTTCATCTGCAAAAAGTGAAAGTTTGACTTCTTCGCCAATTCTGATGCCTTTGATTTCCTTTTGTTGTCTGATGGCTGATGCTAGGACTTCCAGCACTATGTTAAACAACAGTGGTGAGAGTGGACATCCCTGTCATGTTCTTGATCTCGGGGGGAAAGCTCTCAGTTTTTCCCCTTTGAGGATGATGTTAGCTGAGGGCTTCTCATAGATGGCTTTTATGATATTTAAGTAAGATCCTTCTATCCCAACTTTCTCAAGGGTCTTTATTAAGAAGGATGCTGTATCTTGTCAAATGCTTTTTCTGCTTCTATCGACAGGATCATATGGTTTTTATCTTTTCTTTTGTTGATGTGATGTATCACATTGATTGATTTGCGAATATTGAACCTGCCCTGTAACCCAGGAATGAATCCCACTTGATCATGGTGGATAATTCTTTTTATGTGCTGTTGAATTTGATTTGCAAGTATCTTGTTGAGGATTTTTGCATCTGTATTCATCAAGGATATTGGCCTGTAGTTCTCTTTTTTTGCTGGGTCTCTGTCTGGCTTGGGAATCAAAGTGATGGTGGCTTCATAGAATGAGTCTGGAAGTTTTCCTTTGATTTCTATTTTTTTGGAATAGCTTGAGAAGAAAGGGTATTAACTCTGTTTTAAATGTCTGGTAGAATTTCCCAGGGAAGCCATCTGGCCCAGGGCTCTTATTTGTTGGGAGATTTTTGGTAACTGATTCAATTTCTTCACTGGTTATGGGTCTGTTCAGATTTTCTATCTCTTCCTGTGTGAATTTTGGTACTGAGTGTGTGTTTAGGAATTTGTCCATTTCTTCTAAGTTGTCCGGTTTGTTGGCATATAATTTTTCATAGTATTCCCTGATAATTTCCTTGTATTTCTGAGGGGTCGGTTGTAATAAGTCCATTTTCATTCATGATTTTGTCTATTTGGGTGCTCTCTCTTTTCTTTTTGAGAAGCCTGGCTAGAGGTTTGTCAATTTTGTTTATTTTTTCAAAAAACCAAACTCTTGGTTTCATTGATCTGTTCAACTGTTTTTTCAGATTTTATATTGTTTATTTCTGCCCTGATTTTTTATTATTTCTCTTCTCCTACTGGGTTTGGGGTACTCTTGTTGCTCTCCTTCTAGTTCCTTAGGTGCACTGTTAGATTTTGTACTTGCACTTTTTCTAGTTTCTTGAAATAGGCCTGGAGTGCAATGTACTTTCCTCTTGGAACTGCCTTTCACACATCCCATAGAGTTTGGATTGTTGTACTTTCATTTTCATTTGTTCCCATATATTTTTAAATTTCTTCTCTAATTGCCTGATTGGCCCATTTGTTCTTTAGTAGGGTATTCTTTAACCTCCATGTTTTTGGAGGTTTTCCAGACTTCTTCCTGTGGTTGATTTCAAGTTTCATAGCATTGTGATCTGAAAGTGTGCATGGTATGATCTCAGTTCTTTTCTATTTATTGAGGGCTGCTTTATGTCCCAGTATGTGATCTATCTTGGAGAATATGCCATGCGCACTTGAGAAGAAAGTGAATTCCATGGCCTCAGGATGTAGAGTTCTAAATATATCTGTCAAATCCATCTGGTCCAATGTGTCATTCAAGTCCATTGTTTCTTTAGTGATTTTCTGTCTAGTTGATCTATCCATTGCTGTAAGTGGAGTATTAAAGTCCCTGCTATTAGCACATTCTTATCCATAAGATTGTTTCTGTTTGTGATTGTTTTATGTATTTGGGTGCTCCCATATTCAGTGAGTAGACATTTATAATTGTTAGCTCTTCCTGATGTATAGACCCGTAATTATTATGTAATGCCCTTCTTCATCCCTTGTTACTGCCTTTACTTTAAAGTCCAGCTTGTCTGATATAAGTATGGCTACTCCAGCTTTCTTTTGACTTCCAGTAGCATGATAGATATTTCTCCATCCCCTTACTTTCAATCAGAAGGTGTCCTCAGGTCTAAAATGAGCCTCTTGGGACACCTGGGTGGCTCAGTCAATTAAGCGTCTGACTTTGGCTCTGGTCATGATCTCACGGTTCGTGGGTTCAAGTCCCATGTTGGGCTCTACGCTGACAGCTAGCTCAGAGCCTGGAGCCTTTTTAGATTCTGTATCTCCCTCCCTCTGACCCTTCCCTGCTCGTGCTGTCGCTCTCTCTCTTTCTCAGAAATAAATAAAACATTAAAAAAATAAAATGAATCTTTTGTAGACAGAAAATAGATGGATTTTGTTTTTTATCCAATTCTGCTACCCTATGTCTTTTGATTGGAGCATTTAGTCCATTTACATTCAGTGTTATTATTGAAAAATATGGGTTTAGAGTCATTGTGTACTTTGTAGGATTCATGCTTGTGGTGGTGTCTCTGGTACCTTGTGTTCCTTGCAACATTTCCCTCATAGAGTCCCCCTCAGGATTTCTTGTAGGGCTGGTTTAGTGGTGATGAATTCTTTCAATTTTTGTTTATTTGGAAAGACTTTTATCTCTCCTTCTATTCTGAATGACAGGCTTGCTGGATAGAGGATTCTTGGCTGCATATTTTTTCTGTTCATCACATTGAAGATTTCCTGCCATTCCTTTCTGGCCTGCCAAGTTTCAGTAGATAGGTCTGTAACCACTCTGATAGGTTTCCCTTTGTATGTTAAGGCCCTTTTATCCCTAGTTGCTTTCAGAATTCTCTCTTTGTCCATGTATTTTGCCAGTTTCACTATGATATGTTGTGCAGAAGATCAATTCAAGTTACGTCTGAGGGGAGTTCTCTGTGCCTCTTGGATTTCAATGTCTGTCTCCTTCCCCAGATTGGGGAAGTTCTCAGCTATAATTTGTTCAAGGACTCCTTCAGCACCTTTCCCTCTCTCTTCCTCTTCTGGAATTCCTATGATACAGATATTGTTCCATTTGATTATATCACTGAGATCTCAAACTCTCCTTTCGTGTTCCTGGATCAGTTTATCTCTCTTTCTCAGCTTCCTCTTTTTCTATAACTGTGTCTTCTAATTCACTTATTTTCCTTTCTGTCTCTTCAATCTGTGCATTGGATGCCTCCATTTTATTATGCATCTCATTTATAACATTTTTTAATTCATCACAACTATTTTTGAGCTCCAAAGTCTTTGTAGCAATAGTTTCTCTGATGTCTTCCATGCTTCTTCAAGCCCAGTGATCAATTTTTTGACTATTGTCCTACAATATTATTCAGTTATGTTGCTTATATCTGTTTGGAGCAGTTCTTTAGCTGTCATTTCTTCCTGGAATTTCATTAGAAGAGAGTTCTTCCATTTTGTCATTTTGGCTAGTTTTCTGTTCTCTTGTTAGTTTTAAAAGCTTATTATGCACTCTGCACCTGCAAGTACTGTGGTATTAAAGCAGGCTCTTTTACTGTCCAGGACCTGTCTGTTCAGGAAGTGTTCTTTGAATGGTGTCACTTGGTCTCTCTTGTTGAGACTTTGGTTATTTTATTTCCTTACTCTTAATGGTATTTGGAACTCTCCACCATGTGTACTTTGGCTTGTTTGTTGAGGTAGCCCTGGAAAAGAAAACAGACAGACAAACAGACAAGGAACAAAGACACAAAAATGCACAGACAAATCCAACAAACATGCAAACCAAAGGGGAAAAAAGAAAAAGAAAAAAAGGAAGGAACAAAAAAAGAGGAAGGAGGGAAGACAAATAATAAAAATAAAAATAAATAAAAAAGAAGAAAAGAAAAGAAAAAAGAAAAAAACCCAATTCATAAAGGACAGTCTAAAAGCATAAAATCAGAATTCCCAGGTACAAATAAAAAGCAGGGTGTATGCCGTGCTGATGGAAGAGCATATACAAAGAGAGAAATGACAGGGCAGGGAGGAAGTGAAATTGGATGATGACCAGACAGAGAGACAAAGAGGCTTAATTCAGAAAGAGAAAGAGGAGAATATGGTAAGAGGCGAGGAGAGAGAAACAAAGATAATGTTACTCAGAGAAACTATATAGTTTGATTACTCCAGAGAGAGACAGAGAGAAAGGTAGTGGTGGAGATGTAGAATATACGTCTAGAGAATGGATTAAATGTGACTATTTAAGCAAACCAATGACCAGAGTGCCCGTCCAGCAGAGGGGAGGAATACGAATGAGACAAGGGAAAATATAGCTGAATAGAAAGAATTGATCTACAATTAATCACGGCCATGCATTCATGTTGGTCTTGCTCCGGGCTCTGATAACAAAAAAAAGGCAGCTCTCTAGAGGGGATGGGTGTGGTTTGGTGTAGGCAGGTTTTAGCCTCTACTGAGTCCTGAGGGCCGCTCCCTGAGGTCCCACCTCGGTGGTTGTGGAGAGAACAATGGCGGCGCCCCAGTCCCTTCTGGAACCAAGTGTTGAAACTCACTCTTTTGGGTCCGCTCTCCCTATGCCAGGGCATAGCCAAGGTGGGCTGTGTTCCGTGTTCCAAGCCATGCCTCGTTTTCAGATCTTAGTCCGCAAACCCCATTGATGTTATATCCAGATTGCAGTATCCTCAACGACCAGAGACACCGGGGAGACCGAGTCACGCATGCAAAGGCAAAGGGCTTTATTGCGGGTTCGAGCTCGGGCTCACAGACTTCACCAGCGCAGTGGATCCATGCTGTGAGCCCCGAACAAAGGCAGAGTAGGGTTTTTATGGGGTTTGTGACGGGGGAGTTATAGAAGTTGTGGCATGGAAACAGTGATCCAATCGTAATGATACAATATCATTGACAGCAGGTTTAACCATACACATTGTCTAGAGTATTTGTTACTTTTGGTGAGACCCAATTACAACATTTAGAGTACTTTTAAATTCAACCAATTACAGAGCGAGCCTAGGGTCTTGTTTGGCGCCTAATGGGTTAACTTTAACATTAGGTAACAGTTTTATCTATAGTTGCTGGCCTTTCTTGATTGGGTGTTGCCAAGGCAGTGTGGTGGAGTGATGTGGTGGGCAGTTTCTTTGGCCTTGGGCAGTGTGTAGCCGCCTGATAGTTCCAGGGAAACTGAAACTTAGGCCTTCTAGTTTAGAGGGAAACTTAAGGCCTGTCATGGAGTTTGTATGGTTTAGACTTGTGTCCTTACAATACCTCCCAAAATAAACCCATAGGCCGAGTCCCTCTGAGCAGTTTCAAGCCTGTCGCCTCCCCACTGGGGATCCACCCCAGCCAGAAGAGCAGCAAGAGCGGAAAGAGCGGCAGGAGCAGCTGAGCAGCTTCAGGCGCGCTGCTTGCTGCTTACCCTCCGGTTCTAGCTGGGGAGCAGAGGAGCAGTTTCTCCTGGCGTCCAGCTCACAGTCATCTGCACAGCTGGAAACGGGATCACTCTGTGTCCCGAGCCAAGGTTTTTCTCTTCTCCAGGGACATGGACAGTTCCTTGAGCAGTTTCAGCTACTCTTTCTTTTCCCTCGACTCACCATGGCTCCCTGCAAAGAGGGCTCCCTCCCCTCCCTCTGTGTCTTGGGTCCCGGCCCATTATTATCTTCCCCAGCTCGCACTCACGCTATAACGTTGTTTTCTCAGTGGACTCTGTTTCTTTTTCCTCCCTAACTCCTGGATTCTGTAAGGGTTTCTATGGCTTCAGGCCTTCTCCGTTTGAGAGATGTGGGCGAGTGAAATGTACGGAGCTCCCTACTTCTCCATCTTGCCTTCTCCTTTTTAACATTTATTATTGAGAGACAGAGCATGAGCATGGGAGGGACAGAGAACGCGGAAGACACAGAATCTGAAGTAGGCTCCAGTCTCCAAGCTGTTAGCACATAGCCAGACACAGGGCTCGAAATCACAAACCATGAGATAATGATCTGAGCCGAAATCGGATGCTTAACAGAGTGAGCCACCCAGGCGCCCCATAGAAATTCTTCCTTTTGATTTTGTTCTGCTGTCACAAAAGTATAGAGATTACTTTATAAAGAGGTCTCAGGTGGGATATGAAAGTATGTTAGGCTCAGAGATACAGAATCATCACTTTTGTATGCACCTGCTAGGAATTTGGTGGAGTTTTATTTTAGCAGTACAGCTTTAGTCCTACTGATAAAAAACAGCATGCTACCTTTCATTGCTATATGGGTTATGACCTTTGGAGGATTTGTGATCAAAGACCTTGGTATTTAGCCTGACTGAATATCAGAGTCCTTTTGTTTTCCTTCAATTGCAAAATGAATTTTTGTACCATCTGATGAAATAACAGTTGTGCAGAAGCATATAGGACTCTGGAGACCATACATGGAAATTGGAAGACTGTCAGACAAGTAAGAATAGCCATGACTAACTATTGTAAGAAAAGACTAGGAGTTACTTTAGAGTGATGACCATAGATTCTCTCACTTTGATGAGGATATCAGATCTTAAAATTCAGCCTTCTGAATTGACTTTTGGTAGTCAAGTTGTCTTATCTTTTATTTGAATATAGCTTGGTCAGCTTTCCCTGTGATATTACTCCATGGGCAACAGGAAGTATTAGCAGTATTTCATATTTTTTCTTGGCTTGCCAGCAAGAAATCTAGGGCTATGCTGTTATCCACAACCACTTAGATCAGTGACGTTAGTTTGTTGTAATTCTAGGGCTTTGCAGTATTATTTATCTTTACAGTCAATGTTAGTCACAAATTTTTGATAATGTTTTCAAGTTATGTGACCTCTGTAGTTGAAAATAGAGCCCCAGTGATTCTAGCATAAAGGGAGTATCTTTTTTTTCCCTCCAGGTAAATCATTTTTCCTTCAGACACCCCCACAGAAGCATAGTCTCCTAAAGGAGTTGGGAAGGAAATATCTAAAATAATCTAATTATTATGTGTTTATGTATAGTTATCTGTATATACAAGATAAATTTTGATGAGGCAAATATGAATAAAGATGTTGTTGATTGAGGAAATAAAGACCAAAAGGGTCACATATGTAGGAACAGAAGAGGAATTGCTTATAACAAAAGTGAGTAAGAAAGGGATTCTTAGTTATCTCTGGGATAGGGGTAACTTGCATAGAGTTAAGCAATATTTGGAAAGGTTGTCAATAGTACTATGGAGGATGTTAGGCTAATTAGAATTTATAATTTTGGCCATAAATTTGTTCAAAGCCTCATTCTTGAAGGAATTTGTATTTAATTTGAGGCTTTGAGAAATTCTAAGGTTGGCTCAAGGAGTGAAACAGTCAAAAAGGGTTAAGTTGAGTTTCTGCAAACCAAGTATATTCCAGAGGCTATAACATGTTGGATAAAGGATAAAGGTAAAAACACTTTAAAGGTGGTAGATATCCATCAGATTTTACCACTGGTAATTTGTAAAGAGAATCTTTTTCCTGAAACAATTAATATGAGCCATCTAGGATATAAATGTTCGAGGTCCAGTTTGGGGATAAACATAAAATCAGAAAAACACATGTCGGGTAACTCTTCCATGGCCCTGGTATGACCAGACAGTATTTTCCTTGAGAAGAAATATCTAGTTTGGGAAGTATAGGGTATGGAGTTAGGTCAAGGCTTTATCAAGAGGATCATAGATAAGTTATATAGGTTGAGGGAAAAGATCAGAGTAGTCGTGGGCAAGCCTAGAGCCAAGCAAGTTTTCTGTTAAGCATTCTGACAAATTCAGCCAGTAAAATTCAGTTTATTACATACATAGACAACAGATCACCATGATGTCAGCTTCTCTTGTCCATTGTCTCACTGGGTAACACTGAAACCAAGGAGGCTGGATAATCACAGGCAACGTGAGTGTTAGGGTACCCTGTGGCTGAGGAGTAGTGGCGAGACGAAGAGAGTTTAGGGCAGTGAGTGAGAAAGAGCTTTGTAGAAGCACCTTCCAGGACTGTATAATTCCATAGTCTGGAGGATCATGAGGAATTCTTCCAGGGCTGAGGTCAGCCTGTAGTTGAGCTTTGTCTATGTGGAGACATGTAAGGTTGCTAGGGTGTCAGTACAGAGAATTATTGTACATTATCCATGGTGAAGGAGAAATGACAAGGTGTATTAGAACGAAAGCATGAAAAGAAGTGTTACAAGCAATAATTTCAAGTATATAGGAAATTTATGTTCTGTTGGTCTTGAGATAAGCAGTCTACTTCTGTGAAGTCTTCTGCTTCTGGAATGTAAAGATATCCTGGACATCTGACACAGTTACTTGGTGCCTTCTGAGAAATGTCTTTTTTCTGGTGATAATATCAGCTTATCTCAGGAAGCTTATGAGTAATATCTTTTAATATCATCCATCAGGAGTACTTGTGTAGTCTTTTATTGAGGCTTTTGTGTTTCTTCCAGAAGACTCAGTTTCTGATCTGTAGCTTGTAACAGGAGCCTTTAGGCAAGCATAAAGAAAAAGCAGAAACTATCTGTGGAGGTAAGACTGGTTCAGATTAAGTTGTTTTAATAGCAACAATATCAGAATGGGGAAAAGTAGAATCCTTTATGAAGCAAATCAGTTTGTAAGGATTTAGTGAATCATTTACCTCAGAATAAGAACATATCATGAAAAGTGAGGGCATTGACTAATTTCAGAGTTTTAAATTTATACCATAGTGTATTAAGATATTCTCCGGTTGTCTGCAATCTAGATAGTTAAATCTAGAGACAAAATCTTTTGAAACTTTATTATTTTTTAAAATAATAGCTTTGTTGAGATAAGATTCACCTTTTTAAAGTATACAATTCACTGGTTTTTAGGATATTCAGAGTTGTGCAGTCATACCACTATCTAATTTTAGAACTTAAAAAAATTTTTTTAGAATATTTTCCTCACTCCATGACCACTGACAATCACTCCTCATTCCTTCCTCCAAACTACCTGGCAATCCCTAATCTACTTTCTGTCTCTATGGATTTACCTAAAAGGTAAATTCTTTTAAAAATAATTTTGTTAGTTAACTGAACAATTATATACATATCCATAAACATGAATATGCCTCTCCCTAGAAAGGACATAATCACTCTATTATTTTACATTAGTAACAAGTCATTATTTTACATGAATAAAAAGTCCATTATAGAATTGACCTAGGTAGGAGCTTCTCTTTTTGAATTATTAATTTTCAAAAAGTATCTTGGGTTTAGTAAATAAAACAGCTTTCATAATGGTGTTGAGCTAATTTGAGATCTAGAGAATGCCAAGAACTCTTACCTATTTCTACTATCTCTTCTATTTTTTTATTTTTCACAGAGCTAGGTTAGTATCTGATACATTAGTAAGTGCTCAATCAAAAAAGCTTGTTTTGGTGGCAGAACTAGAATTAGAATCCAACTGTCTTTCCATGAAGTTTCCTCTTCCCATTAGGCCACACATGCTTTCCTTTTGTGCCCAAAGCTGATTTTTGTAAAGCATTTGTCAACAATTCATATATGTGGGGATAAATGTTCTTTATGTTCTTTTTCTATCTATTTTTTTGGAACCATACAGAAATTCACAAGTTTAAATTTGTTGTTGTGTGAACAACGACATGGTAAACAGGGAGAAGGGAGAAGAAAGAAAAGTAAAATACCTTTCACTGTTTTTGTCTAATGACAAAATAAATATTCTGTATTTCACAGTTAAAGAATTTATGTAAAATAGGGCATAAATTCGTATGCAGCATTTTTAGCTTGAATACTGAGGTATTTAAATAGCTCTAGTCAAAATGTTAAGTATGAATTAGTGATTTTAAGATATAAAACACTTTATGCTTTAAGGAGCTCAAGTTAGAGGAGAAAGGTGGTAAAAGAAAGGATGAATGCTCATAGGTTTTCTTGGTGCTATGAATATTTTATTATGGTATAAATATAGGCAGGAAAGTATACAGTTCTTAATGTACAACTTGATGCCTTTTTACACATAAATATGTATGTATATATAATGATCACCACATAGGTCAATATATAGAATATTTTAACATCCCAGAAGGTTTCTTAGTACCCTTTCTTTTGGGGTAGTTACAACCCTCTAAGAGGTAATCACAATTTTTACTTCTTTCACTATAGGTTAGTTTTGCCTTTTCTTGAAATATGTATATAAATGGAATCAAACAATACTCTCTTGTGTCTAACTTCTTTTACTTGTAATTATGTTTATAAGATTCATCCATATTGTGTATAGCAATGGCTAATTTGTTTTGCCTTATAGTATTCCATTATATAAATGAAGCACAATTTATTTATCCATTTACTGTTTTTCTTTACAATTTTCTTCAGTTTTTTACTATTGTGATTAAAGCTGCTAGGAACATTCTGTGCTTATCTTTTTGTCAATATATGCACTCATTTTTCTTGGGCCTTAAGCTTTTATAGTGTTATAAAAAGTTCAGAACTTTTTTTGTTAAAACAGGCAGAGTGCCAAGTCTGCCTCATAAGAAAATTTCAAGTCTTCCTAAATGGATATATACCTTTCTAATTTTATAATAGAAATTGGGGAAAACTAATACTAACTTCACCACCAATTCTGGGTGGTATCATATGCCCGTTCTGTAATGCAAGGGTTATGAATATTATACATTCATCCCTTCAGTGAACAGCAGGGAACCATGCTATGGGTTAGAGATACAGCTATGAAAGAGACAGTCATAGTTTACTTTCTCCAACCAATATGTTCAGATTATTTGAACATAATGTATAGAGTGCAGTGATAAAGAAATGAGTATTATTAGGGGAGTACTTAGGGTGACTAATCTCACCTAAACCTGGGTAGTCAGTGGAAGCATCTCAGAGAAAATGACATCTAAACTGGGTCCTACAGAATGAACCAGAATTAGCCAGGTGTATGGGTGGGGGTGGGCGTTGAAAACAGCAGGGCAATGAGAGCTTTTAAGGCAGTGTTTAAAGCTTGGAGACATGAGAAATTGAAAGTAGTTGGGTAAGCAGAGACTCCATTATAAAGGGGTTTTTGGCAATATCAGGTTTTGACATTATTCCCAGGTCAGAAGGAAAGCATTGGTACTGTCTTTTTTATTATGGAAAACTTCAAACGCATACAAAGAGAATAGTAAAACAAATCCTACACATCCCACAATTCGAGCAATTACCAATCCATGATGAATATTGTTGATGCCACTTTCCCCCTCCCCCAGTGAATAGTTCTGAAGCAAATATGAGACCATCATTGAAGATTTCGAGCAGGAGAGTAACATGGTCAGTTTTGCATTTTAGAAATCACATATTCCTAGTAACTTTAAAGTATATTTACAATGCATACACCATAGTTAGTTGCTTCTCATTTGGTTCTGTTATACAGACACTTGTCTTTCTGCACCCCCAGGTACTATGTATAACAGTTTGCATTTTTTCAAACTGTATGGAAGTGTGATTAAATACTAAACTTATTTTTAAAGTTTATTTATTTTGAGAGAGACGAGAGAGCTCAGGCATACTCACGGGGAAGGGGAAGAGAAAGAGGGGAAGAGAGAATTCCAAGCAGGCTCCACTCTTGTCATCAAGGAAGCTCAGTCCCATGAACCATGAGATCATGACCTGAGCTGAAATCAAGAGTCAAGATGCTCAACTGACTGAGCCACCCAGGCACCCCTAAACTTATTTTATATATTTATCTTCTTATGTAGATTATTATTTAATTTGCCTTTAAAGATACTGAATATTTTGGCTTCTATAACTATAAAAATGTCATAAACAATATAAAAGTTTGTTTTACTTCAGTCTCCATAGTAGCAAAGATACTAGTATTTGGAAAGTGGAATTCAAAAAGTAAATTTGTGGTTTTACTACAAATATTTTTTACAGATTCAGATTTAATTTATGATTCTTCTGTGGCTCAGTTTTTGCTATTTATCTACCTATTGAAATATATTTCTTATTGAAGTTTACTTTCATGGTGAAAATTAATACAGATCACTTTCATTTTAAAGCTATTTCATTTAAAGCTATTAAAGTTGTTCACACACCACTAAGTTAAAAATCCCTTCCTGTAATAAGAATGTTTACTTCCTAAAGTGTTTTAGTTTAATCTTTAGTTTAGTAGATGGTAACTACTAGCACTGCATTCATGCATTTATTCATTCATTTGGTGAGAGTCAGTGATCTTAAATCCAAATCAAAGGTTGGCAAATATTTGTTGCTGAGACTGATTCTTAGATTTTTGGAAGACTGTTCCAAAAGAAAGGGAGAATTTGCAACAGAAACCATATGTGGCCTGCAGGCCTTAAAGGAAAAATTTGCCACCCATGATTTAAATGAATATAACTCAAATTCTTGGATGTGCTTTTTTTCCTTTTGGAAGTATTGAAGATTCATTTTTAAAATTGACATTTAAAACTAAAAATTTAATTGTCTTCTACAGAGAAGATGGTGAATTAGAAGATGGTGAAATAGATGATGCAGGATTTGAAGAAACACAAGAACAGGAAACAAAAGAGGATGAAAAGCAGAAAAATGAGAAAGCCTATAGAAAATCACGGAAGAAACACAAGAAAGAAAGAGAAAAGAAAAAATCCAAAAGGAGAAAACGTGAAAAACATAAGGTTAGTTGAAATCTATTTTTAATTCTTTTAGTAAATTTTTATAAAACATAAAATACTGAAAATTAGAAAGTATAAATCATTGCTTATTTTATTGTAAAATTTACTGATTAGATATTTTTATTTATGTGATTAATACATTTTCTAAACACAAAGATTATATGGATTATCTCAAAGACTTAAAAATTAAGGTAACTTTTAATGCAAGTTAAAATAAACCTTTTTATTTGATGATGAAAGATTAAGAAAGTTTTATTCTCTACAGATCTAGATTAGCAGCATTGACGTGTCCATTTATTTATTTATTCATTCAAATGCATTATCATGTGCTTGCTGTAGAAATCTCTGTGCTCTATGCTAGAGTTATATTAATGAGAAACAGTCTCTATCAGAGAATACATTGAAATGGGAAGGAGAAGGCAATAAACAAATGAAAATATGATCAAGAAAAAGGAGTAGGGTGCTGGATAGAGAATAATGTTGTTTGGGATAGGGAAGAAGGGACATCTATGCTGACAAGAACTCAGGGAAATGTTGGCAGCTGTAGTGGGGTAGTTTTTGAAATTCCATCATAAAACAGAGCAATAACAATAGCAAAATCTAGAACACCTGGGTGGCTCAGTCGGTTAAACGTCCAGCTCTTGATTTTGGCTCAGGTCATGATCTCATGGCTTGTGAGATCAAGCCCTTCATTGGGCTCTGTGCTGGTAGTGTGGAGCCTGCTTGAGATTCTCTCTGTCCCTCTATCTCTCTGCTCCTCCCCGGCTTGCTAGTGCACTCTGGCATTCTCCTTCTCTCTCAAAATAAATAAATAAACATAAAAAAAATGAAGTAACAATTTATCCCTACAAACCTTAAAAATAAAAATGGATAAGGCCAAACCACAGACAACAACAAGTCCAGTATAGGATCAGCAACTGCATACTGAAACAGAGGAAAGGTAATGAAACTTCCAGAAAACAAACTGTCATCTCATCTCAAATGGAGGCATCCCCCTGCCACTCAACATGAAAAGTCCATAGGCCAAACTGAGAAAAGCAGCAGAAAGTAAAAGGGGGCTTTACTAGTTCCAATTCACACGTGGGTATAAGGTGACCATGTGAATTTCGATGATGCTTGAATGGTCTGGGCCTGACGAACTCCTAATACTAATCAACCAAATCCCTCTTCTCAGACAAAATCATATACTGAGGACATAACTACTAGCAGTAGAATCTAAATTAAGAGAACAAGCATACTGGCACCAGGCAAGGAAAGAAATAGATTTTAAATATGAGGGAAAGAAGCAAGGGAAGCATATCTCAAGGAATATATAGCCATATTTATATATTTCATGCAAACAACAGAACAGATAATCCTAGGGAACAAGATAAAACCATGATCACATTCCACATAAGCTATTATTATTAAAAAGGGAGAATAATGGATAGAATAATACTCTTCCAGAAGAGAAAGAATTCCCATAAAACATATAAGATCTTTAACCTAATATTTCAAAATGATAAAAAAATTAAAGCAATATAAGCTATTGTCAAACAGCATAAATACAATTTGGGGGAAACATCCTTTGGTCACATAGGCAAAAAGACCAAGTCCTTTATTGGAAAAAGAAAATCATATTTTTTAAAAAATTTTATTTATTTTAGAGAGAGCTCAAGCAGGGGAGGAGACAGAGAAAATCTTTTTTTTTTTTTTTAGTATTTTTTATTTATTTCTAGGAGAGAGAGAGAGAGAGAGCGTGATCAGGGGAGGGTCAGAGAGAGAGGGAGACACAGACTCTGAAATTGGCTCCAGGCTCTGAGCTGGCAGTCAGCACAGAGCCCGACGCGGGGCTCGAACCCACGAACCGTGAGATCATGACCCAAGCGAAAGTCGGACGCTCAACCGACTAAGCCACCCAGGCGCCCCGAGACAGAGAAAATCTTAAGCAGGCTACATGCTCAGTGAGGAGCCCGACATGGGACTTGATCCCACGACCCTGGGATCATGACCTGAGCTGAAATAAAGAGTCCGATGCTCAACGGACTGAGCCACCCAGGTGTCCCTAAGAAAATCAGATTTATATAAAAATTTTTGATACCAATTTATACCAAAAGCTGGTGGAATGACATATTTAAATAAGACTTGGGCCAAGAATTTTGTATCCAGCTAAATACTGGCCTTCAAATATAAAATCCTCAGAAAAACTATATATGATAGAACTCAGGAATATTGTTATCATGAGCTTTCCTATAGCCTCTAAAAAGAGCAGATTTAGATAACCAAAATGACTAGCTGAGACAGAGGGATCTATATACACATACATATTTCCTTATAAAGCTAAGACTAAATGATGGACATAAGAAGAGCAGTATATTATGTATCTGGACATTACAGCTGTAAAAAATATCAGGAAAAGCAGAAGAGTACATGACAAGAAGAGTAAGGTTACTGATTGCCTTATAGTTATTAACAGAGAGTAAAATGATGTTGCTTCAAATTATTATTCTGGGAATGAAAGAGAGAAAGGAGAAGAGGTTATTGGTAAAGAAACAGTATGGAGGGGCGCCTGGGTGGCACAGTCAGTTAAGCATCCAACTCTTGATCTCAGCTCAGGTCATGATCTCACAGTTCCTGAATTCTGCTGTGATGGCGCAGAGCCTGCTTGGGTTTCTATCTGTCCTTCTCTCTGCCCCTCCCCTGCCTGTGTGTGCACTCTCTCTCTCCCTGTCTCTCTCTTTCTCTCAGTAAATAAATAAACAAAAAAAATTAAAAAAAAGAAAAACAGTATGCAAAGAAGGGACAGGAGTAAGGTTATTGGAAAAAGGCTGTATGAAAGAAAGAATTGAAACAAAAATACAAACTTTTCTAAATTCCAAAAGGTATACTCCCCAACAATGAAAGATCCAATTCTAATCTGTGTACAAGAGAAAGATTTTAAAAGTAAGTAAAGCCATGCCAGGCAAATGCAAAGAAAGAGAAGGCAGAAGTCATAATGCTGATATTTGAAAAAGTCTAATTTAGGTCAAAAAGGCATTGGAAGAAACAAAGAAGAACATTTTATGATGTTAAAGGTTATAATTCATAATGAAATACAAGTTATTAATAATTTACATCCCCCCCAAAAACAGCTTTTGAAAACCAGGAACTATGGGAGCTGCAAGAAGAAATAGGAATATACTAATAACAGGAGATAAACCAATATGCCTTTCTTAACCCAAAGAGATCAATCAAGTGAATGATAAGGTGGTAAGGATGTTAAAGAGAGATTATAAATATGTTGCAAGCTCCGAATCCTGAGAACACTTCATCCTCTCATCTTTATGGCCATAGAGTATCCTTGTAAGCTCCAACTACTTTGATAGAGTGGAAGTGTTACAAAAAGCTTTGTCAAATCACAATATAATAAAACTAGACATTACTAATAAAGTCAAACACAAAATGTCTTTATATTAAAATACCTACTGTAAATAGCTTGTGGAAGACAGGGAAAATGGAGTAAAATTGCAGAATTTTATGAAAATAAAATAATGAGAACAAACTCTTGACATGTAAGTACAAATGGAATATATCTAAAGCAGATATCAGGAGAAAATTATAGTATTATAGTATTAAAGGCTAGAAAAGTGGCAAATCAAAACAGCCAGCCCAGAGCTCCATCTCACCAACTGTGAGATCATGACCTGAGTGAGCAAGAATTGGACTCTTAGCCAACTGAACTACCCAGGAGCCCCTCAGCATTGTGCTTGAAAATCATAACTAGATCACTTACTTCACTAGATACATTTTTTACTTTGCATGCTGTTGAATGTTGCTATGTTGTTCAACTTTCTGCCACTGCATAACGAGGATGCCCCTTCTTCCAATTTTAATAGGATATCTCTCACTTTCCTTTAAGTTGCCTCAAAGTCCAAAATTTTACTAATAGTCATTCAAGGTAGTTTATTTATTGTTATTTTTATTATTATTGTTATTATCATTATTATTATTTTGTAATCTCTGTGCCCTATGTGTCTCAAACTCATGACCCAGAGATCAAGAGTTACCTTCTCCAGGGGCGCCTGGGTGGCTTAGTCGGTTAAGCGTCCGACTTTCGCTTGGGTCGTGATGTCGCAGTTCGTGGGTTCGAGCCCCGCGTCAGGCTCTGTGCTGACTGCCAGCTCAGAGCCTGGAGCCTGTTTCAGTCTGTGACTCCCTCTCTCTCTGACCCTCCCCTGCTCACGCTGTCTCTCTCTCTCTCTAGAAATAAATAAAACATTAAAAAAAAAAAAAAAAAGTTACCTTCTCCAGGGGCACCTGGGTGGCTTAGTCGGTTAAGCGTCCAACTTTCACTTAGGTCATGATCTCGCAGTTTGTGGGTTCGAGCCGCGTCGGGCTCTGTGCTGACTGCCAGCTCAGAGCCTGGAGCCTATTTCAGAGTCTGTATCTCCCTCTCTCTCTGACCCTCCCCTGCTCACGCTGTCTGTCTCTCTCTCTCCTAGAAATAAATAAAAATATTTTTAAAAACATTAAAAAATTAAAAAAAAAAAAGTTACCTTTTCCAACAGAGCCAGCCAGACACCACTCTTTCAAGGCAATTTAGACTTTCACTAATGCTCTCCTTAAAGTCCTTCCAGTTTCCATCCACTGCCTGATTCCAAAACCCCTCCTGCCTGTTAGCTATTTGTTATGAAAGCACAGCATTTCCAGACACCAATATCTTATTAGTTAACTATTGCTATATAGCATATTACCCCAAACTTAGAAGTTTAAAAGAACAGCAATTTATCTCCCAGTTTTTGTCAGTCAGGAAATTGGGTGCAGCTAAATCAGGTGATTCTGGCTCACATGAGGTTGCAGTCATCTCACAGCTGGCTCAACAGAGGTAGGATTGATTCTGTTCTGTATTCACTCACATGACCCTTGGCGGGCCTCAGTTCCTCACCACGTGGATATCTCTACAGGCTGCCTCAGTGTCCTCATGATGTCAGCTGGCTTCCCCCAAAGCAGGCGACCCAAGAGTGAGAGAGAGCCGAGAAAGCATCCAAGATGAAAGCTATAGTCTTTTTTTTATGATATAATCTCAGAAGTGATATATCATCTTTTCTGATATATTCTATTTACTACCTATTTTTAAGTGTGGTCCAATTGCTAATTTCAGGTAATAATTATTACTATATATGAACCACATGTATATATTTTTTGACAATAGTATTCTTAAAGTTAATATGTTTTTTAGCCTCACTTTTGGAGTAGTGTGAAGAACCTTCTCCCTTAAGCAGAACCTTCTTTTCCCTGGTGGTTTTTCCTGAGGCATTGTCGTCATCTGAGCTTTTTCTTTGTTTTTGTTTGTGTTTCTTTAAGATTTTGTTTTTGAATACTCTGTATATTCAGTGTGGAGCTTGAACTCAGAACCCTGAGATCGAGAGTTGGCATGCCCTACAAGCTGAGCCAGCCAAGTGCCCCTGAATTTCTTCTTAATCAAGTTTTATCCCTGTGTGATCTTCAAATGAAAGGTTTTCCTTGGAGCTGGAGTGCCCTTCTGCTGGTGACTTAGCAAGCTTGGCTTTTAAATGGGCAATAATTATTTCAAACCCTAATTAACAAATAATAGTTAAGTTTGAAGTATTTCATAGCATAATTATAAAAAGATTGCTTCATATCACTTATCAAATGAGCAAAAACAGAAATAGCACTACCACAAAACAAAACCTGAAAACATTTAAGAACAAAGTGGAGGAAAAGTTTGTTTTCCTTAAAAGAACCTTTAAGTATAGGGTAGAGGAGGGCACCTGGGTGTCTCGGTTGATTAAATGTCTGACTTTGGCTCAGGTCATGATCTAGTGGCTTGTGAGTTCAAGCCCTGTATGAGGCTCTGTGCTGACAGCTGAGCCTAGAGCCTGCTTTGAATTCTGTGTTTTGGTCTCTCTCTGCCCCTCCCTTGCTCATGCTCTGTATTAATCTCTCAAAAACAGATAAACATTAAAAAAAAAAAAGAATGGGGTAGAGGAAAACACATCCTTCTACTGTAAAAGCATCTGAGTTCAATTTAGTTCACCAAATTTTTACTGAGTCAATACACTGATAAGAACTCTAAGAATTCTTTAAAAAGAATGCTTAACCTGAGAAGATAACTATTTTGACTACATGGAGATTTGGTGACTTTTTTTTAAGAAATGCATTCATATTTTAATGCTCACTCTTAGGGTGCCTGGGTGGCTCAGTCGGTTGAGTGTCCAACTTCAGCTCAGGTCATGATCTCATGGCTTGTGAGTTCGAGCCCTGCATCAGGCTCTGTGCTGACAGCTAGCTCAGAGCCTGGAGCCTGTTTCAGATTCTGTGTCTCCCTCTCTCTCTGACCCTCCCCTGCTCATGCTCTCTCTCCTCTCTCTCTCTCAGAAATAAATAAAAAACATTAAAAAAAAAAAAAAGCTGAGTCTTGATATCTGCTCATCATTATCAGTTCCTTATGGTTTCCATTTCACTTCTGTTCAATTTTGTGGTTTGGATTTATTTCACATTTATAGTTTGGAATGTTTTGGTATCTTTTAGTTTTAGGGTATTTACGCAAAAGAATTCTAAAGCCACTTTAGGTAATAAGAATTCTAAAATCATTTTAGGTAAAAATAAATCAATTCATACTCTACTCATGTTCTGTGTTCCTCTTTGAGTATCTGGTTTTATTCTTTTAAGATTAACTTAAACCTAAGATCACTTTTAAGCATAGTAGGGCACAGATCCTCAGATCACAGAGATGATGAGGATAATGTTGCCCTTAAGTGCCTAAGAAGAGGGGAAGATACACTTTTCCTCAGCAAATTTTAGAGAAGTTGGGGTGGTGGTGGCCTGTAGAACAAGGATTTTTCAGGTGATACTTCAGAACCTACTAGGATAATACTGTCTACTGGTTGGCACTTCTGGCTGAAACAAATCTATCTAGTTACTAGTTAAATGTTCTTCCTTTTGCAGATGTAACATAATTGTTTTTTCCCTTCTTTTAGCATAATTCTCCATCTAGTGATGATAGTTCAGACTACAGCCTTGATTCAGATGTTGAACATACAGAAAGCTCCCACAAAAAAAGAACTGGTTTCTACAGGGATTATGACATTCCATTTTCTCAGGTATTGCCTTTTTAAAAAATGTAATCAAATATACATAACATAAAATTTACCATTTTAACCATTTTTCAATGTATAATCAGTAGCATAAGTATATTCACGATGTTGTACAACCATCACCACCATCCATTTCTAGACCTTTTTCATCATCCCAAACAGAAGCTGTGTACCCATTAAATGAGAACACCTCACTACCCCTATTCTCCAGCCCCTGGTAACCACTGTTCTACTTTCTGTCTCTATGAATTTTCCTACTTTATAGGCATACACATGCAATCATACTGTATATATCTCTTTGTGTCTGGCTTATTTAACTGATCATATTTTTTTAAAGGTTCATGTAGCATGTATCAGAATTTCATATTTTTAAGGCTGGATAATATTGCATTGTATGGATATACCATATTTTGTTTGTTGATGGACACATGAATTGCTTCCCCCCTTTGACTATTGTGAATAATGGTGTTTATGAATGAGTGAATGATATCTCTTTGAGACCCTGCTTTCAGTTCTTTGAACCATATACCTAAGAGTGGAATTACTGGATCATATAGTAATTCTATGCTTAATTTTCTGAGGAACCACCAAACTGTTTCCCAGAATGGCTGCACCATTTTACATTTCCACCACAATGTATGAGATTTTCCAGTGTCTCCACATCCATGCCAAACTCATTATTTTCTGGGTTTTTTGTTTTGTGCTTTAGGTTTTCTTCTCTTCTTCTTCTTTCCTTTTTATTTCTTTTTTTCTTTTTTTCTCTTTTTTTTATAGTAGCCATCCTAATGGGTGTGAAATGGCATTCTTATAGAGGTTTTGACGTATTGCCTTCTAAGGGGAAAAATAAAATTTTCAGTTTTATTCTTTGCCTTCTGATATTTTGAAAAAATGTTTTATATTTTTCAATATAGAAAAATAGACATATGTAGGTGTATGCTACAAATATTATTTTATTTTATTTTTTAATTGTATTTAAATCCAAGCTAGTTACCGAACACGTAGTATAGTAACAGTTTCAGAAGTAGAATTTAGTGGCTTATTACTTACATGTAACACACAGTGCTCATCCCAACAAATGTCCTCTTTGATGTCCATCACTCATTTAGCCCATCCCCCCACCCAACACCCCTCCAGCAACCCTCAGTTTGTTCTGTGTATTTAAGAGTCTCTTATGGTTTGTCTCTCTCTCTGTTTTCGTTTCATTTTTCTTTCCCTTCCCCTATGTTCATCTGTTTTGTTTCTTAAATTCCTCATATGAGTGAAATCATATATTTATCTTTCTCTGACTGACTTATTTCACTTAGCATAATACACTTTAGTTCCATCCATGTTGTTGCAAATAGCAAGACTTCATTCTTTTTGATGGCTGAGTAATATTCTATTGTATGTATATGCCACATCTTTTTTATCCATTTGTCATTCGATGCACATTTGGGCTCTTTCCATAATTGGCTATTGTCGATAGTGCTGCTATAAACATTGGGGTGCATGTGCCCCTCAGAATCAGCATTTTTGAATCCTTTGGATAAATACCTAGTAGTGTACTTACTGGGTCTTAGGGAAGTTCTATTTTGAATTTTTTTAAATGTTTGTTTATTTAAGGAGACAAAGAGACAGAGTGCGAACGGGGGACGGGCAGAGAGAGAGGGAGACACAGAATTTAAAGCAGGCTCCAGGCTCTGAGCTGTCAGCACAGAGCCTGACATGGGTCTCGAATCCACAAACTGTGAGATCATGACCTGAGCCCAAGTCAGACACTCAACCGACTGAGCCACCCAGGCGCCCCTATTTTGAATTTTTTGAGGAACCTCCGTACTGTTCTCCAGAGTGGTTGCACCAGTTTGCATTCCCACCAGCAGTGCAAAAGTGTTCCCCTTTTACCACATCTTTGCGAACATCTATCGTTTCCTGTGTTGTTTAATGTTAGCCATTCTGACAGGTAGGAGGTGGTATCTTAGTAGCATTTTGATTTGTATTTCCCTGATGATAAGTGATGTTGAGTATCTTCTCATATGTCTGTTAGCCATCTGGATGTCTTCTTTTGAAAAGTGTTCAAGTCTTTGGTCCATTTCTTCCCTGGATTATTTGTTTTTTGAGTGTTGAGTTTGCTAAGTTCTTTATAGATCTTGGATAACTAACCCTTTATTGGATATGTCATTTGCAAATATCTTCTCCCATTCTGTCAGTTACCTTTTAGTTTTGTTTGATTCCTTCACTGTGCAGATTTTTTATCTTGATGAAGTCCCAATAGTTCATTCTTGCTTTTGTTTCCCTTGCCTCCAAAGACATGTCAAGTAAGAAGTTGCTGCAGCCACGGTCAAAGAGGTTGCTGCCTATTTTATCCTCTAGGATTTTGATGGTATCTTGTCTTACATTTATGTCTTTTATCCATTTTGAGTTTATTTTTGTGTATAGAGTAAGAAAGCAGCCAGGTTCATTCTTCTGCATGTTGCTTCCAGTTTTCCCAACACCATTTGCTGAACAGCCTGTCTTTTTTCCATTGGATATTCTTTCCTGCTTTGTCAAAGATTAGTTGGCCATACATTTGTGGGTCCACTTCTGGGTTCTCTGTTCTGTTCTATTGATCTATGTGTCTGTTTTTGTGCTAGTACCAGATTGTTTTGACAATTACAGCTTTGTAATACAGCTTAAAATTTGGAATGTGATGCCTCCAGCTTTGGGTTGTTTTTTTTTTTTCAACATTACTTTGGCTATTCAGGGTCTTTTCTGGTTCCATACAAAATTTAGAATTATTTGTTTTGTTTGTTCTAGCTCTGTGAAGAAATTTGGTGTTATTTTGATAGGTATTGCATTGAATATGTAGATTGCTTTGGGTAGTATAGACATTTTTACAGTATTTATTCTTCCAATCCGTGAGCATGGAATGTTTTTCCATTTCTCTCTGTATTCTTTAATGTCTTTCATAAGCTTTCTATAGTTTTCCATATACATATCTTTTACCTCATCAGTTAGGTTTATTCCTAGGTATTTTATGGGTTTGGGTGCAATTGTAAATGGGATCGATTCCTTGATTTCTCTTTCTGCTGATTCATTCTTGATGTATAGAAATGCAACCAATTTCTGTATGTTGACTATATATCCTGTGACTTTGCTGAATTCATGTGTCAGTTTGAGCAGTTTTTTGGTGGAGACTTTTAGGTTTTCCACATACAGTATCATGTTGTCTGCAAAGAGTGAAAATTTGATTTCTTCCTTGCCATTTGGATGTCTTGTATTACTTTCTGTTGTCTTATTGCTGAGGCTAGGACAACGTTGTGTTGTACAACATAGGTGAGAGTGGACATCCCTGTAGTGTTCCTGACTCTAGAGGGAAAGCTCTGTTTTTCCCCCACTGAGGATGATATTAACTGTGGGTCTTTCACATATGGCCTTTATAATCTTGAGGTATGTTCTCTCTGTCCCTATTTTCTTGAGGATTTTTATCAAGAAAGGATGCTGTATTTTGTCAAATGCCTTTTCTGTATCTACTGAGAGGATCACATGATTCTTTTCTTTTATTAACGTGATATATCACATTGATTGATTTGCAGATATTGAACCAGTCCTGCATCCCAGGAATAAATCCCACTTGATTGTGGTGAATAACAAATTTAGTATATTGTTGGATTAGGTTTGCTAGTATCTTGTTGAGAATTTTTGTATCCATGTTCTTCAGGGAAATTGGTCTATAGTTCTCATTTTTAGTGGAGTCTTTGTCTGGTTTTGAAAGCAAGGTAATGCTGGCCTCATAGAAAGAGTTTGGAAGTTTTCTCTCCATTGCTTTTTTTGGAACAACTGCAAAAGAATAGGTATTAACTCTCAAATGTTTGGTAGAATTCCCCTGGAAAACCATGGGCCTAAACTCTTGTTTTTTGGGAGATTTTTGATTACTGATTCAATTTCTTTACTGGTTATGAGTCTGTTCAAATTTTCTATTTCTTCCTGTGTTAGTTTTTGTAGTTTATATGTTTCTAGGAATTTGTCCACTTCTTCCAGATTGCCCAGTTTGTTGGCTTATAATTGCTCAACCTTCTTGCTACTTTGTCCTCACATGGTCATTCTGCTGTGCATGTATACCCCTGGTGTCTCTGTGTGTATCCAAATTTCCTCTTGTAAGGACACAAATAATATTCTTTTCTTTTTATTTGTATTTCTGTGATACTGGTTTTGATCCCTTCTTTTTCATTCTTTATTTTGTTTATTTGGGTCCTTTCCTTTTTCTTTTAGATAAATCTGGATAGGAGTTTATCAATTTTGTTAATTCTTTCAAAGAACCAGCTCCTGGCTTCATTGATCTTGCTCTACTGGTTTGTTTGTTTTTTAAATTTCAATATCATTGTTTCCTGCTCTAATTTTTATTATTTCCCTTCTTCCGCTGGTTTGGGGCTTTATTTCCTATTATTTTTCCGGCTCCTTTAGGTGTAAGGTTAGGTTGTGTATTTGAGACGTTTCTTCCTTTTTTAGGAAGGCCTGGATTACTATATAATTCCCTCTTATGACTGTCTTTGCTGCATCCCAGAGGTGTTGGACTGTCATGTTTTCTTTTTCATTGGCTTCCATGTACTCTTTAATTTCTTCTTTAATTTCTTGGTTAACCCACTCATTCTTTAGTAGGATGTTCTTTAGTCTCCAAGTATTTGTGGTCTTTCCAAATTTTTTCTTGTGGTTGATTTCAAGTTTCATAGTGTTGTCATCTGAAAATATGCATGGCCTGGTATTAAACTTTCTGCACTTGTTGAGGGCTGATTTGTGGCCCAGTATGTGATCTATTCTGGGGAATGTTCCATGTGCACTCGAGAAGAATGTGTATTCTGCTGCTTTAGGATGAAATATTCTGAATATATCTCTTAAGTCCATATGATCCAGTGTGTCATTCAAAGCTATTGTTTCCTTGTTTATTTTCTGCTTAGATGATGTGTCCATTGCTGTAAATGGGGTGTTAAAGTCCCCTACTATAATGATATTATTATCAATGTGTTTCTTTATGTTTGTGATTAATTGATTTGTATATTGGGTTGTTCTGAGTTGGGGGCATAAATATTTACCATGGTTAAATCTTGGTGGATAGACCCCTTAATTATGATATAGTGCCCTTCTTCATCTCTTGTTCCAGTGTTTGTTTTAAAGTTCAGGTTGTCTGATAGAAATACGGCCACTTTAGCTTTCTTTTGAAGTGCATTAGCATGATAGATGGTTCTCCAATCTGCAGGTGTCTTTGGGTCTAAAATGAACCACTTGTAGGTGTATGCCACAAATTTTAAGTCTTTGAAAATCATATAGCATATATTAGTTTGCTAGGGCTATCATAACAAAATATCCCAGACTAGTGGTTTAAACAACATAAGTGTATTTTCTAGTAGTCTGGAGTCTAGGCTAGAAGTGCCAGAGCAAGGTACCAGCAAGGTTGGTTTCCTCTGAGGACCATAAGAGAAAGATCTGTTTAGTCTTCTCTCCCTGGCATATAGATAGCCACATTTTTGCTGCTTTGTCTGCACATAGTCATTCTGCTGTGCATGTACACCCCTAGTGTCCCTGTGTGTGTCCAAATTTCCTCTTGTAAGGACACCAGTAAGACTGGATCAGGCCCCACTCTAGCAACTTCATTTTAACTTCATCACCTCTTTCAAGGTCCTGTCTTTAAATACAGTCACATTCTGAGGTATTGGGGGTTAGGGCTTTCACATACAAATTTTGTGACATCTACCTATTTAAGTGCAAAAATTATTTGAAGTGTTTTAAATAGAAAAAAATTTAAACAATAGGATATACTTTATATTTTTCTTAGGCATGTTGTACTGCCTGAACAAAGTCTTCAGTATAAATAGTATTTTATGCTAGAAAAATCACGATGCTCTCAGGAACACTGGGGAGTATTCAGATCAATGTGCACCTATCTGAAAAACCCTAGACTTTTCTGAGTTCTGGTTTCTGCCAGTCTGTCAATACTCTTGTCTACAGAGCTATATTCTTTTTCCTAATTTGTTGTTCCTAATTTCTTGTGAACTTAGAAAACAAAATACTATGTTAGAGTTCTTTCCATTGCCTTTTATTATTCTCTTGCCTTCTTTATAGTTGAGGTTGCTCAGTAACTATTGAATAAATGATATGTATCTTCTTTTAAAATTTGAAAAGAATTATATTCTAGTTAATAATTTTATCTAGTTAGATGAATTTATTTGTATATTCAGTGTGTCTACTGATTTTGGAGTAAATAGGGCTGCCATTTCTCAGAACATTTTAACAGCTGTTCATTAGAATTATTTTTACCACTAATGACAAAAATTTTAAATCCATTTAATATATCAAACACTGATGTGATACCTAATTTTCATAATTTGCAGTTATATTTATTTTTTAGAAATACTCAACAGTTGTTCAGAGACTATTTCAAAGAATGAAAAAATGCTCAGAACGGTCACTACTCTTTCAGAGAGCAAAGCATTTGAAAAGATCAAATAATGAGATTTGTAAGCTCTTGATGCATAAACTGTCACTTAAAGTTATTCCAAAAGGAATGTGTAAAGTATTTAAAACAGTGGCAGAAATATTGTAATAAATATATAACCTTCTCTGGGAGTTACTCTTAAGGACAAAATCATTTTGTATGTGTAAACAACAGTACATTTGTTTTAATTGATTCATATTTTCTTAAACATTATAGTTATTTATTATGTCATTATACTGTTATATCCCTACAAATACAATGTAATTATTTTTGTTTCAAGAATTCAGTTAAAGACATTTTTTAGAAATGTATGATCCTTTATTTATACCCACATTTCATTTCCAGTGGTCTTTGTTGCTTTGTGTAGATCTGAATTTTAATCTGGTATCATTTTCTTTTAATTTGAAGTACTTAGTCTTTAGTTTTTTTGTTTGTTTGTTTTTTTAAATAAGTTTTTTTTTTTTAATTTTTTTTTTTAATGTTTTATTTATTTCTAGGTGAGAGAGAGAGAGACAGCGTGAGCAGGGGAGGATCAGAGAGAGAGGGAGTCACAGACTGAAACAGGCTCCAGGCACTGAGCTGGCAGTCAGCACAGAGCCCGACGCGGGGCTCGAACCCACGAACCGCGAGATCATGACCTGAGCGAAAGTCGGGCGCTTAACCGACTAAGCCACCCAGGCGCCCCTAGTCTTTAGTTTTTTTGTGTGTGTGTGGCGCAGGTTCAATGTCCATAAAATCTCTCAGCTTTTATATACTGGGAAATTGTTTCACTGTAATTTTAATAATTTTTGTTTTTGTCCAAGAATGTTACAAAGAACTCCTGTATATCTTTTACCCAGAGTTGGGTAGGCTTCTGCTTTTTCCAAACTCTGGACTTTGCCTTTTGTTCCCATAGATTAAAGGTATACTCAAAAGTCCTCTTCTCTTCAGAGGATCTAGTTAGCTTTTAAACCCATATATTAAGTTCTTAATTCTAGTGTTTATATTTTTCAGATCTAGTAATTTGATTCTTTTTCAAATCCTCAGAGTAATTTTTATAGTTTCCAGTTCTCTGCTGAAATTCTTATGTCATTTACTTGAAAATAACAAGCACAGATATTTTAAAATCTGTGTTACATAAATTCTAATATCAGGAGTCTATTTCTATTCCTGGTTGCTTTCGCTGGTTCTCTTGCTGATCTTGTCTCTAGGTTTTCGTTTGTTTTTGTATTGTGTGCTGAGCATTGTATTTGCAAAATAAAGTGCATTTTGTATAAATAATTTGAGGCCTAGGATGATATTAATTTCCTCCAGAGACGATTTTTACTTGCTTCTGACAAATGTTTAGTGACCCTTACAAACTTTATTCCAACTTCAGGGTTTGAGACTTTTCTGGGTCATCCAGATGACTTAAGATTGGACAGTAGCCTCTGATTCTGTGTTTTGAGATTAACCCAAAATTAGTGGGTGGCAGTTACTAAGGCTTCTGCTTTTTCCAAACTCTGGACTTTGCCTTTTGTTCCCATAGATTAAAGGTATACTCAAAAGTGCTCTTGACATTCAAGAATCTCTCATGATTTGCCTCCCTCTCCCCCCTTATTTCCCGGAATGTCGAGAACAAACTGAGGACTGAAGGGGATGGGGGCAGGGGGAGGGGAGTGATGAGACATATTTTTCACACTATTCTCTTATAGTCCTTTGTGTTTCTGTGGTATTGGTTGTTATTTCTCCTTTTCTGTTTCTGATTTTGTTTATTTGAGTCCTCTTTTCTTATTTTATTTTTTTTGAATGAGTGAGCAGAGATTTAATCAATTTTGTTGGTTTTTCAAAGAACCATCTCCTGGTTTCATTATGTTGTTTTCTTAGTTTCTATATTGTTTATTTCTTCCCTTATCTTTATTATTTCCTTCTTTCTGATGGTTTTAGATATTGTTTGTTCTTCTTTTACTAACTCCTTTAGGTATAAGGTTAGGTTATTGAGATTTTTCTTACTTCTTGAGGTAAGCCTGTATTGTTGTAAACTTCCTTCTTAGAACCACTTTTGCTGCTTCCCCAAAATTTTGGACTATTGTGTTTTCATTTTCAATTGTCTCTATATTTTTTTTTAATTTCTACTTTGATTTCTTGGTTTACCTGTTTATTGTTTAGTAGCATGTTATTTAACCTCCAGGTATTTATCCTCTTTCCAGATTTTTTCTTGTGATTGATTTCTAGTTTCATTGTGTTGTGGTCAGAAAAGACTCATGATATCACTTTGATCTTTTTAAATTGTTGAGATTTGTTTTGTGGCCTATATGTGATCTAGTCTGGAGGGTATTCTGTGTGCACTTGAAAAGAATGTTTAGGGGCGCCTGGGTGGCTTAGTCGGTTAAGCGTCCGACTTTTGTTTAGGTCATGCTCTCGCGGTTCGTGGGTTCGAGCCCCGCGTCGGGCTCTCTGTGCTGACTGCCAGCTCAGAGCCTGGAGCCTGTTTCAGTCTGTGACTCCCTCTCTCTCTGACCCTCTCCTGCTCATGCTGTCTCTCTCTCTCTCTCTCTCTCCTAGGAATAAATAAAACGTTAAAAAAATTAAAAAAAAAAAAGAAAAGAAAGAAAAGAATGTTTATTCTGTTTTAGGATGAAATGTTCTGAATATATCTATGAAATCCATTTTGTCTGGTATGTCATAGAATCAATTTTTTAATAAAAGGAAAAGTAAGCACCATTCAACTAAAAATTAATCTTCAACTTAATCTATATTATTATTTTTTATTTTATTTTCATAGTATTTTTATTAAAAATTTTTGAGAAACACTGCCCTTTCGCTGTAATTCCAGATCTTCTTCTGAATTTCTAAAGTGCTAGATGAGAACAGTTTATAAATTTTTTATAAATTTAAAAAATAGTGCTTAAAGGGGTGCCTGGGTGGCTTAGTCGGTTAAGCGTCCGACTTTCGCTTAGGTCATGATCTCACGGTTTGTGGGTTCGAGCCCCGCGTCGGGCGCTGTGCTGACTGCCAGCTCGGAGCCTGGAGCCTGTTTCAGTCTGTGACTCCCTCTCTCTCTGACCCTCCCCTGTTCACGCTGTCTCTCTCTCTCCTAGAAATAAATAAAACATTAAAAAAAAATACTGCTTAAAACAAGTCAAATCGAATACAGTGTCTTCAAAATTTAAAATTGAAGAGCTAATTGATTTTCTTGATATTTTGAGTTAATTATTTTTTTTCTATTTTATAATTACTGAAAAGATCTTAATATTTTAAAAACACATAGTGTCATGGTGGTAATCTGCCAGGGTAGGCAGTATATTTTAAATGTGCTGAGCTGGAGATGAATCATGGTTTAGGTTTTGCTAGCCTCAATTGTAATTATATGTACTTTTTCTTCTTTTTAAAAATATGGACAGAAGATATGATAGCACTAATAAAAATATTTTAGTGAATAGAGGTAGAATTGAATACTACCATTAAATAAAACCATAGGACTAAAATGTATTATTTTTCATATGCTTTAGTAAAATAAATTATTAATAAAATTAATCATGTATATTATAATAAATAGTTCTTAATGAGCAGTATATTCACTAGATGTTTTTTAACTTTTAGAGATATCCTTGTTAGACCTCAGATAGAAACACTCTCTTTTTCTAAAACTTCCATACATGTAGTTTTTTTTGTTAAGTATAATATGCTTAAATTTGTTATTTGGGACAGTGTTAGGAGAATACGTATTTACTCCCACCTCAAGCTGTTTTACTATATTTTCCTTATTTTCTTTTTTTTAAGTTTATTTACTCTGAAAGAAAGAGAGAGAGTACATGTGAGCAGGGGAGGGGCAAAGAGAGAGAGAGGGAGAGATAGAATCCCAAGCAGGCTGCACGATGGCCAGTGCAGAGCCTAACACCGGGCTCAATCCCACGAGCCGTGAGATTGTGACCTGGGCCAAAGTCGAGAGTCAGACACCCAACCTACTGAGCTACCCAGGTGCCCATATATTTTCCTTATTTTCAAAAAGACTTTTTCAACTCTTTAGAGAAGGAATTCATGTATAACGGTATGGATTTTTAAGTATACTTTTGTGTACAAACATTGAGACACTGGACATGGAAAACAAAAAAGGAATAAAACCCACTCATAAGCAAGGATCTATGAACATTATAATGTTCAATAATACCAGAGTAGCACTTAGCTTTTTGAACTTAGTTTTAAATACTGTCATAGACAAGCACTAGCCAAGAGTCAGAACTATATGTGCCTTTCCCCTTCTTTTTCCAAATTCTGGGGGGAAAAAGATGTCCTGTGTTACTATCAATTCATTTATATATCCGAAAAATTCTAATAATTGCCCATTTTGGGGCGCCTGGGTGGCTTAGTCGGTTAAGCGTCCGACTTTCGCTTGGGTCATGATCTCGCGGTTTGTGGGTTCGAGTCCCGCGTCGGGCTCTGTGCTGACTGCCAGCTCAGAGCCTGGAGCCTGTTTCAGTCTGATTCCCTCTCTCTCTGACCCTCCCCTGCTCACGCTGTCTCTCTCTCTCTCATAGAAATAAATAAAAATATTTTTAAAAAAATAATAATAATAATTGTCCATTTTTACTTAGCATGGACATTTATCAGGAAGCTACATGACATCAAAGAAGAGTCAACATAACAAAAAATTTAAAAGTAAGGAATATGATGAGTACAGTACCTACAGTGATGACAACTTTGGTACCTACAGTCAGGAAACAGAGGAAGATTTTGCCAGTCAGCTAAAACAATACAGACAAACTAAAGAAACCTCAAGCACTGCTTTAGGATCATCATTTTCTAAAGAACCAGGGAAAAAACAAAGAATGAAAGTTCAGCAAGGTAAGTGTGAAATTGCTGGGCTGTTTTTAAATATGGAAACCTTATTACAACAGGTAGCAATGGAGTAAAAACTTAAATTTCTTAGTCTCTTCTCAAGACCAGCTTACCCTGTGATTCCTGAATTCATTTTTCTTTATTTTTAAATTTTGAGGACAGACATCTACAGACTTCAGTCTGCATGGTATCTTAATATTTGAGTTAGAAAGAGACTCTAACATTTTTAAAGTATATAAAAATGTAAAACAACTTTCCTGTTACTTTTTTCCCTTTTCTTGTATAATGTTATCAGTTTAATGAAAAAATAGCCTACCTTTTTCAGTTGTTTCTGTTACTCTATGCATTGCTCTATATTTTAGACCTGTAAGGAGAGAATTCCAGGAAGGTATTCTTTTATTAGACTTTCAAAGACGGTGATCATCTTTGCTGTACAAATGTACTTATACTTAGGATTATGGATATTCTTCAAGATTGGAAATATGAACATAAACTAAAGAAGTTTCTGGAGTGTTCATCAATTCATCTGCTGTATTGAAGCACATGGTCCCTGGAGAGACCATGGAAAGTTGCTATAGAAACTCTGGGTCACATAAAAGTCAAATCACACTTAAGAATTGTCTACTCAATGTCTGCTTCATGAAAACTGGAACAAGATGAGACTTAAGTGAAGCAGCGACCACCCAAACACTATGTTACTATAATTATCACTGAAAAAAGGAATTAGTTATGAGTAAATGTGGTAATTTTTATGACTTTATTTTTTCTTGATATCCTAGCAAAATTCCTTTGAAAAATATGTATCCAGGCTTTGCTGACCTAAAAAGGAAAGGAATCTGCCTGTGCATATGCTATTGTAATTATTAAATTTGTTCCTGAAGTCTAGACATAGTGGTGTCAGGAATCATTCCACTTGGGGAATAAGGGAACATAGACAGGTTTTGCTCATCGATTCCCACCTGGGGTTTTCCCTTTCAGGTTCTTCCTGTTTGCTCTGTTGAAAAATTGAGTATTCTTTTATTTTTGACATTCATTTTTCCACGAGTTATGAAATATATGGTCAACTGCAGAAAACTTTTTCTGAGTGTGGAAATAATAACCCAACAAAGACCAAAGATAAAACAAAAATAATTTGAATCCCTGCACCCAAAAATAAGGACTATTAATATATTTGGTATACATTTTTCCAGAATTTTTCTGACAGTTATTTTTAACAAAAAACTACACATGCTGTTTAACTTGTTTTTTCCCTTAACTATGAAGTATATCTCATTCTTATGTTAATAAGTAGCTTTTAATGTCTGCATTCTATTCAATTAAATAGATATACCATAATTTGTCTAACAGATTCTTAAGTTTGTGTAATAGTAACTGCTTGAGATTTTAGTGCAACTTAAGTCTTAAGATTTAAGTTGCACCCATGTTTTTGAATTCTGTGATTAACCATACATATTTATAAAGTCTCAGAAAATGTCTTCACAAATATTTTCTAAGAATAAATTCTGAAATGCAGAATTGAGTCAAAATATATAGCCACACATTTGAAGAATTTGATTCACATACCAAGGTTGATTTCCAAAAAGTTAATAGATCAGTTTTTAACAGCACACCAGTGTATGAAATGCCAGTTTTTCCAAATCTCTTCCAATACTCCTTGAGGTGAAAATTGGTATGTTATTTAAGATTTTTAATTTCTTTGATTCTTTTTGATGAAGTAAAACATTTTTCCCATATATTTGTTTGCTGTTTTGTAGGTTTAAGATCACTTAATATGTAAGAAAATATATTAGTTTGGTGGTACTTTGGTAAAATGAGAAATACTCTGTATTCTACCCTAATATTTAATTTTCATAATTTTAGATATTTTTAATAACAAGTTTTTAAAAAGTAAGGCAAGTATAAATTTTACTTGGAAATATATGTGATATCTACTCAAAATTATCACTAGAAACTAAATTTGGTTAAAGTAACCACTGATATCTACAGTGTCTTCCTTAGGGATGAATATAATGTTTAATTCTCTGAAACACGATTTTCTTATTCTAAGGAAAATTGAAAAGAACAGAACTAGATGTGGTTTCTCTAGCCATGAGTATTCTTGTGCCTTGCTTTTCTTACTATCATTAACATCCCTTGAAAAAAAAATGAAACGCAATACCCAGGAAGTAAAATGTAAGCATTTAATTAATTTTTTTTCATTGAATCTGGAGAGGAAGAAAAAGAATGCACTGTATATTTTATTCTATTTAAAATATCCTGTTCCCTATAAACTAATAGAGTGACAGTCGTGTTGTTTTTCTGTAATATTTGAAGTACATTTAACTCTTTTAGGTATTGAACAGAGGGTTAAAAGTTTTAATGTTTGTCGTGGACGTGGTTTGCCGAAGAAAATCAAACGCAAAGACCGTGGGGGAAGAACCAATAAAGGGCCTAATATTTTTTCAGGAATGGATGACTTTCAGGAGGTACTGAAAATTTCTATATAATGAGGAAAGTTTTTCTTTTTTTTCTTAATTTTTTTTAATGTTTGTTTAATTTCGAGAGAGAGAATGACAGAGCAGGTGTCAGGGTGGAGCAGAGAGAGAAGGAAACATAGAATCTAGAGGAGGCTCCAGACTCAGAGCTGTCAGCACAGAGCCAAATGAGGGGCTTGAACCCACGAACTGTGAGATCATGACCTGAGCTGAAGTCACCAGCTCAACCGACTGAGCCACCTAGGCGCACCAAGGAAAGCTTTTCTATCTTTTAACCTATTTGGCTGCAAAGAAAGCATTGTGATTTTAATGCTACTTTCCTAGTAAATGAAAATTTTCTGGCTAAAATCAAATGAGTATAAACAGACTCTTAAAAATAAATAAATAAAAGAATTGTTTTAATAGTCATGATACTAATATAGAGAGGCAAATTTAGGCCACTTTGAAATAAAATGGATGTGTTTGAAAGTCCCTCAAAATAAAATTGGTATGTCAGAAAGCAAAAATGTATGCTCTATTAGTTCTCTGTTGTATTTTCCTTTCCTAGGAGTCATCCTCCCCAGATGGAAATAAAATGCTGATAGTTTAATATGTAGTGGGGCTAATAAGAAAGGAGATACTATAGTGGTAAATTAACGTATTAGAACTGAAAGCATTGAAAGAGAAGAAAAGGAGATATAAATGGTTGGAAAGATTGATTTGTGTACCTTGTGTATAGTAGATATTGAATAAATATATGTTGAATTGAATTCTGAACATGTACATTTCAGCCCTTTGGCAACTCTGGATTAAAATGGTCCAATTCCAGTATTCTGTCACTGTTCCAGTAAGATTGATTGAATTATGCAGAGCAAGGGTAGGTTATTAAGAGCTGCAACCTTGAGTGGGAGCAAGGTGATAGCAATGTATTGTAAGTTGAAAATGCTTGGTTTTCTGATGTCTGTGTTTAAAGATAATGGGCACAGATTTCTTTTTTTTTTTTTTTTAATTCTAATGAGATCTGAGATTTTATTTTAACTTTTTAAAAATAGTTTATTGTCAAGTTGGTTTACATATAACACCCAGTGTTCATCCCAACAAGTGCCCTCCCCCATGCCCATCACCCCTCCTTCCCCCTCCCCCACCCTCACCAGCCCCCAGTTTGTTCTCCGCATTCAAGAGTCTCTCATGGTTTGCCTCCCTCCCTCTCCCCAGGGCAAAGATTTCTTAATATGCGCTTGTGAGTATACTATTTAGGGAGATGTGAGTAAATATGAACTAAAAAAAAAAGTTCGAGTCTAGGTAAATTAGTGAAACGCAACACATACCACTCTAGGGTATTCTCAGTTAACATTAATGTATTAAAGACTGTGTGCAAGTTAGATATAAAAAATTCTGTTTTACTTTGTTCAATCCACTGTTTTCAAATTTTACTTGACCCTGAACTCTCTCTCTCCCCCACACCCTCATCTATTAACATTCATTGAGCTACTCACTGTTCCATGGGATAGCAGCTTTGGAAACAAGCTTGGAATTTCTGAGTGATTATAACCTGCCTGTCCATCTTCTCATACTCTCTAGAATGTACTGCTTTCCCTAGACTAAATTAATATGAATACTTTCTAAATTAAGTTGTCTCCAATATATCCAAGTATATCCAATACTTACACACTATATCTGGAAAAAAAAAAATAGTTTCCAAGAAAGTGAGTCTTTGAACAAGTTACTACCTGTCTCTCAGTTTAAAATTGCTTTATCTGTAAAATGAGAGTATGGCATTAAATTAACTCTAAATAACTTCAAGCACTGACATTTTATTTTATTTTTTTAATAGTTAAAAAAAATCTTTTTAATGTTTATTTATTTTTGAAAGAGAGAGTGTAAGCAAGGGAGGGGCAGAGAGAGAGAGGGAGACACAGAATCTGAAGCAGGCCCCAGGCTACGAGCTGTCAGCACAGGGCCTGACCTGGGGCTTGAACTCATGAACTGTGAGACCTGAGCCATTGTTGGGTGCTTAACCAGCTGAGCCACCCAGGTACCCCAAGCACTGTAGCTAAAAGATTCTTATCGTGGTATAGAAAACCAGAATAAACTCTTTCTTTTACATTCATCAGATTTAGACTATTTTACCTTTTGTTTATTAAGATTAAAATGTTATCAATCAACTTTGTCAGTTGATTGGCTGTCAAGAGAGATTTCTTCTTATTCCAGAAGCAACCAGGAGAGTCCTAGAACCCACGCATGTAGCTCATGTTTGGGAGTAGTCTGGGGGAGGCCTAATCAGAGTAGAGTGAACATGCTAGAGTGGCCAACATAGATCCATTTTCATCCTGTCCAGGGAGTGTGAGATCCTCCAAAAGCCAGATATTAAAAAGTTTTAAAACAAAAACTAACAAAAGTCTGTTATTTGAAGTAAAATTGCATTTATTTTGCACACAGGTAGATGGTTCTTTTTTTTATGATGATTCTTATTTTATGTTCATCTAATTCACAATTCAATGAGTTCTGCATCCTAAGACATAACTATGCAAATAGTTTGTTAATTGAACCACGAAAGTGCTCATTATCTCCATTTGTTTGATGACACATTCCATGTTATAATTCAAAATAAACTTAATGTACTACCCCCCCAAAAAAAAAAAGCCAGATAAACTTACAGATACTTGGATGTTCACACAAATAGTCTTGAAAACTCAAGAGTAGTCACAGAGCAAGTGAATTTTTGATGGATTTTAAAGACTTAATCTGTTAACCATAAGTCATCTTAATTTTTTTGTCTTTATAACAGCCAGTAATTTTCTCTGAATATATACTACTTTACTGGCAGATCCTTTCATTTCCTCTTCCTTATGTATTTAAAAAACATTTTTTGCTCATTTTCCTTATACCAATATAATACATCTTCAAGAGCAAATTACTTTTAAAATAACCAAATAGGTCGTTAGTTTTCCCTCTCTCCCTTCATTTTTCCTTTCTCTCTCTCTCTTTTCTTGAATTGTGTTTTCTTAGAGGTAGTGTGATACAGGGCAAAGAGTTTTTATCTATCCTGACTGCTCACTCCCCATATGACCCTCAGCAAGTCACTAAATTTCTCTAATCTTCAGTTTCCACACTTGTCCAGTAAGGGTGCTGAACTAGATGACTCGTTCTTCCAGCTGTTACATTATAAGTGATCTTAAGGGTAGAGGACATTCATGTTGCTTCTGTAGGTTCAGATTTAAAAGATCAGATATTCTAGGCACTTCATTTTGTCCTAAAATTTTATTGTTAAAGTTGCTTTAGATTTTCTGAAATATCATGATTATAATTAGGCTTCTCCCAGCTATGGATACTGAGATACTTTCTACTCATTTAAACCAAACTAAAGAACAAAACCAAAAAACCCACTATCCTCTATTGAAACAATGAGGCATATCATTAGAAAGTAACATAGAGTGAGTTATTAATGAAATTTAGGTACAACTTGGTGCATTTTTCAGACTGTTTTGGGTTTGTTTGTTTTGGTGATTACCTAATATTTTTACTTTTTAATTTCAGAGTTATATTCTTCAAGTTGGCCCATTGATTTTGTGTAATGCATTCTCCTTGGCTTCCCGTTTTATTGTAGCCACCATTCTTTGTGCAGAAGGCATATATGAGCTGGTCATTTTTATCTATTTGTTCTAAATGAGCCTAGAAGTAGAAAATATTTGTGAGTCAAATCTACATAAATTTAAGACATTTTAAATGATCCTATCAGTGTATAGTATAAGGACTTTCAGTGTGTCTCCCTGGGGGAATTTGAGTATGCTTATGTTTTTTAAAAGAACCTATAGGATTGTCTTTTCTTGGTAGTTTTGTACTTTTTTTTTTCAGAATTCTTACTGTAAAACATATTTTAAATACAAGTGCTGAGGATCAGATTTAAGTCTAACCATCTCTTGCCTCAAGTATTTGCTGTGAAGCACTTTCCTGTTTCCAGTAGGTTGTGTTTAGCTCTCTATCTCCAGCAAACTGAGGGTAAAGGAAACAGATTAGAAGCGCAGATAGTTATTGAGCTCCTACTGTATGGAAACCATGGCGCATACCTGGTGTTTGAAAAATAGTGTTGTTTTATAGAGCTCATGAATGTAAGTCCTTAGCATGGCTAAACATCATACTCTTGTTGATCAGTCTTCTTGTACTCATAGCGAAAGTTGAATAGGGGGAAAAAAGTTGAATAGGGATTTAAGGAGATCTAAGGAAAACATGTAGGGTTGTGAGATTTTCTACAATACATTTCTTTTTTATTTGTTTTTTCATTTAAAAGTTAAAGGTAATATATCCTCCTTCTTTTTCCTAAAGGAAGTACAAAATAACCATACATGAAAAAAAATCTTTAATTTTTTAGGAGTCCATCTAGAGACATACACTCTTAAATGTGGGGGTATATTCTTTTAGTCTTTTCTTTTCTTCTTCTTTAGTCTTTTTTTATTATAAAATTGGGATCAGTTTTTCACTTAGTACAGTATTATGAACATTTTCTTTCTTTCTTTTTTTTTTTTTAATGCCTGTCAATTTTGAGTGAGAGAGAGAGAGAGCACAAAGGGCAGAGAAAGAGGGAGAGAGAGAATCCCACTGCCAGTGCAGAGCAGATGCAGGTCTTGATCCCATGAACGGCAAGACCATGATACAAGCCAACGTCAAGAGTGGGACGCTCAACCAGCTGAGCCACCCAGACACCCCTGTGAACATTTTTTTAGTCCACAAATTGTCTTTCCATCTCATCAGTTTTTAATGATTACATAGTAGTCTACCACAGATCCATATTTAACTGATCTTCTTGTCTGGGATATGTAGAGTCTTTTTAGGATTTTGTTTGTTTGTTGTTTATTTAAGTAATTCTGCAGTAGTTATTTTTGTGAATAAATATATGTGTACCTCTCTGATAATTACCTCAAAGTACTTCTGAAAAGTACAAATTCTGTGTCAAACAATATGGATTTTATGAGTCTTATAATATAGCTATCAATAATATATGAGAGTGCACATTTTATCATACCTTTGCCAACACTGAGTATTATTATTAATTTTCAAGCTTTTTATAATTTTATTTTTATTTATTTATTTTTAAATGTTTTATTTATTTCTAGGAGAGAGAGAGAGACAGCGTGAGCAGGGGAGGGTCAGAGAGAGAGGGAGTCACAGACTGAAACAGGCTCCAGGCTCTGAGCTGGCAGTCAGCACAGAGCCTGACGCGGGGCTCGAACCCACGAACCGCGAGATCATGACCTAAGTGAAAGTCGGACGCTTAACCGACTAAGCCACTCAGGCGCCCCTATAATTTTATTTTTAAAGAGTAGCTGTACATCCTCATTAAAATAGAAATAGGGTTCTTTGCAACCACTAGTAGCAATAAACAGAGTATTAGAAATATAACTCTCTAAATAAATGATAGTGTCTGAATGTCCAGTCTTAGCCACGTTAAGTTGTAATTGTACTGCTTTCTCAATCCATTTGACTATCCATTTTAATACCTTTTGTATTTCATATGTTGTATTCAAATGATTTTTTTTTTCTTGCAGTATAGTAAACCGGGGAAAAAATGGAAGGTTATGACTCAGGAATTCATTAATCAGCACACAGTGGAACACAAAGGAAAACAAATCTGTAAATACTTTCTGGAAGGGAGATGTATTAAGGTAAATTTATAGGGGTATCTCATAAGTCATTTTTTTTTAAATGTTTTATTTATTTCTGAGAGAGAGACAGCATGAGAAGGGGAGGGTCAGAGAGAGAGGGAGACACAGAATTTGAAACAGGCTCTGAGCTAGCTGTCAGCACAGAGCCTGACGTGGGGCCCAAACCCACAAACCGTGAGATCATGACCTGAGCCGAAGTTGGACGCTAAACCGACTGAGCCACTCAGGCGCCCCTCTCATAAGTCATTTTAACTTCCAAAATAAATTTTAAAATTTAGTCTTTTGGGGGTGGTTAGTTTTTTCATTTTCATATAGTTTGTAATATGAATTGTTTCTTTGAAATGTATCTTGCATGGAAATACTGTGCATCAGAGCTCATTTAATTATATTATGGGACAATAATATAATTTGTTGAAATCAGATTTTATTTAGCACACATAATACTGACTGTGTGGCAGGTAGATCACTTGTGTTTGTTCAAGTGTTTGTTCAGAGATCAGTGTTTTAATCTTTACAGCAAACCTGTGAAGTAGTTACTGTTATTATCCCAAATATAAATATAAATATCCCAAATATAAAAAATTTTTTAAATTTTTTAAATGTTCGTTTATTTCTAGAGAGACAGCTAGAGGGAGGGGCAGAGAGAGAGAGGGAGACAGAGAATCCCAAGCAGGCTCCCTGCTGTCAGTGCAGAGCAGGACACGGCCTAATCTCATGAGATCATGGCCTGAGCTAAAACCAAGAGTTGAACACTTAACTGACTGAGCCACCCAGGCACTTCATATTATCCCCACTTTAAACATGGCCAAACCAAGAGATTAAATAAGTGCCCCCAGTAGCTTAGCTAGAAACGGTGAATGCTGATAGAAGCCAGGCAGTAGCCTCTGAGGCCTTGCTCACTGTGCTGCCTCTGCACATAGCCACACCCACTGTCTTGGGCAAGAATTCCAAGGGATTGTTTGAATTATTATTGGCTCATTATTTAAAAGACTGAAGATGTATCCATAGTTCTACCATGAAATACCATGGAGAAAATTCAATATTTCTTTTTTCTTTTTTTTTTCTTTTTTGTGACAGGGAGATCAGTGTAAATTTGATCATGATGCAGAGTTGGAGAAGAGAAAAGAGATCTGCAAATTTTATTTACAAGGATATTGTACCAAAGGAGAGAACTGTATTTATATGCATAATATCCTTTATTAAAAATATGTTAACCAAAATATTGAGGTTATAAAACATTACTGGGGTTTTAATTTTATTTATTTACTTATTTTAACATTACTGAAGTTTTTAAAAATCCTAAGTACAACCTAGAAAAGCTACTTTGGTTGTAAATTTAAAATAGCACATTACACAAATGAAGTCTAGTTAGCCTTTGTGTTTCAAAAGGGCAAACTGAAGTATTCTTTAGGGAAATAAAATAACTTCCCTCTGGAGAAAAAAAAATCTATGAACTAAAGGGACTTTATATTTAATATACTCAGCTTATAAGTATTTCAAGCAACTATACTTCCTAAAGGAAGTTGGCAAACTATTTATTCTACCACTTAATTTTTTTTACTTATGAATATAAGTATTAAATTACTGTTGAAAATTACAAAGCCAAGGTCTCATCAAATCTTATCATGCAATGACAAACACAGTACATTCTTCCCTATTTCTCTTTGGATATCTATACATTTAAGTTGTAACTCCTGTCCCCACTTAAATTGGTATTTCATTATACATAGTTCTTTAAAACAAATTTTATGTACATCTATATCTTTATATATCTTCATATCTGTATCTGTGTCTATCTCTCTATGTCTTATGCATCTTTCTATGTTAACTGTCCCCCCATTATGTTGCTGGTTATTCATTACCATTTATGACTAATGGAACCTTTCCTCCCTGACTTGAAACTCCATCTTCATTGTAGGTGAAGTGTTTACATGTATGTTTTTGGTTTTGTTCTGGACTTTCTGTGGGGCTCCATGGATCTGTTTGCCCTTATGTCTGTATTGCTTTGCTGCAGTTATTTCTGCCTTGCCAGCTAACTGATATTTCATAGATCCTCACATTTATTTCTTTCATCTAAAATTTTGAATAGTCTTGTGTAGGTCAAAAAATAATAACAAATTAAGTGAAAAATCCCTTTTTATCATAGATCTAAATATAAAAATAAAACCATACAAATCAGATGATTATATGAATAGATTCCTTCATAACTCAGAATAGAAAACTTTCCAAATCTGACTTAAAATCCAGAAGCAATAAAAGATTGAAAATTTGCATAAAAAACTTTAAACTTGCATGACAAAAATATGACCTCTGCAGTCAAAGATAAATAATAAAATGAGAAGAATTATTTGCAACTTATATCACTTACAGAGAGGTAACAGCCTTAATATATTAGTTACTAAAAATTGGAAAGAAAAATGAGCAAGAGAAACTAATTTGACAATAAACTATTTGTAAAAAAAAAAAAAGTATTTTCAAGCATTAAAAAAAATAAAATAAAATAAATATAGGTTTGTAATGTGGAAAAAAAAAAGAAAAATGAGCAAGAGATACAGATAATTCACAAAAAGAGAAATGCAGATGTTCCCAAAATGTATAAAAAGATGTTCCATCCTATTCATAATATAATGTATGTCGAGATACCATTTGTAGCTATCAGATTTGTAAAGATGAAAACAAAAGTGAGACAGCAGGGTTTGTTATCAAGGCTGTGAAAAAACAGATGACGCTCCAACCTTGTGGTAGGAATGCAAAATGGTTCACCCTTACAGATGGAGCTTGGCAGCCTCTGGCAAAATTACCTGTGAATTCACCCTTTGATCCAGCAATCCCACCATTTTGCAAATTCTAATTGGTCTGGGCAGTGATTACTGATGGCCGCTAAACTCATTAGGTGAAATGTTGGTGAGCAACTTTATAATTGATAGATGGGGCTGACAGCACCAGAGCCAACTGTTTGGTCTTAACATCACTGAAAGTCCCAACTATACCTTAAATGCCTCCTACTATGATGCAATAGGGAGTATTTAAACACCACCTATGACAAATAATGAAATTAACAAATGATGCAAAAATCAGGGAGGACTTCTAGAGATCAACAAAGGGAATTTGAGAGGTATCTTAACTGGATGCAATTTATGGATCATGTTTGGATCCTGATGTGAATAAACCAGTTATAAAAAGACATTTTTTTGGAAACCTTCCAGAAAATTGTATTGACCAGGGTATCAGATAAAATTAATGCATTAATTTTTTCAGATTGATGGTAAGGTTTTGATTGCTAAGAAAAATATTCCTGATCCATTTGAAATAAATTTGGAAACATTTTCTGATGAAATGTATTTGGAATATGCTGTGTTTTGTATACTCCAGTGTTTGGAGGAAGGCTCAAGAAGAGAGTGTAGGAGTGATAAAGATCTCAGAGAATTCCAAATGATGAAAATTGTTGAACCTACATGGCCAGCAGAAGGGAGCTCATTGTTTTTAAGCTCTCTACCTTGGTACATGTTTGATAATTTTCAGGTTGACTTTTTTTAATCTGAAGTAATCTCACTCTTCACGGATAACCATGCTATCAATATGGTGTGAAGCCTTTAAGATTTTTTTCCATGCTAAGGTATGTATGTGTGACTGGATGTATTTATGTATATATTTTTACACGTAATTTTTTACAAAAACGCGATCCAGCTATGGTTGTGAAGGCTGTATTTTTTTCTAATTTAATATTTATATCTCTAACTGATATGGATTATTTTTTAATGTATGATGTGCAGTAGGGACCTTATTTCTTTTCCAAATGGTTAAACTTATTATCTCATCTTCATTGATTTAAAACAGCATCTTGACTATGAACAGACACTTCTCCAAAGAGGACATCCAGATGGCCAACAGACACATGAAACGATGCTCAGCATCGCTCCTCATCAGGGAAATACAAATCAAACCACACTGAGATACCACCTCACGCCAGTCAGAGTGGCTAAAATGAGCAAATCAGAGAACTCTAGATGCTGGCGAGGATGTGGAGAAACGGGCACCCTCCTTCACTGTTGGTGGGAATGTAAACTGGTCCAGCCCCTCTGGAAAACAGTGTGGAGGTTCCTAAGGAAACTAACAATAGAACTCCCCTAGGACCCAGCAATAGCACTGCTAGGAATTTACCCAAGGGATACAGAAATGTTGATGCATGGGAGCACATGTACCCCAATGTTCATAGCAGCACTCTCCACAATAGCTAAAACCTGGAAAGAGCCTAAGTGTCCATCAACAGATGAATGGATCAAGAAGTTGTGGTTTATCTATACCATGGAATACTACATGGCAATGAGAAACAATGAAATCTGGCCATGTGTAGCAACATGGATGGACCTTGAGGGTGTTACGCTGAGGGAAATAAGTCAGGCAGAGAAGGACAAATAGCATATGTGTGCACGTATAGGAGGATTAGGAGGAACTTGACGGAGGAACAAGAGGGAGAAGAAGGGCGGAAATGGTGGGGGAAAGGGGGAGAGGCAAACCATGAGAGACTCTTGAATGCTGACAAAAACTGAGGACTGGTGGATGTGGGGGGGAGGAGGGGGGGGCATGGAGGAGGGCACTTGTGGGGATGAGCACTGGGTGTTATGTGGAAACTAATTTGACAATAAACTATTTGTAAAAAATAAAAAAAATAAAAAAAATAAAAAAATAAAATAAAACAGCATCTTGACTAGATCTACCGCTACACTACTTTTACACATTGTGCTATTTGACTCTTCCCCTCTATAATAGTATATTTGATAGGTAGTAGGGTAAATAATTCTCCTTCCTCTATCAAAATGTTATAAAATTTTGACTTAAGAAAAAGAAATCAATCTTTTTAAGATTTGGCATATTTCTTTAGAAACCAAACGCTTTACTGGAATAAAAGCTTTCAGCCTATTCTTATGTTTTCCCCATAGTCATGCCATCTGTAAATAATGATTTTACTTCTTTTATCATAAGCTTCTTAATTTTCATTGTATTGGCTATACTTCCAGCATAATGTTAAATAACAGTGATTTTGATGGACATAATACATGTTTTAATGATAGTGCCTTTTTGCTTTGGCTTGTGGCTGTAGGTTTTTGTTTTTGTTTTTGTTTTTGTTTGTTTTTGTTTTTAAGATTTTATTTTCAAGTGAACTCTACACGCAATGTGGGGGCTTAACAATAGAACCGTGAGACTGAGATACCCACACTTGATTGACTGAGCCGGCCAGGCACCCCTGTGGCTGTAGTTTTAAGATAGATTTTTTTTTAATGTTTATTTATTTTTGAGAGAAAGAGAGAGACAAAGAGATTAGGGGAAGGGCAGAGAGAGGGAGACACAGAATCCAAAGCAGGCTCCAGGCTCCGAGCTGTCAGCACAGAGCCTGATGCGGGGCTCAAACTCACAGACTGTGAGATCATGACTTGAGCCAAAGTCGGACACTTAACCGACTAACCCACCCAGTTGCCCCTAAGATAGATTTTTTAAATCAAGTTAAGTAACTGTGTTCTTATTTTACTAAGAGTTTTTTATTTTTATTTTAAATCAAAAAAAAGATTTTGAATTTTTTTATCAGTTACCTTTTGTATCTGCTGAGATGATGATATGATTTGTCTCTCTTGATGTTGTCAGTGTGATGATTACAGTAATAAATTCCCTAAAACCACTTGGGAACTTCCTGAACATAAACGAAAATGGTATATTTTTTAATAAACTTCTGGATTTAATATTTTCTTTAGCAGTTTAGGTTTGTCTCCAAAATAATGATATAGATTTGCTTATAGTTTTCATGTTGGGATATTTGACTTTAACATGACATATCAAGGCCTTTTGTTTTCTTCATAGATATAAACTCTTGTTACAAAATGTATTAGCTCTGTATAATATTTTTATTATGGAAAGTAGAAGACTTACATAACTAGAATACTATATGTTTGCTGTAACAATTATAAATATTTTTCTTAAAAAATTTCTAGTTTAATATAGTAAGATTTAAAACTTTTTGACTGCTGCCTAATTAAAATATTTAATCTTAAAATAAAAAATTAAGTTGTCTAATCTGACATGATTGTAGAAAATTTAATACGATATATAGTAATCTAGATTACTCCGCACAGTAAGTTATGTTTTGTGGTTTAAAAATATTAAGAGTTTGATTTTACTTGGTTTATTCCTTAATATTTTTATTTACATGAATTTCCATGTAAGTTCTATCACAGTGGAGCAAAGTGTTACCAAGGAGACAAGTGTAAATTTTCACATGATGATCTGACTAAAGAAACAAAGAAACTTTTGGATAAAGTAAGTACTATTTTTGCACTTCAATTATTTGTTAGGTCTCACCACAGATTCATTTGACTTGAATCATGTTCTATAAATTACATTTTATAAAACCCTCCTGAGAAATCAAGGATTTGTTATTTTAGATTTTAATCCATTAATGTTGTGTGGTAGAAAAGCAGAAATATTGGGCTAGGAATTAACCTTTTCTTACCCTTGTTCTGCCATTAAAAAGCTAATGTACTTTGAGAAATTTCCTTTACCACTTTGAACCTTATTATCAAAAATGAGTTCTTTCTCTCTGATCCATTTTACTTTAAAATGATATTTTTCTAATATCAAAACTAGTTTATTGAAGTATTCGTGGCTTTTAAACATAAGTAAGAGGGGCACCTGGGTGGCTCAGTCAGTTGGGCATCCGACTTTGGCTAAGGTCATTATTTTGTGGTTTGTGAGTTCAAGCCCCACATCGGGCTCTTTGCTGTCAGCACAGAGCCTGCTTTGGATCCTCTGTCTCTCTCTCTCTCTGTGCCTCCTCGCCTTGCATGGGTGCGCACACACACACACACACACTCTCTCTCTCTCTCTCTCTCTCTTCCTCTCTCCCCCATCCCATCTCTCTTCTTTCTCAAAAATAAACATTTAAAAAATTTTTTTTTAATATTTTTAAATGTTTATTTATTTTTGAGAGAGACAGAGTGTGAGATGCGGAGGGGCAGAGAGAGAGGGAGACACAGAATCTGAAGCAGGCTCTGGGCTCTGAGCTGGCAGCACAGAACCTAACGCGGGGCTCGAGCACACATACTGTGAGATCATGACCTGAGCTGAAGTCAGACGCTCAACCAGCTGAGCCACCCAAATGCTGCCATTTAAAAATTTTTTAATTTAAGGAAGAAAGCTTGTGTTGAAATAGTAATCTTTGCCAATTATTTTTAGGTGTTGAACATTGAAGAAGAAGCCACAAACGAAGATGAACGAGAATTAGAAGAACTTAGAAAACGGGGCATAACTCCTCTTCCCAAACCACCTCCAGGAGTTGGGCTTCTGCCAACCCCACCAGAGCATTTTCCCTTTTCTGATCCTGAAGATGATTTTCAGACAGATCTCTCTGATGATTTCAAGAAAATCCCATCTCTTTTTGAAATAGTTGTAAAACCTACTGTGGATTTAGCACATAAGATTGGGAAGAAGTAAGTTAAATTTTTTTTAATGATACTATTTTGTCCCCTAAAAATTCTTATTAAGAAACTAACTTGTATTCCACAGTAATCATATAATTAAACTTGAGTAGAGTTAGCAGATATCTGGCATTCACCCCATTTGCTACTTCCTACTTTCTCTTTGTCCCTCCTCTTTGCATGCCATCCATGCTTTTCTCTGTGGAATCAATACACCTTCAGAAACCTCTCCACACAGTAATCCATCCAGAAGGACACTGCCAGGTTGATGGAACTGATATTTCTCCCAGTTCGTTAGGAGGATGCATGGATACTGATATTTGGTTCTTTTAGAGAAGTATTTTCTGAGGCTGTTAGAGGAAAATCTTTGGACAGGCTGGAACCAGATTTGCATTTTCTAACTACCATTCCAGTGTTGCTACCCATACCCCAGGGTCTGTGCACCTGGGCCTTAAGTCCTATTGTTGATTATTCTTTAACCCTGAACACTCAGGGAAACAATGACATGTCACAAATAAGGAACAAGAAATCTATAGGAAACATCACAGTTACTGTGAATCATTAAAATTATTTCTGTTAAGGTCAAGAAGAAGACAGGTTATGTCTGCTGTTTGACTAATACTATAGAGCAGATCCTCATCAATGCAAAAAAAAGAAAGATATGATAGATACAAAGATTAGAAATGGAGAGACAGGCCATTATTTGGGCAGTTTCCCTCAGAAATCCTGAGGGAACCAACTGATGAAACTGTTAGAAATAGTAATTAAATTAGCAAGATATCCAGAAAAAAAGAACAACAATCAAAACCTAAAGATCTTTTTATATGTCAGCAGTAATCAATTAGAAATTGAAAAGTTGTATGTCTATGTAGTATAATTCTAATTTCATTATGTATAAAAAATATCTGTGTATGCCTAGAAAAAGACTAGGGGAGAACTAATCAAAAAATTTATCTTTGAGTGGTGGGATTAGAGGTGATTCTTATTTTTTTTGTACTTTTCTGTATTTTTCAAAATAATCTCTGAGTAAGTTTTAGAACAGCTGATAGTGAGCGGCAATTAAGACTGTGGGCTAAAAATGAAGGCAAGATGCATGTATTAATATTTTCATTTGGAGATAATATGAAATAAACTGCTTCTTAAAAACACATCCTGATATAGAAAAGCACATTTAACCAATACATCTTAAAAATGTAACATTCTTGTTTGCGTCTTTCTTTGAACTAAGAAATATTCCTTCTGTCTACAGGCCACCAGCATTTTATAACAGTGCCTCACCACCAGGACCACAATTTCAGGAAAGCAGCCCACATCCTCAACATATCTATAGTTCTGGATCAAGTCCAGGTCCTGGACCCAATATTTCTCAGGGACACAATAGTCCTGTGATGCACCCAGGCTCCCCCGGACATCATCCCTGTGCAGCAGTGCCACACAGCCCACCTTTGCCGCCTGGTCCACCTGGAATTTTAGGTCCTCACAGTCAAGCTGGAGTACTTGTTCAACCAGACCCACCTTTGACACCACCAAGTATGAGTGGTGCTTATCATTGCCCAGGCTTTCCAGAACACATGATGAAAGTACCTAGAGAGAATCACTGTTCTCCTGGTTCATCATACCTGCAAAGTACTGGTGAAATGCAGCTCAACACCAGTTATGAGTCCATACAAAACCCAGCGGAGTTTTATGATAATTACTATTCACAGCATCCTGTGCATAATTTTCAGCCACCCAATAATGCTGGTGGTAAGTTTACCTTCTGAAATAACTCATTTTTAATTTAAAATCTCTGGAGTTCTCTATTTTTCACTAAAACATAAGAATGTATGTTTTAAATAAAGCTAAGAAAAATGTAATGGAATTAAAACCATAATGTGCTTTTTTTTAAGTTTGAGAGAGAGATAGCATGTGTGAGAGCACAAACGAAGTTGGGCAGAGAGAAAGAGGGGGAGAGAGAGAATCCCAAGCAGGCTCTCATAGCCCCACATGGGACTCCGTCTCATGAACCACGTGATCATGAGCTGAGCCAAAGTCAAGTTGGCACTTAACCAACTGAGCACCCAGGCGCCCCAAAACCATAAAATATGTTTTAAATTTAACCAAACGTTGGTTACACCAGAACTTAGATAGCTTTAAAAAATATTTACAATCACATAATAATTTGGTAATCAAATGTTGGTCGTATTAGAGCTTCAGTTTGTTGTAACTCACCGTGGTGCTCCCTAGAGGAGTTTTGTGCTAAATCAGCATCTGTGTCTTTCTGTGTTATGTGTATAGATGGCATGTGGCATGTTGAGTTTGCCCAGCATCAGCCTCCCATTGTTCAAGACTCCCCAAACCGGGGGAATGGATCTGACGGCAGCAGCAACATGACAGGCCATGGCCCCCTGCCTGCACCAGGTCTCCTCCCTGCAGTGCAGAGAGCTCTTTTTGTCAGACTTACTCAGAAATACCAAGAAGAAGATGAACCAAGCAGCACCCAGCCTCAAAGAGCACCAAGCAAGGAAGAAGGTGTGTCAGGTGCTATGATAGCATCTTACTTTGGATTAGTCGGTTCCTGAAATAGCATTGAATAGGTTAAAATTTGGAAAATGAGCTCCTCTAAACTATCTATTCTATTTCCAATTTATTTCATAGCTGCTGTGTGCCTGGAATTGATTGTGGTTTCCAGGGCCATAAGTGCTTTAGTAATTAATTGCAAAGGGTTTGATCTGAAGCAGTGAATAGATCTGAAACTACAGAATGGGGCCTGGCTGAGCAGACTTGCTAAGAAGTCCTGTTTTTGGAGGAAAGAAATAGAACAGGAACAGGACATCTTCCAGTTCAGGAATTTTGACTTCTAGCCCAAGGTTAAAATTATTCAGTTATTAGAGAAGTTTTTATGGGCATAGACTGTATATTTCAGGTTCTACTATATTATGAAGGAGTATTATTTTTAATGTAAAAGATTATGTGGAGACACCAAGTTTACCCTAGTGTTTTTGATATTGATAAGTGTATAGCAATCAGTTAATTCAGTTAACAAGAGAAAGCTTAAAGCATTCAGTTCTTATGAATTACAAAATTGATCTGTTTGCCCATTCTCCTGTGTGTGTGTGTGTGTGTTTCTTTTTTCTTAAGTAAACTGCACACCCACTGTGGGGTTCAAACCACAACTCTGAGACCAAGAGTCGCATGCTCCACCAACTGTGTCAGCCTGGTGCCCGTTTGCCCACTCTTAAACATAAGATTTATAAATAACTATGTAGAACTAGGTAACATTAGGTAGCTACAAGCTATTATATAAACATTATTTGTTGCTTTTTAAAAGATGGTAGTATTAACTCTTCATTTATTTAACATGACAGGGAAATGAGGGATTCCTAATAAGCTAATTTCCTGTACAGTTTGTGTTTGCTGTGTTAAGTGCTAAAACTTAATTTTAAGAAAAAACAATTTTAATGATAATCTTTCTATAAAGTCTTAAAAAGATTTATATTTTCATAAATAAGAAAAATGTAGTTTTTCTGTATATAAAATTTTGTACTCTAATATAATTAGTAGTCTTTTATGAGGGTTTTTCTCTGTGTTGAGAAGAAATCTTGAACAGCTAGGTTTTTTGTGTTTGTGTTCATTTTTATAAATTTTAATGCCCTTATAAATTTTACCTGTCCTTTGATAAAAAGCTGGTAACTGTCATTTCCTATCTAACATCTCCTTTCCATTGGACTGGCTCTACTGGTTTGCTTTCCTTCTATCGTATATTCATTCTCATTCCAAAAAGGATTTAAGATTGCTTTAGATATGAAAGTCAAAATAAAATAGCATCTTCCATATATGGATCAGATTTGGATCAAGTAACAAATTCTATGAGGAGTGAAATTATTACATAGAAATATTTAAAATAATGGTAACAGGTAAAAGCTTTAGGCTTCCTGAGGTCACTGAGAAGAAAAGAGGTCTAGTGTCTAGAGAGAGGCTGTTGTTGTTATTCTGAAAGCTAGCTCACTCTTTTTTTTTTTTTTCCTATTGCAAAGAGAGCGCAAGTGGGAGAGGGCCCAAGGGTGAGGGAGGGAAAGAATCTTAAGCAGGCTCCACCATGAGTGCAGAGCCCAACATGGGGCTCAGTCTCATGACCATGAGATAGGAGATCATGGCCTGAGTCAAAATCCAGAGTAGGATACTTGACTGACTGAGCCACCTAGGCACCCCTAAAAGTAATTTTTTTTTCAGATACTGAGATATGAGTAAAACTTTCTTCCATTGTATTGGGGTGCCTGGCTGACTGGGTCAGTGGAGCATGTGACTCTTGATCTTGGGGTTGTAAGTTCGAGCCCCACATTGGGCAGAGGGATTACTTAAAAATAAAATCTTAAAAAACAAAAGCAAAACTTTTTGCCATTGTGATATAATCTATACAATTTTTAAATTTTATGTTACCTTTTTATTTTTAAAGACCTTTTTATGTTTATTTATTTATTTTGAAGGAGAAAGAAAGAGAGAGAACAGGGGAGGGGCAGAGAGAGAGGAGAGAGAGAATTCCAAGCAGGTTCTGTGCTGTCAGTGCAAAGCCTGAGACTGGGCTCGTATTCACCAACCGTGAGATTGTGACCTGAGTCAAAATCAATAGTTGGCCACTCAACTGCCTGAGCCACCCATGTGCCCCCGTCTATACAATTTTAAACCACACTTCCAGCCTAAATTTCAGTACCTGTTTTGTAAGCTCTGTTCAAACTAAATGTGTAACACTAAAGTTCCATGTAATAGAAACACATTAATGAGCAATGTGATGAGGTAAAGTGAGAATATTTATAATGTTCTACTCATCCAAGACATTCTAGTATACATATGTATATGTATATGTGTGTGCGTAACCAATTCAGAGTCAACATATGTATGTTTTAATGGAAAGGAAGAAGACTCCCCACCTGCACCATCAGTTTATAATCCCTCTGTTCTACTAGTGAAAATACCTCTGATAGTTAAGCTTCTTAATAGGATGTCTAACACGCTAAGGTTAAATAGGCTTTAGGAGTAAGGCCTGAAATGTTCCCATAAAGTATATAAATTTCAGGATGTTTTGTTATTTTTAATTTTGAATATTTAAATAGCTAATATCTTCTCATATGTCAAGCATCTAAAAATATAATAAGCTATAAATGAAAAGTCTCTACCTCATCCCTCATTTTGCTCAGTTCCTATTGCTTCCTTAACCAGTACTATTAGTGTTTTTGTTTTCTTTCCAGATTTTTAAAAAGTATTTCTCCCTTGTTATCTTGATAAATCCAGAGCTATGAAGCCTAAGTATTACTTGAATTAAAGAGATCCAAAACATTTTGGTATTCTTTTCCAAGAGTAATTTCTCTTCTTCCCCAACTCTGTCATACAACATACACTTTGGCCAGTTGGAATGAAAGGTCCTGACTTTTCCTTGGCTGGAAGGACATTACACATATTCTAATATCACACCTCTTTCTTTATGGAGTATAATGACTAAATTGATCATTATCATCCCCCACCGAATTTTGTTCCAGTGTTGAAACTCTGGCATTTCTGTGATGCATTTTCTTGCAGTTAGACTACACTTATTTCAGAAATAGCATGTGTTTTTTTAAATTATCTTAAGGCCAAATATGAATGTTTCATTCTTTACAATAAGTTTTTGTCTACATTTAGATGAGACTGTTAACTGGTATTCCAGTAGTGAAGAGGAAGAAGGAAGCAGTGTCAAGTCAATACTGAAAACATTACAGAAACAAACAGAAACTCTAAGGAATCAGCAACAGCCTTCCACAGAACTCAGCACTCCTACTGATCCAAGACTTGCTAAAGAGAAAAGTAAAGGAAATCAAGTTGTTGACCCTAGACTTCGTACTATCCCAAGGCAAGACATGAGAAAAGCTTCTGAGTCGGCCCCTCTGGATCTTAGACTTGCATGGGATCCCAGGAAATTAAGAGGGAGTGGAAGTAGTCACATAGGATCTTCCGTTGGAACAAAGTTCGAGTCACATCATGCAAATGCTGGCTCTGTCAAACACAAAAGAGGAGATGATGATGATGAAGATACAGAAAGAGAATTGAGAGAAAAAGCTTTCTTAATACCTTTGGATTCTTCCCCTGGTATAATGCTCCAGGATCCAAGGTCACAACTGAGACAGTTCAGTCACATTAAAATGGATATTATCCTAACCAAACCCAACTTTGCAAAACACATCGTGTGGGCTCCAGAAGATTTACTTCCAGTCCCCTTACCTAAACCTGACCCAGTATCTTCAATCAATTTACCTCTGCCCCCTCTTATAGCTGACCAGAGGCTCAATAGGTTATGGAATACAAAAAGTGATCTTCATCAGAACACAGTGCCCATTGATTCAAAATTAGCAGCCAAAGCCAAAATTAACACCACAAACAGAGAAGCCTACCTAGAACAATTTGGAGACTTACATAGTTCAGGAAGTAAATTAGGAGATCCTAGGCTGCAAAAAAATTTTGATCCTAGACTTCATAGACTGCACAGTACAGAGTCTCATCAGGCGGTTATGAAGGATTCACATACATTAAAGGGTGCCCCTCATTTAGCCAGATCCAACCCTGGTTCATCACAGCCCTCAGGGGCAGTAACTAGCAATTCTGGTTCTGGGCCTTTGCCCCCATATGCCCCTAAACTCTCATCTTCAGCTGGCCTTCCACTGGGAACTCCAAGTTCAGTTCTTAGTGGCATTAGTTTATATGACCCTAGGGAGCATGGTTCATCATCTACATCAGAGCAAGCAACAGAAAATGCAGAGAACCAGAAAAAAAGTGGTAGTTTAAAAAGTAGTGACAAAAATGAACCTTCTCCTGGAGAAGCAATCCCATCACAGAAAACCAGTCCGAATGTGGAAGTCACTGTTGACGGGCCAGCTGACCCACAGTCAGATAATCTCAGGAGTTCTGGTGTGGTTCAGGTCCCAGCAGTGCACAGTCTTCCTATTCAGGCATTAACAGGCTTAATTAGACCTCAGTATAGCGATCCAAGGCAGTCAAGGCAGCCAGGACAAATGAGCCCCACCCAAGAAAATGATCCCAGTAGAGAACCAGATGACAAATCTCTGAAAGAGGTTTTTAAAACTTTTGATCCAACTGCTTCACCATTTTGTTAGCTATTGCGTACTTAAGCAATTCTTTTCACTCTTGTGACTATTGCAGTCCTCTGCTGTTTTGTAACTGGTTTACCTCTATAGTTTATTTATTTTTAAATTATAAATACTTTTCAGCTGCTAGTATCAGAACCACATGAAGTTATATCCTCTAAAGCCTGTGGTATTTTATATAATATTTTTATAACTTTAAGAGACTGTAGTAATTGACATAGAAACTTATCTATCATGTTAGCTTCGGTAAAAGTACTTTTATCATAAATAAACCATCATGAACTCAACACTCTGCCCAATATATGCCAGTTGTCTTTCATAATCAATGTTTAGATAAACAATTCCCACTTTTATATGGTTGTTAGTTTCAAGCAATATGATGTACATTACTTTTGAGCAACAGTATTTTGACTAGGATCTTCTCTATTTGTCAATCCAGAACTGATTAATACGTAATGCTAACTGCTAACTAAAATGTAAAATGAAGTAAAGAAAACATTTTTAAAATCACAATTAGCAGAGCAATCCATATTTAAGGGCATCACTTTTATTAGTATTGGCAATATTATTTGTGTAAATGAAGCATTTGAATGTCCTATCTTTTAAAAGTATTTTATCGTATACTGTATCATAGAAGTTGGAGATACATAGATTGTTTTTGCTAAAGTGGAAAATTCCCAAGTTCTCTAACATAACTTTTTAAATGTAGTTTTTCGTATTAAATAGTTATGAGTTATTGCTGTGTTACATTGTGATGTTTATGTGTTTCAATGTTTTTTGTCTTTAGCAGCATAATTTATATTACTTTTTCAAATGATGTAGCTGCAATAATTGTATTCATCATGACTTTGGTAATTTTTAACAAAATTTTAATAGATTCAGTGACAGTCTGTAGTGATTATTGCATTGATAATGTTTTAAATGTCCAGGTTCTATATTTTTTCTTAAATGGCAAGAAAACACAGAGATGGTATAATCAACTGTATATGGCTACCAATAAAGAATCTCTCTCAGATCTCTCCTGACTGACATTCTGTAACAGAGGAGACTGCCTGATATTTAAAGTATTTAATGTCCTCATAGATTGGAAATCTCCTAAATTGATTAGAAATTGTATTTTTATGAAAAACAATTTGTACTCATTTTTGTGTATTTATTGCAGTATATGAGTAATGGGAGCCCTATTTGTTTTATACATATATTATTTATAACGGAAACTGAGTATTACACTAATATTCATATCTTGAACTGGATGTGTGTGACAGTGTTTGCTGGTAACGACTCCAATAAGTAACTTGAAAACAGCGTTTCATTATAAAAGATAATGAAAGTGGGGGAGATCGATCTTTGGATGAAAACAGCTACCCTTGAAAAGTAGTTTTAAAAACACATAGCAAAATATTTCTGTGGGAACCTAACACTCAGAAAGCATATGTTAAATATTAGTACATATTTCTCCTGTTTACTTCTTCATGTTTTTTCTTTTTTGTGCTTTGATTCCATACTTAAATGGAGCTGCAGCTAAGTGAACACAGTGCTTACCGCAGCATTGTGTTCCAAGCGGAAGGACAGTTGTTGGGGGGGATGTGAATTTCTACTATTTATATTTTGGTTACATTGTTGCCTAAAACGGCTCTGGATAACATTTTTGGTTTAAAAGGTGTACTTTAAAGCCACCATAGAAAGTATTTTCTGATTTACTGTCCATATGAACTTTATTGTATACACACACACATATACATACATATATATAATATTCCTTTATCAGAGAAAAAGTCAGTAAAATTGCTGAATTTTAGTAATTGATAATTTTAGCAAATCCTTAATTCCCTCATGTATTTTATAATTATATTAAGTAATGCCATTTATATCTTAAATATCATACAAAAAAGCTAATTTGGCTTGTTAAAGATCAAAATAGAATCCAAATTCTTAACAGAAGATCCTTTTTACCAAGAGAAGTTGAAATATTAATTAAAAAGTAAGGTTTAAAAATCATTAATGCAAATTATAATGTTCACTTGCTCAGTATTCTTGGTCCCTGTTATCTCAGTCAGTGTCCTAGAGGCTATTTTATAAGAAAGTGTGGACTTAGTTTAAAATGTAACAATATATTTTATATGAAAATTTTATAATTATGTTTAAAATAATTACTTTAATTTGTGGTCTTTTTAAATTGAGATAACTTTAGCTGAAGGGATATTCTGTCGTATCCTGTCAACTTAGATTATTTTTATCTTCTTTCCTTTTTCTCACCAAAATCGAATAAGTAGCCATTTCCCCTAATGAATAAGCTCCTTTTAAAGATGAAATCGGTGTTTGTTAGAATCCATGTAAATTGATTTACACCAGCACACTGTAAAGTACTTTATGTCCCTGTTCTTATAAGCCAAACATTTACAGATAACAGAAATAACTTGTGTCCTGAAAGAGTTTGGATGAGACTCACTGACTGAGATGTAACTTAACTATTGATACTGTTTTGTGGCAGAAGGTTTATCCCTATTTACTGTGATGTTGAGTGGAATGGGATATATCAGGGTGTTACATTGGAAATACCCAGATGACTGTGATTTAGATTGGGCAACTACTTTCCCATATCTTGTTTAGTCTTTGCCCAAAACTCCTGTCTCTGGAGCTTTCCCAGTTAAGTAAGACCTCACTCTGAACCCTGAAAGAAAACCAAATATTGGAGTGATTTCAAATTCTGCTCAGCAATTAGATCTGCTTCTGTAGGACCCTCTGTTACCCAGCTGTATATACCAAACTCTAGCATTAGTGTGCAAGCAAAACATCCTAAGTAGGCGATGATATTTGCTTAGGTTTCTGTGTGTCTTTTTAACTTGCCATAAGGACTTTAAATAGTAGTTTTCCTTGCCAGTCCTACTTATTTTAAGAGTGGAAGAATAGTTGATTAGTAAAGAAATCCTGCATAAGCTTACGTATAAGCCACTTTGCTGAATTAATTAGAAGAGAGAGGAGAAGGAAAGGAGAACTTAGAAGGGCTGGTTTTTTTTAAAGAACCATGAATACATATTCTTGTTCTAGATTGATATATGGGTGTTTTTTTTTCTCAAGGTCCAGTTCTTTATCTGTGAAATGGGTATAATTTTGACTGCTCATAGATTTGATATAAAGTGAATGAATTATTACTTTAAAACATTTTAAAGTGTAAAATTGGTTTATAACTTTTACAAACATAATCATTATACTTCTGCTAGGGTGCATTAAGCTGTACAAATTCTAAAATAACGTGGTTTGTGTGGTTCACCAGTTTTATGAAGTTTCAGATAATAATACATTGAAGACACAATAGAATTGTGTGAGAAGTTATTTTGCAGAATATTAACCCATCAAGTTAACAATTCCCTTTAACATTTTGTGTGTTAGTAAGACATAGGACTTTCATATTTTACAGCTGTAGGGACTTGTAGTGTCTATTCAAGATCTGACCACTCTGCCCATTTTGTACAAGTTGGATATTGATGGAGGGTTAAAAATGCTGTGACAGTCCATATTGCATGGTGTATTTGCTTCAGTTAGAGCATGTGTGGTGAGGGCAAAGTGGCCAATTTATTCATTATAAAAACCATTGGTCTTAGAAACAGCAGAGATGTTTACTCCCACTTCTTATGTATTTCTGCAAGCACATGACTCAGAGGTATTTCTGAGTGCCCACGTGCTTGAGAAAGGTATCATTTTCCTTTGGTTAATGGCGACTTAAAGTTTAGAAGTTCCTAGGGACCTAGATGTGAGGTCTTGTTAAAACCTTTCCAATCGCACAACACAAAGTCTTAAGGTGGAGATGTTCTCCCTGAGTTCACCCTTCTGCGCTTAAGGGCTATGTCTCAGAGGGGTGGTGTGTGCTAAAGGCTGTACCTTGGAAGGGTCGTCTGCGGTCATGAGGTTGGCTGATCGGGCCCCTGCACACTTCAGTAATTGGGCTTTTTGTGAATATCTAAAATGAAGAGTTGTAATTATCTTTTCAGAAATGGGTTGGCAGTGTTTGATCATATGGTCAAAATTAAGTCTAGTAGGATATATAAGTCATTAGTAAACTTAGTTTAAATAAGGCTTAGTTTAGGAAATGTAAGCTTTAACAAAATGTAACCAAACAGGACTTGAGTGTCTAGAGCTGTTTTCCTCACGTGTGTGTTATGCTTTAGCATTTATGAAATGTCTTTACCCACGGTAGTTTAATGTGACTTACAGAACCAGTTTTCAGTAGCTACCAATCACCAAATTGCTGGGCTTTTGTTTTGTTTTGTTTTGTTTTTGTGTTTGAGTATGTTATTTATCAGCGGTATCTGCCAGTTGTAACAAAGCCCATATTAACCTTCTTTTCTTAGAAAAGATATAGACCTAAAAAAGGACTTTAGGTTAACATCACCATAATATTTAGAATTTCTCATTTTTAAATAAGAAATAAAAAGCACATTTTAAATTGCATTTTATGCTTTTAGAGGCAAGACCACTATGTGCCTCCTTACTTTGCTGTTTTCCCACAGCAACAAGCCTAGTGCTAGGCACACAGGTGGGTGCTTGTGTTAATTGCTTGCTAATTGCTTCCCAGTATCCTCCAAGTTTAGATTTTGATGTGGCAGAGCCATTCCATGATTGTATCCAAGAGTACAATTCATAAAGTATACCTCTTCAGTGGACACAAGGTACCTACCTTCTCTTTTTTGTCTCCTCTCCCCCTCTCCCAACCAAACAATGTGAAGGTAGGGTTATGGCAGCTTTACTTACTCCAAGAGTCCTCCAGTTTTACAAGTTAACTTGACTACTTTATGGTAGAAATCTGAATTGATCAATAATTTATTCCTGTAGATCTATGAAGGATTCATTCTTTCTGTAACCAGAAAGAACTGCATAATCAGAGACATCTTTTTATTTTACAATATATTTGTCTAATTTATCTGTTCCTGTTCTCAAAGTATCAACCACAGTTATGAAGTTATGCCTAGCCTGGTGAATTTCCAGTAACATTAAAATGTTTCTTTATCCCAAAACCGTGGAAGGTCATTTACCCTTTAATGTCAAGAATTGGACTCTATATTGGGTCCTGCGTGTTGCTTAATACCCTTCATTACTCTTTGGAATAGAACAATCATGTGTCGCAGTGGACAAAATCATGTGGGCATAGAGAAAATCTGTCTATGTATTTTATGGGCTTGTTTATCCTGAATCTTGTCTTTAAAACTTTAAATTTGTTGGAAAAGGTTAATGTATAGCTAATACAGCATTTTAGAAAAATATTAGCTCTGAATGATCGGTCCCCACACTTGCTGGCTCATTACTGATTTTAATACCTCTGTGAGGGTATTAAGGTTGAGAGAGCAAAAAAATTTGCATTACCTAATATTATTTTATCAGAGGTCTGATATATAGTTTATTGTAAAAGAACGAAATATATAGAGCACCCCCAAAAAAATAACTAGCCATGTTATTCCCAAACCTCCATTATGAGCAATATTTTCGTGTTAGTTGTCAGTGATAGACTATACATTTTATATGCTTTTTAAATAGAGAAAGTGAAAAATAATCATTGTTACCAGAGGTTTTTGTCCACCTCTGTTTTACAGAAGTTTGCCTTCCATTTGTTTGAGAGGGAAGTCAAGTAAGATAGGAGAATATCTTTTCAGGAGGTAGAATGATATTTCCTTATAAAAGTGACAATCAAGAAATAGTCATTTGTATACTTAACTTGCCAAAGTTTTAGAAAGAATTTTACATTCCTGACCCTAAATCCACTACCCCACCCACCCAGGATTCAGAAAGGGCTCAGCACAGATCCAGGTTTCCAGGGCCCAGGTCATTTTGTTTTCAGTCCAGGGCCTCTATGCTTGCACATGGCAAAGGCATGGATGGCACTTGTGCCCTAGGACGCAGTGTGTGTCTGTTTGGAGGCAGGGGGGTGGGGTGGGGGGTGGGGAGTGATCTGTGTTCAGACTTATGATTGTCCATTTTCTGTCACATCTACAGGTACTATCTATGGGCTAAAATGCAAGTTAAACCTATTCAGAATGAGGTGGGATTTTAAAACAAAAAATTACTAGTGTTATTATTTCATTTCCCCAAGTTGTATCTCAAATGTTGGGGAAATGCTGCCTTGACTGTTTCACTTTGCAAGGTTTTAGTAGATACCAATTTAGTAAATTAACTATACTGTCTGTTCAAGATACCAGCAGGGTGTATTTTGCTGAATTGATAAATTACTCTACTTAAGGACTAACAAATCATTTGGTAAAATCGGGAATATTATTTCTTTTCATTTACTAATAACTTTCCAAGTTATGTTCTGTTGTTGAAAGTTTCTGTAATTTTTTTCCTGTCACACCTTTCTATTGTCTGACCTTAAATAAAAATGTTTCTAATAATATCTGTCTAGCACTGTGTTGCTTTCCTTTAATAAATCTTCTTCCTTTAAAGATAGAATACAGGGAAGCATGTACTCATATAAGAACTTACAAATGGAGCCCATCCCAGGGCTTCCTGAAAGAAAGAGATGGTAGTCCTTCAGTGTATCTGAGGTACAGAGATTGCGCTTCCCGTAGCCACCCAGATCAAAGCATCTTACATCCTCTATTTCCTGCGACTGCCTGCATTCTGGATATGTAATTATCTCTTACGTGAGCTCACATTCATTTTCTATTAAAGGATCTGAATCTGAGAGGTTGCTAGCACATGTACTGCTTAGAGCGGAGCAGGACACCTCAGGACCAGAGCGGGACCTCATCACAGAAGGAGGGCTCAGAACAATGGGGGTATGTGCTTCCCTTCGAGGTGAGGAGCAACAAAGAAGTGACTGATAACTTTTCATTTGAGTTTAAAAATGTACTTTAAAGGCACCATAGAAAGTATTTTCTGGTTTATTGTCCACATGAACTTTATTGTATACACACACACGTATATATACATATATATAATATAATGGGGTAAAGAATTTGAAGCAACAAAGGCACCTAAACAAAGTTGCAAATTAGAGAGGATAAAGGGTGACAATGTGGAGGAGAGAAGAAGTGGAGGTGGGGGAAGGGAGCAAAGGGAATAAAAGGTCGCAGTCAGCAAAGGGGAAAACTGCAAAAAGAAAGCCCACAAGGGAGAGAGTGTCAAGAAGGAAGAGGTCCCTGGAGGTAGATGAGTCAAGAACTCAGGGAGACCAAATTCTGAGAAGAGCCCATGGCATCTGACAAATTGGAGAAAAGAAAAATGAAAAATTAAGCCAGATTTTTGAAGGATTGGTGGGTGGTAAAGAAACAAAACAACAGCGATAGACTAATATCTCCAGGAACTTGGTTCTGAATAGTAGAAGACCCAGGGAATGTTTCTGAAAAAAAAAAAAAGGAGACTCAAACATGAGCCAGAGAAAAGGGAACTCAAAAAGAGAAGCAAGCACTTCCCCTGCTGGCCAAGAGGGAGTGACAGAGACTAGGTTATACACACATCCTGCATCCGCAAAACAGCCAGATAAAACATAAACAGTAGTGTTCAGAGTTGGACCCCAGGCAGCATAGGACACTCACCCTTAAGAAAGATTAAATCCAATAGGCAAGTGCTCGCTTCGGCAGCACATATACTAAATCCAATAGGCAAATTCACACTTCTTGCAGATTTCAATACCCTTCACTCAAAATGGATAGAAAAAGTAGAATGAACATCAGGGAACATCACGGAAGACTTGCACAACAGCGTCGATCAACTTGCTCCAACTGGTGTTCATAGAACATTCCACCTAACAACAGCAGAGTGTACATTCTTTCCTACTGCATGTGGAACATTTATTGAGATAGACTGTACCCCAGGCCCTAAAACAAAGCCCGGTAAATTTAAGAGGATTTAAATAATGCAAAGAATGTCTTTTGACCACAAAGGAATTAAATCTGAAGTCAAAACAGAAAAAATATCTGGAAACCCCCTCCCCCAATACTTTGAAACTAAATAACACAGTTGCAAATAGTCCATGAGTCAACAGAGAATTCAAAAAGGAAATCAGAATGTATTGTGAGAAAAAAAATAGTAAAACTTGGAGGCTAATGCTAAAGTAGTGCTTAGAAATCACTGCAGTAAGGCAGAGAAGGACAAATATCATATGTTTGCACGTATAGGAGGATTAGGAGGAACTTAACTGAGGAACCAGAGGGAGAAGAAGGGGGGAAATGGTGGGGGAAAGGGAGAGAGGCAAACCATGAGAGACTCTTGAATGCTGACAAAAACTGAGGACTGATGGATGTGGGGGGAGGAGGGATGGGCATGGAGGAGGGCACTTGTGGGGATGAGCACTGGGTGTTATGTGGAAACTAATTTGACAATAAACTATTTGTAAAAAAAAAAAAAAGAAAGAAAGAAATCACTGCAGTAAAAGCCTGTATTAGAAAAGAACACTACAGAATAATGATCTCTGGTTGCACGTTCAGAAACTTGAAAAGGAGAACAAGTTAAGCCCAAAGTCATGATATGAAATATCAAAGAGGGGCACCTGGGTGGCTCAGTCAGTTAAGCGTCCGACTTCGGCTCAGGTCATGATCTTGAAGTCCGTGAGTTTGAGTCCCATGTCGGGCTCTGTGCTGACAGTTCAGAGTCTGGACCCTGCCTCGGATTCTGTGTCTCCCCCTCTCTCTGCCCCTCCCCCACTCTCATTCTCTATCTCAAAAGTAAATAAACATTGAAAAAAATTTTTTAAATAAAAAACCCCAGAAATATAGGAAAGAAAATCAATAAACCAAAAGTTGGTTATTTAAAAAGATAAATAAAATGGATAAACCTCTACATCCATCTTTCAGAAGAAAACCTAGGAGGAAATCTTGTGACCTAAGTATGGCAAAGAGTCCTGAGCATCTGAAAAGGCTCACATCACAGTAATCATGCTGAAGGAAAGAAGCCAGAGGGGAAAGAATACTACTATATGATTCCAATTTTTAAAAAATCCTAGAAAATGCAAGCCAATCTTCAAGTAGCCACACAAACCCGTCCTTGTAGGGAGCTAACACAAACCTTGGTTTCCCCATACCTTGAACTTGACTGACCTCCCCAGTGTAACCTACACATCTTTTAGGACCTGGCTTCCTGTACAACTGCTACTGTTCTCACTTCGCAACACCTTAATAAAGGCTTAAGCTAATGGGGGCCTGGATGTTTCTCCCCCTCTTCCCACAGTCTCTATGTGATGTTCCTTTGAAGCCCAGAAACAGAAGTATCGTTCCCAGGGGATCAGCCTCACCAGGGGCCCAGGGACATTCCCCCTCACCGAGAGGACTGCCAGGGCAGCTCTGTGCAAAGTCCAGCCCCGGTCACACCGCATCCACCCAACCCACATGCCACCCTGTGTCCCCATGGGCTGATTCAGCCTAAGAGTTACTCCCCACTCTGGGCTGCCCATCTCAGGGCCAAGGCACACACATCACCAGACAGTATGACTCATAGAATACTTCTCAGCCTTTAGAATACTTCTGGAACCAGGGCTGCGAGTGTTGGAGGACCTTCTGTGCTTGTTTTTCGCAGGCCCAGCTCATCATAGTCCAGGTCCGAAGTTTCTCGAAGTCTGTGCTTTAGCAGTTTTCTTCTCCACTGCACACAGAAGGCAGCAACTTCCAGTTCTTCTGGATCGGAGGAAGGCTGTCTCAAGCCCTGGATGAGAGAGAGAGGTAATTACGTGTCCTGGGGACACTGTGCACACTTTCCTAGGGTCAGCTGACGTGAGCTCTTACTTAGTTAGCAGACTCCCCTGACTGAAGGCGGAGCTCATTTTCTGACACATTGGCCCTAATTTCTTTTTTAGTTTGTATATGTATGTATGTAATCACTGTACCCAACATAGGTCTCAAACTCATGACCCCAAGATCAAGTCATATGCTCTTAGGGCGCCTAGGTGGTTCAGTCAGTTGAGCATGAAACTTTTTTTTTTTTAATATTTTTATTTATTTCTAGGAGAGAGAGAGAGAGAGAGCGTGACCAGGGGAGGGTCAGAGAGAGAGGGAGATACAGACTCTGAAATAGGCTCCAGGCTCTGAGCTGGCCGTCAGCACAGAGCCTGACGCGAGGCTCGAACCCACGAACCGTGAAATCATGACCTAAGCAAAAGTCAGACGCTTAACCTACTAAGCCACCCAGGCGCCCTGAGCATGAAACTCTTGATTTCAGCTCAAGTCATGATCCCAGGGTTATGGGCTCGAGCCCGGCATTGGGATTCTCTTCTCCCTCTCTCTCTCTCTGCCCCTCTCTGCTCACACACTCTCTCTAAAAGTAAGTTAGATTAGGTTAGATTAGATTTTAAATTAAATTTAAAAAGAGTCACATGCTCTTCTGACTGAGCCAGGCCAGGCGCCACTGGCCCTAACTGAATAGAGATCAAGGAATTGTGTTTGAAGGCATCCTCTTAACTAAAGCCTACTCATTCCCCCTCTCATGAAAGAAGCACAACAGAACAAAGGACCTTACGTGGGTCAGGATCAAATGTTCTGAGAATGTAGCCAATTAAAAAATTCTCTCTCCACCCCAAATTCTGCCTCCTTTTGGATCTTGCTTTCTTCATTTTGCGTTATGCAAATTATCCATGGGTCTTTGGCCAGTGGCTTACACAGAGCCGGGACACAGGTGCCCACGGCAAGGACACAGCCCCGCCCTCAGGTTCTCCTGCACTCAAGTGGCCTGGAGACTGGCCTGTGGGGACTGGCCCACCGCAAGTGGTGCTGCAGGGTGAGCAGGAGGCTGAGACGGTGGTCATGCCAGCAGGGAGGGACTCTGCTCCCTAGGGGCCAGGCCTGAGCTCTTTCTTCTCTTAGGCTGTAGGAGACTCTGGAGCCCATTTTTCAAATGCTTCTCACCAGGTATGTCTATTTGACGTGCTCTTTGAGCTTACCTGGTACAAGTTGCTTTAAACTTGAAATTTTTCATTCTATTTATTTAGCACCTCTCCATGCACCAGCCCACAATTCTAGGTCTGTGGCTTCATGGAGTGTACTTTTTTTTTTTTTTCTAATTTTAATTCCAGTAGAGTTAACATATGGTGTTACATTATTTTCAGGTGTACAATACAGTGATCCCACACTTCCATGCGGCAGCCAGTGTTCATCACAATAAGTGCACATGGAGTTTGTAATTTCTTTTAATTAATTCATTTATTTATTTTGAGAGAGAGAGAGAGAAAGAGAGGCAGAGAGAGAGGGAGAGAGAGAATCCCAAGCAGGCTGCCTGATGACATAGGGCTCGAACCCACAAACCATGAGATCATGATCCGTGCCAAAACTGAGTCAGAAGCTCAACCGACTGAGCTACCCAGGACCCCTGGAGTTTACATTTTCATAAATGTTCCTTTCAGCCTGTGACCCCAAGCCGTGGTGCCGGGCATGTGTAGTGTCTGCCAATGCCCGATTTTGGGCTTAGCACTTACCCGCAGACTTGCAGCTTCTGTGGTCCTCACGGTCTTGGACACAGCCCGGAGGAGCTGCTGAGCGTTTTCCAGCAGGAGCTCTTCGGAGGACTTGCTTCTGGCCAGAGACGCCTTTACACTTGAGAGTTTACAGGAAGAAAGCAATGTTACACCAGGGAAGAGATGCCATCTCAAATACTGTAAGGTTCTACAATGTGAGCCTCTTCCAGAAAGCGGGATGCCTTTCTAGGGACTATTCAGAAGAAAAATGTTCTGAAGGCAAAATGTAATATTTTCAAATCAAATTAGTATTTTAATACTGAGAAAGTATGAATCAGACAGTATCGACAAATTAACAAGAAGTATGTTTTTTAAGAAAATGACTGAAGAGACAAAGCAGAACAAATACCAACATTCATATGTGAGGAGGGCAACAAGAAATTTTGTATACGATTGTACGCAGGACTTAATAGTTCTCAGTGCACCTGGGTGGCTCAGTCAGTATGAAGCATCCACCTTTGGCTCAGGTCATGATCTCACGGTTCATGAGTTGAGCCCCACACCAGCCTCTGTGCTGACAGCTGGGAGCCTGGAGCCTGCTTCAGATTCTGTGTCTCCCTCTCTCTCTCTGCCCCTTCCCTGCTCGTCCTCTCTCTCAAAATATTAAAAATTAAACAAAAAAAATTCTACTCAAAGATCAGACCGGTACTTCCTAATTAGAGTGCACACCTCAGTGATATCTGTTTTATAGTGAATGTAACTGGATTTAGTTACACAAGTCATTTCCTACAAAGGCAAAAAAAGATGTTGTGAAATTCACCTCCTTTAAAGGATTGAGGGCTTGATAAATATACCTGTCTTCATCATGTCTTTTTATTTTCCATATTCTGATGCACTGACATCTTAGGGCCTTGCTGACACCGGAAAAGACTGCCCCTTGCAGGGTTTGTCACTTCCTAGAGTCAGTAAACAACTCACTGGTACTTAAACCTGCAAGCCAGCTGGTCCAAAGCCCTGCCTTGAACACCTCCTTTGTGAAGCTTTTACCCGTGGGGCCTCCTGGGGCCAGGGCCAGGTACCAGACAACTAGAGATAATCTCTATATTCCAGGGCCCGTTGAATATATCCAATGTGGCCTGTCCGAAATCCATTTGCCTTCTTCCCGTCTTGCCCATTCCTTCCCGCGAAAACTCCAGTGAAGGCTCTTGTCAGGTTCCCCCCTTGCTCCCTCTGCTTTTTGACCAACTCTGGCACTTCACTGTGTGACCCTGTGTAGCACACTATGCCTCCTGTTCCTGGGGATCTTCTTCCTCCAGGATGGTCATTTCCTCATTTGCATGTCTCACCATACCTTGTTGGGAGCCATTCTGAGCCCACTAGTCGAGAAAACTCCTGGTGAGGTTAAAGCAAGTTTGCACGGTCTCTTGCCAATCAGATGGCGACCGATATCCACCCCCACTCAATTATTTCTGCTTGAGCACTGACCCCTAAGGTACCTTGCTGATCAATATCGGGAGTGGCTTGTCCCCTTATTCTGGTCCTGGTAGGATGATTGCACCGTGTGAAGGAACTTATTGTGGGAACTTCTTCTTTTGATTATGGGAACAGACATCGTGTCTCCAGAAGGCCCTGTTTCCCTCCATACTTTCCCTTGAGCTATAAACAGGCTATTGACCCTTACTCATAAAAGATTGACTTTTACATGTACAATTCTGTTTCTACCCTTGCATTAGTCCAAGATGTTCATACAGCTCAACATGTAAATCAACTAACCAAAAATGTCTCTCATGCCCTAGCTATTCAAGAAATCATAAAACTAGACACAAAGGTAAATGCCCTCGAAGAGACTATTCTATATATTGGAAATGAGCTAAACTCTTTAAAGGTATGGTTGGCTCTCCGGTGCCGTAAAGAATATAACTGGAAAATCAAGTCTTGCCCAGAGGCAAAATGCCTTACTTAGAGAGAAGGAACAGATAAGGACAGAACATAAGTTACTACATATCCCTTTGCTAACTGATGGTGTACAGCAACCCCTTCCCTAAGGCCTACATTCCACAAACACCTTCCCTTCCCCTGGCAGCTGTGATGAGGATGGATAAGAGTATCTACAAACCTATGACTTAATCTTAGTGTTATTAAAATGTGAACACCCCGTTATTTTCTTAGTTACTCAACCTCACTATAACTGGGGCAGTTCTGCGAGAAGACTTCTGTAAAGCCTGTTTCTGTACATTTTCCAAAAACATCTTATCACAAAGAGCTACCCATTGTAAAAATTCCATTTTCTGATGCCATGTTAACATTTGACCTATAAATAAAGACACCAAAACCGACAGGATGGAGATACCTGCCTGGTGATCAGAAAGGATCTCGGGGCTCTCTCACTCTCTCTCTCGCCAACACCGTCCATCCTTCAGGGACCCCTGGACCTGTCGGAGCCGACCTCCGACAATACCTGCCTGAAACAAATCCCAGGTACCCTCATAACTTGACCTGGAACTGAAATGCTAATATTGACTGAAGTTCCTGTGCCCTTGAGTAGCTAGCCTTAAGGTGATGATGTATTATTTCCTGGAGAGGAGTAGCCACATTTTACTTTTAAATAATTAAAAAATGTGTATGTGCTGGTCTTGGCAATGTTATTTTTTTTTTTGAAAAAAAATTTTTTAATGTTTTATTTATTTCTAGGAGAGAGAGGGAGAGAGACAACATGAGCAGGGGAGGGTCAGAGAGAGAGGGAGTCACAGACTCTGAAACAGGCTCCAGGCTCTGAGCTGGCAGTCAGCACAGAGCCCGACGCGGGGCTCGAACCCACGAACCGCGAGATCATGACCTAAGCAAAAGTCAGACGCTTAACTGACTAAGCCACTCAGGCGCCCCTTGGCAATGTTATTTTTATGTCTCATAGCAATGATAATAGTTTTAGCTATCAAACTTTCCCATAATATAAGAATATGACAAATGCAGGGGGTGCCAGGATGGCTCAGTCAGTTGAGCATCTGACTCTTGATTTCGGCTCGGGTCGTGATCTTACGTCCATGGGTTCGAGCCTAGTGTAGGGCTCTGTGTTGACAGTGTGGAGCCTGCTTGGGATTTTCTCCCTCCCTCCCCCTCCCCCGCCTTCCCTTCACCCCAAATAAATAAATTAACTTCAAAAAAAAAAAAAAAAAGAATATCAGGACGCCTGGGTGGCTCAGTTGGTTAAGTGTCTGACTTCAGCTCAGTGGTTTGTGGGTTTGAACCCCGAATCAGGCTCTGTGCTGACAGCTCAGAGCCTGGAGCTTGCTTTGGACCCTGTGTCTCCCTCACTCTCTGTCCCTCTCCCACTCATGCTGTCTTTCTCTCAAAAATAAATATTAAAAAAAAAAAAGAAATGAAACCATTCCGTTCCATGCTGACATTATCATGTTCTATATTGCCAACACAAAAGCTGTTCTAAGGAGACAATTAATAAAAACTGCTCAGCTCCAGAGTCTGGGCACATTAAATTAATAAATCTTTACATGAGCTCTGTATCGGTATAGCTTTTCTTAGGCTGATGACATTCATAGTGCTTTCACTTTGCAATTAATGTATTTTTAGATAACTGGTATTTTGGTTAAATATGCCTAGTATAAAAACTAATAAGAGAACTCATGGTCAAAATTTAACTGTGGATATAAAGTAGAGATCACTCATTTATGAACTCTGATGTGATGGGAGGGCTCAGGACCGCTGGAGCAGGTTCACAGCGCTGTGAAGCAAGGGGAGCTTTGAAGGGGAATGGAAGTCCTGATGTATTTGGTTTTTAAACAGCCCTTATGGTTACTCTATGTTCGCACCTCCTCAGGAACTAGTTTTCCATGTTCAATCTTTTTTTTCCTTTCATATTCATATTACCCGATACAATCTTTTTGAGATAAATGGAGAAATGACAGTGGCTTAAAATTATTTTTTTGTCCTTTGTAATACTCCTGTATATTTTCAACATTTGTTTGGTATTCTCAACATAAGTGTAGACTCTTGGGGGAAATATTTTTTAAAGTATACAAAAAAAAAAAAAAAAAAGAACTGCCTAAGCCCTCCGCCCGGCCCTGGAGAAAGCAGAACACAGCAGTCACAACTGAAGCTGTTTCCTACCTGGAGATGATACGAAGCTGGTTGCTCATTGTTTGAATCTGCTCTACCACACACAGAAGCTCCTGGGAACATCTTTGATCTATGCAGTTCTTAGCAATGATGCGGATGAGTCTCGCGAAGTTTTGTCCAGAAGTCGCAATTTTCCTAGCAGAGGTAATGAGCTGGTCTTTTGTCTATATCAAAGAGATGAAAGACTCAGAAGCAGGTAAAACGTGCCCTCACAGGTTTTCCGTAAGAAATCAGCGGGCAAGTTGTAAAGCACCCCAAACTTGCCTGGGACAATGTACTTCAGCCCCAGAATGAACATGTCTTAGCTTGTCTTAGCTTGGTCTCAAACCATGATCTCCCCAATCTTCTCCAAAGACTTTAGGTAAGCTTGAAGCTTCAAGAAGCTTACTCTCCTGAAAGCCAGCAGAAGGAAGAAGTCCGCGCCCCTGCTTCTGTGGGGGAAGCACTGAAGGGAAGGCAGCCCAGCCTCCTGGTTGTGATCTAGCCCCTTTTCCATGGGAGCTGAGGCCTGCACTAACTCAGGGTTAGTTTTCAGCAGGTTCAGGGCAGAAATGAGGGCCCTGAGAAGGGCCAGGTATGGGGAACATCCAGGTGCCAGGGGATGTGGGCTGCAACAAAGGATGCAAAGGACTGCAGAGCTTCTTAGATGGGAAATGATCCTTAATGGGCTGGTGACAGAAAACAGCACCTTTTACCCAAATAAAATCTTCAACACAATGGTGTATGTTGAAGCAACAAATAGAAATAAAAGACAGAGACAAGTTCTTTGCATCCCCTAGCTCTCTCAATGTACTAAATGTGGGTTTGATGACCTGATTTCAGAATCACTGGTCTTTAGGATAAGAATGGAAAAGAATACGAAAAGAACAGGGGAGGGGAGGGTGAGAGAGATCCCACCTTTCCCCCCGGGGGTATTTTATACAGTATACATTACTGCTACAGCCCCCCAGGCTAGACAAGGACTGAGGAACGGCTATTCTCTGCTGGCACACGGAAGGTGTTCCACAAGTATTTGTTGAGCAAATGGGGATGTGAAATGCCTCGATTTGTGGCAAGTCTACAGTGAAATCACCTCCAGGTGGCAAGGGGAAGGGCTCCCCTGAAGAAGTCTCCGAGATGCCAGAGCAAACCCAAACCACATGAGAGTAATCTTGTGTAGACCTCCACCACGAAACGAGGTGCTTACCTTCTCTGTCTCTCCAAAGGAGACCTTCTTCCAATTTTCCCACCTCCCTCCTGGTCTCCTCCAGCTCGGAGCTGAATAGCTGCTGATATGGTTGGTTCTAGATTTATGTTATGGGATCGGACATTGTGCTTCAGGAAACCCTAAGCCCCCCCCAACCCCTGTGCTGCCAGTTTCCCCCTCACCAGCTATTTTAAATTCTTTTCTCTGTTTGACATTGGTTGTTGAAATCTGGGAGGTATTAACATTGAGATGTGGGAGGTTTATGAGAGAATTCTGCAAAGGCACCCATTTTACCAGGCGCCAGCCTCACTGTGAAAAATTATCATTTGAGGCGTCTGGGTGGCTCAGTCAGTTAAGTGGTCGACTCTTGATTTCAGCTCAGGTCATGACCTCACGGTTTGTGAGATGCAGCCCTGTTACTGTCAGTTCAGAGCCTGCTTGGGACTCTCTCTCCCCGGCTCTTTCTGCCCCTCCCCGACTTACAGGTGCTCTAGATACATAAATAAACAAACATTTTGAAAATTATCATGTGATTTTTCTTTAGGCATTTCTCCTAATGTGTGCAATTCCCGAGGGAACTCCATGGGGTGGAGGATTAGTATACTCGTGGGCCCTCAGCCACACAGCACTACCAGTACCCAAGTCCTATATAAATTAGAATATCAGAGCTGTTTGGAAAGACAATGGGAGTCAACAGGAAGTAACCACTCCCTGTTGTGATGTAATGACCCTGGAGCAGTCAGTGAGAAAGGCTGAACAGGGCAGGGCAATGTAAGGTCTGAGTCTTGGGTGTGGTGGGAGTGCTGGGTTTGAATCAAGAACAAAGGTAAAGAGGGACGCCTGGGTGGCTCAGTCAGTTAAGGGGCCAACTTTGGCTCAGGTCATGATCTCAGTGTTCATGGTTTCGGGCCCCGTGTTGGGCTCTGTGCTGACAGCTCAGAGCCTGGAGCCTACTTGGGATTCTGTGTCTCCCTCTCTCTCTGCCCCTCTTCCGGTCACCATCTCTCTCTCAAAAATAAATAAATGTTAAAAGGAATTTTTTTTTTTTAAAAAAAAGAAGAGGGCTAAAGAGAGTTAGGATGGCCACACAGCATTGATGGTGGTCTCCAAAAGCCAATGGAAAGCCACCCCCCCACCCCCACCCCAGGCTTCGGTGGCCCAGCAGAAGGTTGCAGCTCTGTTACTTCTATTTGGGGGACTTTTTCAGGATGTAAATAGCTCCCTTCAGCTCATCCCCAAAGGTAATTCTGGCAAATTACCTTCCCCTGATGCAATAAGACCAAGAGTTAGTGATTGAGCCCAAAAGAAGAGGGGAAAAGAGAAGTGAACTCTAGGACACACCCAGATTGAGGAAGAACAGAGCAGGGTAGCACGCTACAATCCCCTCAGTGGCTACAATCCCCTCAGTGCGTGCAGTGTGGCCCTCCCTTTCTGGGAGCTGTCCTGCCTGGCCTGGTCCACCTCTGGCAGGGCAGCAGGCTGGTGGGGGCGGGGCTCGCTTCTTCCCCCATGGTACCCAGCCCTGCCACCATGGTGGCCCGCTGAAGGCCAAGTACCAAGATGGGTCCTGTCCTCCTCAGACTCCGAGCCATCAGGAGCACCTCCGTAGCCATCTCGCGGGTAATCTGGATGATTCTGCTCCCCCCTTCCACGTTGCCATCCTCTGGGAGCAGCTGGTCGGGCTCAGGGCCCTGCCAGGCCAGGGGGCCTGCTGAGCCAGGTGCTGGGCTGCGGGGCTGCTCCTGCAAAGGGACAGGGCACAGCTAATGAGACTCCCAATGCTCAGACCTTGAAACTCCTGTGCGGTGTCAAGGGCCCTCTTGCCGCTTCTTGAATAAGAGTGGGGGCAGTGCCTGGGCGGCCCAGTCAGCTGAACATCAGATTTCAGCTCAGATAGTGATCTTGCGGTTCAGGAATTCAAGCCCCAAATTGGCCTCTCTGCTGTCCGCACAGAGCCTGCTTCAGATCCTCTGTCCCCCTCTCTCCCCCACTCATGCAGTCTCTCAAAAATAAACAAACACTAAAAGAAAAAGTTAGAGTGGGAGTCAAGAGGACTTCCTGATTTCCCACATGCTGGCAGCTCAAGGCAATTTTCTCCACGTAGGTAGGGAAACGGTGAATCCCTATTCCTCCGTGGTCTGCTCATCCAGAGC
>JAESUZ010000612.1:0-32818 GCA_017311185.1 Proteles cristata cristata
ATCTCTGGCACCCATGCCCGGCTGCCTCCAGAGCTGCCCTTCTTGTGTTCTTGGGGAGCACCACTGCTACCCTAACATCTAACTTCCTCTGTACTGCCTAAAGGCCTTAGGACTGAATACTTTAGGAAGAGGAGAGGAGGGGGGCGCCTGGGTGGCTCAGTCGGTTGGGCGGCCGACTTCGGCTCAGGTCATGATCTCACAGTTCATGGGTTCGAGCCCCGTGTCAGGCTCTATGCTGACAGCTAGCTCAGAGCCTGGAGCCTGTTTCAGATTCTGTGTCTTGCTCTCTCTCTGACCTTCCCCTTCTCACGTGGTCTCTCTCTCTCTCAGAAATAAATAACATGTTTAAAAAAAAATAAAAAAAAAAAAAGGAAGAGGAGAGGAGGGGGACTTCAAATGACTAACTCCCACAAAGGGAAAACAATCACTTTGCATTAACAAAAGGATGGAGCAGAAACTCTAACCAAACTGTCAAAATGAACATAACTGGTAATGGCATCAATTACTACCATGAGGCTGTAAGGAGGGTACGGCATCAGTTTTGGGTGTTTCTACCAAGAGCACCACTGAATCTCATCATGAAAAACCTTAGACAAGCCCACACATGAGAAGTAAGAAAGGCTAAAGAGCTACCCATGTGAAAGAAAGCTAAGGCACTGTGACAGTTAAATACTACTCATGGTCCTAGACTAAATTCGGTATCAGGAAAAATACAGCTATAGAAGAAATGAATGGGAAAATTGAAAAATCTAAATATGGATTGTAGATTAGAGAAAAATATCTGTTTTATTTTTCCTGATTTTTGATATTGATAACCATGGTTGTATAAAATAATGTCCTCACTCTTAAGAAATACACATTGCAACATTGAGGCATAAATATCCATGACATTTGCAGCTTACTCACAAAGGGCTCAGAAAAAAATGTCATGTATAAACACACACTCATATTATCACACACTCATGCAGCAATAAAGCAGAGGGGACAAGCCTTACTTGTGGAACCTCGGTAAAGAGTATACAGGAGTTCCTTTCATTACTACTGCCAACTGTCCTGAAAGTATGATAGCATTTCAAATAAAACAGTACTAACAATAGTGGTTGTCTTTAAGTTTATGGATTTTCTTTTGTTATTTAATTCTGCCTACTCTGTTTTCCCTCTCTTCTAATTATCCAATGTACACATATTTATGAATAGCTAAACCCTTTGCTTAAAAGAATAACAGTATCAGGGTGGATTGGTGGCTCAGTCAGTTAAGTGTCTAACTTCTGATTTCAATTCAGGTCATGATCTCGTGGTTGTGAGCATCGGCTCTGTGCGGGGCATGGAACCTGTTTAAGATCCCCTCCCCCACCCCACCATTCACATGCCTGTGTGCACACGTAGTCTCTTTTAAAACAATTTAAAAAATAATCATGTATGTTCCCTCATAATTTTTTAAAAAACATAAATCTTTTTAATGGGCTCACTGACAGAAATAAATTCTAAAAAACAAAAAGTACCCACAAGGTGTTTGCTACTAGATATATTCATTTTTTTTAAACTAAGTCTATGTTTTTTAATGATCTACTCAAATACAGCAATCTTTATATGTGAATTTGAAAAGCCTAAGTAACCTACAAACATTAGCAAGTGTATTTTTTTATCTCTAAATAAGCCTATTATTGCTAACATTTACAGAAAAATCTTCGAAAATTAGGACTCTTCTTGAACTCTGAATATGCATCAAGGTGTGAGAAAAACCAGACTCAGTGAACAAAATGTGTCACACAACTTTCAATTAATGTTTCCAAACCAACAATCCTTAAGTTGAATACTAAAATGGTTTACATAGATAAGATTTTACAAATTAACACTTAATTCACTTAATTTTTCATGACACTTTTAAAATTTTAGCAATATTTCAGTGTCTTTCTCCAGTCTGAATCTTTCTTTTTTGCTCCACCTAATATCAGTGTCCACGTTCATTCTGCTTCAAGTAAATCTGTCTCCCTAAACTCGAATTACTACTTTTCTTGACAGTCACACTTGCCTGGTCCAATCATTTTTTTCCCTTTGAATCTTTTCCCAAACCTATTTGTACTATGGCAATTCTTCTTAACTGGCTAACATTAGTGCTTCATCAATTTGGAAAACCAATAAAAATTAACAAAATCTAAAATTACTATTAAATTTTCATAGTTTTAATCCCTACTTATTTAACTATTTATTTGCAAGGCAGTGTATTAGGATTTATTAGGAATTCAAGATATTAAATATAGACTTTTTGCCTTTGAATATTTTATAAATCTTGGTTGTATAGACGCGAATAAAATGAAAAACAGTTTAACATCTTAACTATATTTATGTCCCAATTACACGGACTAAATTGGAAATATTAACAAAATATCAAACATTTTGAATATGTTAGACTCAAATTACAGAAGTTGCAAAAATACAAATAGTCCTACTAAATTTATTATATTACCATTTTGTTTAAGATATACATCACAATTCTAAACCTTACCTGATAAGGCTGATGTTTTCCGATATCCATCAAGGCTGGGTAAAATGTCTTTATAATACGGCTGAATACATGTTTGCAGATGTAAACTGACCATTCTTCCAGGGCATTCAGACCTACTTCTGCCAATGGGGTATAGCTCAGGCCCAGTTTAAAAGCCATCTATATGTTAATACAAACAAGGTAAACTGAAATACAGAAAATTTAACATTTAAAGAAAAAATACCAATTAGTTGTGGTTTCTAATGAGTAAGCCATTCCACTGACAGATACTGCTAGAGATATTAGGTGCATCCAAGGTCATTCCTGGGAAAATAAGCACCACCAGTCTACGCAACTGGTGTTATAATGCAAACTTTGAACACATGGTAAGTTTAATCTTCACATCCACCTGTCAGGGAAGCTCTGAGAGGCCAAGCCAAGGGTCTCAAGTCCCCAGGCTACTAAGTGGCAAAAGGAGGACTTGAGCCAGGGTGTCTGATGCGTAAGTACCTGCTATAACTGCAGAGGCAAGACCTTAAGAGTTCCCGTGTTTTCTAGAACACAAAACATTATGTGGAAAAAAAAAATACATCTGCTTGAAATAACGTATCTACCTGCAGTGCAGGAACGTAGGCTCTAATATCAAGTTCAATGATGTCATGTGGCAGGGACAGAATAAAGCCCAAACAGGAGACCAAAAGTTCATCTTTGTATTGCTTCATTTTAACGAAACCTTAACAAAAAAGGAAAAGAAAAAGACAGTGCTGTGCTCTGAACAGAGTCTATAATCTGAGAATCAACTAAAAAATAGTTATCCTTCTTCTCAAATACAAAAAGTGATCACACAGCTTTTATATGACATGGCTACTATCATTTACAACGTAAGTACTGATCTCCAGGAAAAACTCATCTGCTCAAGTACTTAATTCTCATTATATGGAGACCTAAAGAATCCATTAGTTTTGAGTTGACATCATTTAAACTATTTAATGAAAACTCAAGGGACTTTTGAAGGCCACCAATTTCCTCTCTTAGTACTTCCTAATCCCCAATCCCAATCTCAATTAAGCAAACCAATTTTTAAATCATTAGGTAATTTATGATTACTAAGATTTTTTTTATCAACATACTTTTATTTTTAAATAGCCCATGAAAACACTGGATAAATCCTTTAAAAATTACCTCTTTACCAAATTTCGCAAACAAAGCAAAGCAAGAATATTTTTCTGGGTCCTCAGGAGACTGTGTCTGACTCTTTGGATCAACTCCCTGTTGAATAAAGCAGTAAATTAGTAAAGTGAACAATATTATGTAATTCTGTGACCTAATCTAGCAATTCCCAGTCTTATTTTTTTTTTTAATTTTTAATGTTTACTTATTTTGGAGAGAGACAGAAAGAGAGAGCGCGCAAGCCGGAGAGGGGCAGAGAGAAAGAGGGACACACAGGATTCAAAGCAGGCTCCAGGCTCTTAGGTGTCAGCACAGAGCTCGACATAGGGCTTGAACTCACGAACCGCGAGATGAACCGTGACCTGAACCAAAGTCGAACACCCAGCCACTGAGCCACCCAGGAGCCCCCTCAGTCTTACTTAAGGGGTAAATCTATTTTCCATCTTCATTTTGCCAAGGTCTTAAGCAGAGGGGGAAAAAATCGGCTCTGATAACACTTTAGGCAGAGGCCAGTGAGAAACAAAACCTAAGGTAAAAGGCGAATGACTATTCAAAAGTCAGAGGCCTAAGTCCATTACCCCTTTCCTGTCTTCTAATACATATACCTATGAATTGAGAGACCTGCTCACCCTGTAACTAACTGACTGGACCACTCGTGATAAACTGGAGCATTAGGCACCCTAATCTAGATACTCTCCAGTGTCACTAGCCACCAGATCACCTGGGTAGCCTATTAGCATGGACTGTTCAGCCTGGCCCCAGAGTTTCTGATGAGCAAGGTCTGGAGGGGACACAGATTTCTCAGGCAATGCTGAGGCTGCTGGTCCCAACACTACACTTTGAGAACCTTTGTTAACCTCTGTTAATCTCACCTTATTGGCCAGGTACTTGTAAATCAGAACAGAAAATGCTACTAACGTTTTTACACTGTCAACCAACTGCAACTCACACTCCTTGTAAAAGCACAGAAAATAAAATAAGACTTTAATTTTATAAAATAAGACTCCAATATAATATTTTATAATGCATTTATACATACTCACGCAACCTAAAAACCCAGGAAGATTCAGTGTCCGTACAAAAAACCACTCACCTCAAAATATTTTGTTTTCTTGGCATTTCTCACAGCAACAGAAAGCAATTTGTAAAAACCACTGATGAGAGGCAACCGTGTAGACTGCAAAATTAACTCAAATGCAAATGAATAGACCCATGGCTCAAAATATTCTACATGTTTCTCAGGAAGAATCTCTCTGTAAAAACAAATCAAAAGCTTAATGCAGACGTTTTTATCATATTTTTATTCTGCTTCAAAATTATAAGGGATATTATTAAAAAGGCGTATGATTACATTATAAAACATTTTTATATTCCTTTTCTCTGGAAGATATATTTTTTTAAGTTTATTTATTTATTTTGAGAGAGACTGAGTAAGCATGTGCATAAGCACAGAGAAGGCTCAGCCAGAGAGGGATAGAGAACCCCAAGCAGGCTCCACACTTTTAGTGCACAGCCCAGCATGGGGTTCGATCCCAGGAATCATGAGAACATGACATGAGCCAAAACCAAATGTCAGATGCTTAACTGACTGAGCCACCCAGATACCCCTCCCTACCTGAGGATCTTTTAAACAGAAAACAATGATAATTCTAAGCTGGTACATATAGATATATTTTAAAGATTCATAGAAGCAATTTTAGATTTTAAGTCTTTTACTGTTTCATCTCATATATCCAGAGAAGTCTTTTTCTTAGAGCCAATAGCTGGTGATTTCCACCCTTAAACAGTTAGAATTTTTTTTAATACCTGCAAATTTCCACCAGGTTAATGAAAGCTGAAAAATCTTTGGGTTTAGCAGGGTGCAAGTTAGCCGCTGGATCAGAGGTCGGGATCACCAAAATACCAGCTGCTTCATTTTCATCCTTAAAAGTAGATGTACCCAAACAAACACTTTATCAAAGTGAGAAAAGTATATATGAGTCCTCAATTACAGGTAATACAATTTAATAAAGCTTACAATGTATTAAGATGACAGAGCTCGAAAACATTAAAGAAAATAACACAAAGGAAGTGAGAAAGTGAAGGGATTAAAGAATGGTACAAATACAAAAATATGAAGGGGTAGGGCTATAACTTCTTGAAGGAATTAGCAATGCTGCTTTGACAGAGGTAGAAGTTCAGAACATCAGAATGTGTCCATAAGGACTCGGAGGTTTCAAACCGACAAACAGGAATAGTTAACAGTATTAAGCGACAGTACTCACTATGAGCAGACTATGCCTATGTTATCAGTTTCAGGTGGAAATGTTAAACAAGTAGTTAGAAATACAGACTGGAAGCTGTAGAGGAGGATAAGGGCAGATGCCAGGTTTACTGGAGAAATGGTCGCAAGAGGTGACCACTGCCCTACTGGAAGTAAAGTGAAAGGCAGGAAACAGACGAGAGAAAACAAGAAGAGAAAGAAAGTGCAAGGAAGCCACTGAAGACAACAAAAGTGACAAGGACATGTGTCCTAAAAAGCAGGTTTGCTGGCTGACATAGTTCCGGGAAGTCCCTGTTGGCAAGTTTTTTAATGAAATTATTTTAGACGTACGCAAAACATGAAAACTACTGCTGTTTCTGTCAACCAGCATAAAAAAACAGGACAATACAAATGCAGTACAGTTACTGCTTCCTTTATCCTCTGCATAATCCCTCCATTATCTTTTGTCTAACTTCACAGTATTACAGTGGAAGTGCTATGTACTATGTCCTAACGAGCATAATCTAGTCCAAGAAAAAAATCCCCGAGCTGAAAAGCAAATTAGATGTTTCCCACTGGAACTTAAGTCCTTTGACACTAGGGTCACTCCCATCGTGCTTTCCTAAAACACGTCCTCAGAGAAGAGCACAGTGGCTTCTGGCTGGCAGGCTTAAACCATGACTTACCTCTCACACAGGCCAGGAAATCTGGATACAGGAAAAAAGGAGGGTGTATTCTTCCTTTCCTCCCTATTGCCTATATTCTACTTTCTCAAGAACACATTGAACGTTCTGCACCCAAAGTCTGGAGTTTCCTCAGCTATAAACAAAAGGAATCCCAGGGTTCCCTATCCTACTACAATAAGTCACCTTTATACAAAGGAATACTTGACTCCTTACTATTCCTAAGAAATGAGTAACAAGCATAATAAACAACTTTTAAAAAATAAATGGTTTTCAAATATTAAACATAGAAATTACTTTTTGAACAATCTAGAGATAACATTTTCTACACACTGAGCTATTTAAATAGCCAAGTATCAATGACACACATGAATGCTGCAGAGATCAATTTCCTCTAATAGTCAATAAATGTGCTATTTCCCCCTGGATGCTTACATCCAAAGAGAGCTGCTATAAAAATGAGGCAAAATTATTATTGACAAAAACTTCTAACCTCATGTCCCCCAGCGTTCTGTTTCTCTAGTGTAAGATCCAATTTCTCAATAATCTTCAAAACTGATTTGACAAATTCATCATATAGCAAACGATTCAGACTTTGAAGGGAGGGATTCACAAAGAGAAATGCTTCATCTGCTAAAAAAGAATCCTTTAAAATAAAGAAAAGTATTCAACTTGAAAATTTTATACAAAAAGTATCAATATCCATATTAAATTACGATGCATCTATGTACTTGTATATTTGGATATTAGAGCAACTTCTGTGTAAACTGTAGGAGATTTACCTGGAGGTTTTCAAGCTGCAAAATAGAGACACTTTCCAAAATTATTAGGACAGTATCATTTAAGTCAGATAGGACTTACCTATACGTACGTTAACAGATACTTACTAAGTACAAAGTAGCAAATGAGAAGATTTAGGCCAATCCTCATCAAAGCATTTATCCCACTTAATGTGTGTGTGTAAAAACACTTATGTATACTATACACACACACATTATATACATGTTGATACAAATACACGTGCATATATGTTTCTATATAACCATGCTTACATACATATAAACATACATACGTGTGAATCAATGCTCACCTATCCTCAAACTGAACTTAAAGGTATAATTTACCATTTCTTTATTTTAAAAAAATTTTTTAAATGTTTTATTTATTTCTGAGAGAGAGAGAGAGACACTGTGAGCAGGGCAGAGTCAGAGAGAGAGGGAGACACAGAATCTGAAGCAGGCTCCAGCCTCTGAGCTAGCTGTCAACACAGAACCTGGTGCGGGACTCAAACCCACAAACAATGAGATCATGACCTGAGCCAAAGTCAGACACTTAACTGACTGAGCCACCCAAGTGCCCCATAATTGACCATTTCTTTATAAGTAAAACTACTCTGGTGCACCTGGGTACTCAGTCAGTTAAACATTGACTTGGTTTCGGCTCAAGTCACGATCTCATGATTCATGAGTTCAAGCCCCATGTCGGCTCTGCACTGGAAGCACAAAGCCTGCCTGGGATTCTCTCTCTCTATGTCTCTTTGCCCCTTCCCTGCTTGCTCTCTTTGTCTCTCTCTCAAAATAAATCAACATTTTAAGTGAAACTATTCAACTATTCCAAAAATACAAGCCAATGGCTCTGCCTTTACTCAGTCAAATATTCTATGGAACTTAACCTCAAAATAGAGGAATACCTAACACCATATACACTAAAGAAATATTGTAGGTAAAATTACAAACACTGCCATACTATTTTATTTCAGTAAGAAAACAACTAAAAACTCCTAAGACAGAACAGAAATCATCTACGGACATAACCTGTTTTTTCTAGGGTAGAATGCTTTGCCAAAGTTTATGCTGAAATGGTAGCCAGAACTTGGCTTAAAGCAGACATTAGAGAAACATCTATCAGAAACATTAAGCAGGAGGCATTATTCTCATCGTAAATGACATAAAAAAACCATGCACCCATCTTCTTCACACTACTGAGTTAGATCTTCATCTTTTTTTTAATCTTCATTTTTAACAAATAAAAAAAGAATAGCTCTTCCATGGTGATAATATTGTTGTACTTTTGTTACATAAGAGGGTGGATCTGTTAGGAAGAATAACTTAGCATCAAACATACTACCACTGGCTACTCACAGATGAAATGAGGACTTAGCTATAGCAATTATTAAGTTTACATGAGTTCTATGATTTTGTTCCTACAGTACAGCATTTAAATTTTTTACTACATGAAGTACTTTGAAAATAAAACAACTGAATAGTTAGTAAAATAGAACTCTGAAATTTTTAAGTCTTAAGGGTAAAACTATGGAGACTAATAAAGAGGAACTAGGGTACTTTCGTGGCTTTAAAATAGTCATTTTACCATCATCTGGTCACAACTCAGGAGACTTCTAAAAAGATCCAAATAGTCTTTATATGTGGGCACTTTCCATCTGCCAGTTCTAACTTCCCCTGATGCACGGTAGTCTTCAGATTCAGACTCTGCACCCTGGGCAGGAAGACAACACACCAATACTTACTGGTGGATTCACAAAAGAATCATGGCTGCCAGAATGTTTTGATTTTCAGAATTTCCTAAGCTAAAACATTCTCTCATCAGATACCAATTTGATTGAGGAAGATAGTACAGCATGATAGGAATATACGCAAGCAAGCTAAAAAAAAAATCATAATTTTTCTAACTGGGGCTATAATAGTGATGAATTAAAAAATCTTTTAAAACAGGGGCGCCTGGGTGGCTCAGTCAGTTAAGCGCCCGACTTCGGCTCAGGTCATGATCTCATGGTTTGTGGGTTCGAGCCCCGCGTCGGGCTCTGTGCTGATAGCTCAGAGCCTGGAGCCTGTTTCAGATTCTGTGTCTCCCTCTCTGACCTTCCCCTGCTCATGCTCTCTCTCTCTCTCTCAGAAATCAATAAAACATTAAAAAATTTAAAAAATTTAAAAAAAAAATTTAAACAATGCCCAAGGAACCTGTTAAGGTCACTTACCTCACTGTCCTATGCAGGTCCATCTCCCACCTCATACTACTGCCTACAACTTCAAGTAACTAACATATGCCTCCCATGATGCGCCTAAGTATTCTGTCTCAGAGTTCCAAAAGAGAAGCCACTCCCTTCTTGTAAAAATGTGTAAATAACAGTAAGTTACATTTAAGAATGTCCCATAACTGGGGCGCCTCGGTGGCTTAGTTGGTTAAGCGTCCGACTTTCGCTTGGGTCATGATCTCACGGCTCGTGGGTTCGAGCCGCGCGTCGGGCTCTGTGCTGACTGCCAGCTCAGAGCCTGGAGTCTATTTCACAGTCTGTGTCTCCCTCTCTCTCTGACCCTCCCCTGCTCACGCTGTCTCCCTCTCTTTCTCCTAGAAATAAATAAAAGTATTAAAAAAAATAAAAATAAATAAAAAAAAAGAATGTCCCATAACTGAGGAATTTATTCACCTGAAAAAATAGAGGCATTATGTCCTATAGTTTTCAAACTACGAGGCATGGCTAATAACTCAAAAGGCCATTTTTGTATACTTACAGACTAAAGATCCCATCATCACTTCTAACTTTCAGTGACAAAAGAGTAATTTTCAAAACAGATTCAGAATTTACCTTTTGAAGGATCACGGGCTTAGAACAGATTCTGATTAAACCCTGATGCACTGAAAAAATAAAATGAAAACAGAAATGAAGGCAACATCACAAAGTACAACCAAACACTCAACAAAAATGAAAGCCACTATTTACGAAACATAACAACACCTCCCAAGCTTTCCCTTAAAATCTATCAATACCTTCCATGTAAAATTTTAGACTATTAAGATTCAGGAGCAAAAGGGAGAAAAAAGATTTTAAAAAAAGGATGAAAAAGGAGATTCTGATCCACCAACACATTAGTTCCCCAAGAGGCATCAAAAGATACAAAAAATATCTATATCAAACAACATGCTAAGTATTCATCATCATAGAAACAAGAGTGAGTTCCAAACTTACCCACAGTACTGATGCAATTCCAGAGAATGGGTCCTTTCCCCCGCAACGCCAGGAAAACTTTTACTATGGCTTTACAACACACTGACTGCATTTTTGGACTATATTGTGGGAAACTGTCTATCTGTGCCACAAGGAGATGTTCCAGAACAGGAGTATACACCTCAGGAACCTACCAGAAATGGACAGCAAACTAAAAGTTACAGGAGGAAATAAAGGAATAATATAAATATCTAAAATAATTACAACTCAAGTAGACACACATTAGATAAATGAAAAACCGGCCTTATACCTAATCTACTAAGAAGGTTAATAGTGTGATTGCCTAAAAAAGAGTAAAACTGTCTGATACTTAAGGTGCAATTCTACCCCAAGCAACAATCTTAATCTTTTTAGAAAAACAGAACAAGTAACAAATTAATTTTCCTGCTTTGGATAACTAAAAGTCAAGCTTCATGACAATAATTAACACAAAATACTAATTAAAAATGTCACCTTGATCACAACGGTGCCTATACTGAATACATATAATTCCTATGACTTTGTCAAATTATCTGAAGAACTGAATTTAAATATTAAAATAGTGCTCAGCTTAACTGACTGTTTCACTTACTGTATCAAGGTAAAGCAAGACACTTGCAATAGACTGGAGGAACCTTGGCATGTGGTAAATGTGGTCATCGACAGTGTCTGTCTGGGTGAGGAAGAGCTGTTTGCAGCGCTGAATAAGTTCTACATACATGAAGTCAACATCTTTCGCATTTATAACCTTGCAAGGCTTTCAGAAAGGTAAACAAAAGTATCAATCTCGTCAATGTCAAAATAATAAGATTTAAAGTGTCATGTTAAGCCATATGATTATAAGCTGAATATGAACAAGCTTTTGAATGGAGATGAGACAGTTATAAAATAGAGCATATCTCATAAAGATGCTTCTTAAAATACTCTGTAATGATATTTTAAGTATTTATACACAAAACATCTAGTGATTGTCATAACTATTCTAGATACTGCTTAGATGGTAACTATCAGAGACCAATTAGATGCAGTCTCTGCACCATGAGGCTAATCCCCGGGAAGGAGAAACAGAAGTGAACTCAAAGCCGGAATACGCTACTACACCACACCACACTGCACAGTACACCCAGAGCTACCTGCATCACTCATAAATCTGATACTACTACTATCCAGCTTCAGATTTTACAAAGGCTTCTTTGCACTTCAGATCTAATCGAGCTTCCCTGAGGATCTGACTAGTTAATCTTTTTAGAGTCCCTCTCTCTTTATTCTTGACTATCACACTCCAGCTACACTGTGAACATATCTAACCAGTAAACAAGTTGAAGTAGGTTAGACTGCTGTGTATAAAGTTAAAAATTCCATGTTCTCAGGGAGCCTGGGTGGCTCAATCGGGGTTGAGCATCTAACTCTTGATTTTGGCTCATGTCATTATCCCACAGTGGTAGGATCAAGCCTTGAGTCAGGCTCTGCACCAGGCATAAAACTTACTTCATATTTTCTCTCTTTATTCCTCTTCCCCTCCCCTGCTCACACATGTGTACACGTGCAAACTCTCTTAAAAAAAATTCCAAGTTTTCATTTACATCTGAGCCTTCTCACATATAGGTTCTTCTGCCCTAAATATATTTAAAGGACCCAATAAAGACTAATAGAAATCAAGATTTTAAAAAAGCAAGAGGTAGAATGATCATTTGGGAGCAAATAAGGAAATTCTCAGATGGAATGAGTAGTAAGAGTAGAAAGGTGGGAAGAGGGACCTTCCTTCCCTGAAAAAGGGAGTAGATACTCATGGGCAGATCTGTAGAGAGAAAGGTAGCAATCCATGTTCTCTATAAAGTAGAAGTCACAGAGATCTACTAAGAGGGAAATAACTATCGTTCCTATCAGTATTCTTAAATACACTCCTGTCATAAGAATCTCTCTTTCCAAATTACTGTGTGACACCAACTAAAATTCTACTTCATAAATAATGGGCAGTATACTGTAATGAGTTGACTTCATAAATAATGGGCAGTATACTGTCAATGAGTTGCCTTTATATCATGGCTCCGTCAATTACTGTGTCCTTTGACAAGTTACTCAATTTCTCTGGGTTTGTTTCCTCATTTGTAAAGTGGAATGAGAGCTTGTAGGAGAGTTATGAGAATCTGAGGTAATATATGTACAAAATCCTAGTACATAGTTGGCACTGAAAAAACAAGTTAACAGCAAAGCAAGTAACAATAATATTGTCACAAGTGTGAGATGCTGTTCAAAAACAACACATCATATTCCTTTAAACGTTCAAACGAAAATAAAAAAGATCAGAGTAAATTAATGAGCCACATACTCCTGCAAAAAGTCCGTATCCACGAATTGCAATAGATAAGTCCTTGCTGTTTGAATCCATGTTCCGGATAATTCCGTAGAATTGCTCCATAAAGTACTGCAGCTTATTCTTATGCATTTCTGCATCTTTTGCCACCATAGAAGAGATCTGCAATTGCATAATGTTTGTTTTTTAGAAATATTTAATACCAAAACAAAGGACTAAGAATCTAGACAAATGTAAAAAGGCTAGATTGGTTAATTGGATATTATCAATATGTTGTTATAATTCCACACAATTGCTTTTACTGACAAAGAACTGCTGCTCTCATTTGCTCAGTCTGCACCATGTTCAGAAAAAACACTCACAAACAAGCCTTTATTACACAGGATACATTTCTCCTACAAAAAGGGACTGAAGATGAGAATGCGTAAAAACCAGGTTTTGCATTTAGGCTCCCCAGTGTAGCAGGAAGCCTGGTTAGAGCCCATCTGTATCTCACAGTGTGTTGTGGAGTCCTGCACACCCAATGACCAGCGAGTTCAGAAGTCAACTGACTCAGTGTCTAAGTAGGGTAACACAGAACAAGAGCTCAGAACTCACAGTCAGAAAGAAAGATGAAGCATCTCATCTGTCAAAAGAATAAGCTACAAACTCTAAAGTTTGAATTAGGTGAGGCAAGGGGAAAAAGTACTTTGAGAATCCGGTAGATCTCTATCTACCAAACTAAGGGACAGGAACCTAAATGTAAGAACTAACACAAGTGTTCAAGAAAGCATTCCTAATTTCAACACAAAGCCTGTCCACGACAAGAATAGAAAGAATCATAATTATCAAAAGCAGAAAATAGGTATCAACCCTTCTATTGACAAACTACCAACACACACCCTAATCCCACACAAAACCCCAGTTATTTTAGAAGAATGGGGTATCATACTTACTGCCTCAGAATTTCCTTCTTCACAAGCATATCAAGAACACGTTCGTCTGATCTCACGGTTCATGAGTTCAAGCCCCGCATCAGGCTCTGTGCAGACAGCTCAGAGCCTGGAGCCTACTTCCAATTCTGTGTCTCCCTTTCTATGTCCCTCCCCAACTCATGCTCCGTCTCTATCAAAAATAAATAAACATTAAAATAAAAAGTTTTTTTTAAAGAACATGTTCCTCAAGAAGTAAACAAACACCATCAACTTAATCACAGAATACTTTTTCTCTTTATGAACATATTATAATGTTCTCACATTTATAAACGGTTTCTACAAAAACAAAGACGAACTTCATCTTTGACTTCATCAAGACAAAAAAGCTTCTGCACAGAGAAGGAAACAAACAGCAAAACTAAAAGGCATCCGACGGAATGGGAGACAATCTTTGCAAATGACAGATAAACGGTTAGTATACAAAATCTATAGAGAAATTATCGAACTAAACACCCAAAAAACAAATAATCCAGTGAAGAAATGGGCAAAAGATGTGACAAGACACTTCTCCAAAGAAGACATCCAGATGGCTAACCGACACATGAAAAGATGCTCAATATCATTCATCATCAGAAAAATACAAATCAAAACCACACCGAGATACCACCTCACACGTGTCAAAATGGCAAACATTAACAACTCAGGCAACAGATGTTAGCAAGGATGTGGAGAAAGAGGATCTCTTTTCCACTTCTAGTGGGAAGGGAAACTGGTGCAGCCACTCCAGAAAACAGTATGGAGGTTTCTCAAAAAATAAAAAGTACCCTATGACCCAGGAACTGAACTACTAGGTATTTATCCACGAGATAAAAGTGTGCTGTTTTGAAGAGGCACATGCACCCCAACATTTATATATCGACAATAGCTAAAATATGGAAAGAGCCCAAATGTCCATTGACAGATGAATGGATAAAGAAGATGTGGTATATGTATATATATAACAGAGTATTACTCAGCAATCAAAAAGAATGAAATCTTGCCATTTGCAACTATGTGGATGGAACTGGAGGGTATTATGCTAAGCAAAATTAGTCAGAAAAAGATGATACCATATAACCACTCATGAGTAATTTTTTTAATTTCTTTTTTTTTTTTAATTTCTGAGAGAAAGAGACAGCATGAACAGGGGAGGGTCAGAGAGAGAGGGAGACACAGAATCTGAAACAGGCTCCAGGCTCTGAGCTAGCTGTCAGCACAGAGCCCGACTCAGGGCTTGAACTCACAAACTATGAGATCATGACCTGAGTCAAAGTTGTATGCTTAACCAACTGAGCCACCCAGGTGCCCCTCATATGAGGAATTTAAGATACAAAACAGAGGAACATAAAGGAGGGGAAGCAAAAATAATATAAAAACAAGGATGGGGACAAAACATAAGAGACTCTTAACTATAGAGGTTGCTGGAGGCGTTGTGGGAGGGAGTGATGGGCTAAATGGGTAAAGGGTATTAAGAAATCTATTCCTTAAATCATTGTTGCACTCACTATACGTTAATTAACTTGGATGTAAATTTAAAAAATTAAAAATTTTAAAAGTATGGCTAATAACTAGAGGAAAAAAAGATTATTATCAACAGTCACCATGGAAATTCAAATTTATAACCACCGCAAGATAGTATCATACACCCATGAGAACAGCTAAAATTGAAAAGACCAACAATCCCTTGTGCTGATTGGGATATGGGCTGACAGAAACTCCTATGCCTTGGTGTTGAGAATGTAAGATGGTGCAACCAGTTTGAAAAGAATCTAGTAGTTTCTTATAGTTTCCTATATATCTACCACATGACCCAGCAATTCTGCTTCTAGGTTTTTACTCAAGAGAAGTGAAAGCATATGTCCACAAAAACACTTGGTCACAAATGTTCTCAACTGTCTTATTTATTTATTTTAATTTTTTCTTTAATGTTTATTTATTTTGGAGAAAGAGAGAGACAGAGTGTGAACGGGGGAGGGGCAAAAAGAGAGGGAGACACAGAATCCGAAGCAGGTTCCAGGCTCTGAACTGTCAGCACGAAGCCTGACATGGGGCTTGAACTCATGGACCACAAGATCATAACCTAAGCCAAAGTTGGATGCTTAACCAACTGAGCTACCCAGGCGCCCAATCAACTGTTTCATTTAAAAAAAACAAACAAAAAATCGAAATGGGAACAACCCGACTGTCCATAAACAGACTGTCATATTCCTACAATGGGATACTGTCTGTGCCACATTTCAGGTAGGTCTTCAGGGCCTAGCTTGTAAATTTAACTACCATTTAGAACACTGCTCCAAACAAAACTTTTGGTGCATCTTCAGAGTTTCCCATCAGAGCCAACCCAAAGAGTCTAATTCTGTAACACCTGGCCTAAACACCTGGTATTTCTAGACACCTCTGGATGCTGAGAGCCATAGCACATTCTCCCTAGCCAACAGGTTTCCAAATTTTCAGCCTCAATTCTATAATCACATCCTACCTAGACAGAAAATACAAAAGGGCAAATGGACTCTCCTTATTCTTGAAGTCATGTGAAACAAACACAACCTTCTTAACACTGACAGCTTGGCCGGACCTCTCGGGAAATAGGTTTCTATTCTACCCCGACCACCCCGACCTGGCTGCTCCTGGCTCAGAGGACACACGACCTCCCAGTCTTCTTCCTTCTACCTCCTTATGGCCGCTTTCATGTCTAGCAGACCCCCAGTCTTGCCTCTGGGGCTGTGATCAGATCTGGGATAGTCCTATATTTCTTTCAGTCCTGCTGCCACCAATGCAGCTGACTGATAAGCAAACTTTTTTAGTTAAATACTGCAGAAGTTAAAAAAATAACCTGTTTTCATTTTTCAAATGTGCACGCACAAGACTGGAATTTAATTTTTTGCAGGGAAAAAATATTTTAAAATAAAAGTTGAGTTCATACCTGTTTCAGAAAAGATTCCAGAGCTCAATGTGCAGCTTTCTTCACTTCTACATTCGTATGGCTACACCATTTTGACACTACTTCAAACAAAGAGACATAGTTGTCCATGAGGCAGGTGCTAAACTGAGATGCATGCAGGGTAAATAAGCATAAGCCAGCTGCAATCGAAAAAACCATTATATTTAAAACAGAATAACAAAAGGCAGAACAAAAAAACTAAGAAAGCTTCAGTCAAAACTAAGACTGTTCATCATCCAGATGGCCAACAGACACATGAAACGATGCTCAGCATCCCTCCTCATCAGGGAAATACAAATCAAAACCACACTGAGATACCACCTCACGCCAGTCAGAGTGGCTAAAATGAGCCAATCAGAGAACTCTAGATGCTGGCGAGGATGGGGAGAAACGGGCACCCTTCTACACTGTTGGTGGGAATGTAAACTGGTACAGCCCCTCTGGAAAACAGTGTGAAGGTTCCTCAGGAAACTAACAATAGAACTCCCCTAGGACCCAGCAATAGCACTGCTAGGAATTTACCCAAGGGATACAGAAATGCTGAGGCATAGGAGCACATGTACCCCAATGTTCATAGCAGCACTCTCCACAATAGCTAAAACATGGAAAGAGCCTAAGTGTCCATCAACAGATGAATGGATCAAGAAGATGTGGTTTATCTATACCATGGATTACTACATGGCAATGAGAAACAATGAAATCTGGCCATGTGTAGCAACATGGATGGACCTTGAGGGCGTTATGCTGAGCGAAATAAGTCAGGCAGAGAAAGACAAATATCATATGTGTGCACATATGGTGGGGGAAAGGGAGAGAGGCAAACCATGAGAGACTCTTGAATGCTGACAAAAACTGAGGACTGATGGATGTGGGGGGGAGGAGGGGTGGGCATGGAGGAGGACACTTGTGGGGATGAGCACTGGGTGTTATGTGGAAACTAATTTGACAATAAACTATTTGTAAAAAAAAAAAGAAAGGAAAAGAAAAAAAAAAGATTTTAAGAGTCAGAGTAACGAGAGTTAACAGAATGGCAATAAATTCCTTGCTTACTTTCCTCTTAATTTCCCTCACAACTGAGTACTTCCTCTGCTTTCCAGAAGAGTCTGAGAGCAAAGGGCCAAGGAATTACCAGATGATAGTTGGAAAATCTTGTCATACATCAATGTCTAAAGCCTAGCCTCAACATCTCTCACCCAAACACAATTTAAACCTCAATTTTCTGCCTTATAAATTATATATACGCATAATATAAAAACACACATACTTAGAAATAATATAATTACCTTAATAAGAAAGATCCAGGGCTGAGATTCTACATTTAGCAGCTTTATCTTTTGTGTAAACTAGTGCAAGTATTCTAGGTTTTAAAAAGAAACATACTGGAGGGAGGCAAGATGGCGGAGAAGTAAAGAGCTCCGTACTTGCACTCGCGCCCATACATCACACAGAAAAGATCTGAAGCCATTGGAAACCATACAAAACCTGAGAGACTGGGAGAAAAAAGGACGCAGAATCCACTGAGAAAGCCTTCTAACGTGAGTGCGAACCGGGGAAGGTAAAATCAGCCCGGGATCGGAGCCTCCAGAGTGGGAGGCGATCCCCCTCTACCCTCTACGGGGAGTGAGAGGGGAAAAGGAGAGAGTCCGAGACAGAAAAATCTCCGCTCGGTGCATAGAAAGACCGTACTTGCCAAATATCTGCACACCGGGTCCCCTCGCGACAACTGGTCCTGGGGGAGGCTGAGCACACAAACTGCTTCTTTGTGCCGCTCCTGGAGGTGGGGTTTTAAAGCGGAGCCCGTGCGCCTGCCGCCATTGTAGCTCCAGGGCGGCTGGGATCCCTGAAAGAGACGCGCAGACACCGGGCGTCCGCGCTCCTGGCTGGCTGGAACTCGAGAGGGAAGGCAAAAAGCTAAAAACTGGAAATTTGCCTGTGAGTTCGTGTTTCGGGTGAGGAGCCATAGAGAGACCCGGTTTTCCTCACTCCAGCGGGCTCAGGCTGCGCGGACGCTGCAGGCAAGCCCCCGCGCATGCGCACCAGAGCCGACCAGAGAAGAAAGCAGCGATCCTGACTCCGCCCCCAGAGCTCAGCAGGGAGCCTGGAATAGCCCAAGGGGGTTGTCTGGGAAGCTGTGTCTAAGGCAACTTCAGCAGGGCGCGGGCTGGGATTTGGAGATTGGAACTGGCCTGGGTTGAAGAGTGCAACCAACTTCGGCTGCGTCCCGGGAACGGGGAGTTGACACGCCAAAAAAAAAAAGCGAGCTGCAGCGCGGGGTTCAAGAAGGGACTGGAGCACCGTCACTCTCCTTCCCACAATCGCCAAGGCAGAACCCCCGCCTGAGGCATCGGATCACGCCACGCCCATCCCTGTCTGAGAGGTGCCCTCCTCCCCCCTTTTTTTTTTTCTTTTTCCTTTTTTTTCTTTTTTCTTTCTTTTTTTTTTCCCCTTTCTTTTCTCTTTTTTTCCTTCTTTTTTCTCTTTTCTCGCTTTTTTCCCCAAAACACTGACCTGATTAACTCTGGTCGCCAGCTTGCTTAAACAATCACAAGTCCATTCTGTAAATGTAAATTCTACACCTACCGACCTTTTCAGCTATTTCTCTCAGGAGTAATTAGACTATATAGTTTCTCTGGATAATTCCAGCATCCTTCTCTCACCTATCCAACCACATTCTACCCTTTACCTCTTTGAAAAAAAGTTTCTTATCCCTTCTGCCTGTTCATTCTATTTCCAAATCTGCCTTGTCTCACCCTGCCTTCTCTCTTTTTCTCTATGCTCTTCAACCAGCACTGCATACACACGGCTATTTAAATGTAGCTGGGAAATCCAGGTATATGCTTTAAACCGTTCTTTGTCCATCGGTTTTCTTCTTTTTTCCTTTTCTTTTCCCCTTTTTGACCCTTTTATGTATTTTATGCTCCCTATTCGCCCTCCCTCCTCCATCTTTTCTATTAACTTTTTCGTTTTCCCTCTCACTTTGCATGTTAGTTGAATCAGCCTGTGCGTTTGTGTGCTCCTGCTCCCTGTGTGTTTGTCTGTCTGTTTTCTTTTCCAGGGCTCCCTCAAGAAACAAGCTAGAGTACACAAGGTAGAGAGTCCCAAATATAACTACGAATAGGAAAATAAAATAACTAAGGTCCCAACAAGAGTGACCGAGGGATACCATTCAAAAAACAATCTCTGAAAGGATAGGCCCTGAAAAGTCAAAGAGTTTCTTGGATATAGCAGTGCTCATAGAATCAGAGAGCATAACAGGTCTTTAAAACCAACAAGAGCCGGAAAGCTAACTAAAATGACGAAACGAAAGAGCTCTCCTCAAAAGAAACTCCAAGAAGAAATGACAGCTAATGAACTGCTCAAAACAGATATCAGCAGCATAACTGAACAAGATTTTAGAATAATAATGGTAAAATTAATAGCAGGGCTTGAAAAAAACATAGGCGACATCAAAGAAACTATGGCTACAGACAGAATGGAAAATAAAAATAGGCATGAAGAATTAAAAAATGCGATAAATGAGATACATAATAAATTAGAGGCCTCCAATGCACGGACTGAAGAGGCAGAAGGAGAATAAGTGATTTAGAAGACACCATTATAGAAAAACAAGAAGCTGACAAAAAAAGAGACAAACTGATCCAGGAACAGGAAAGAAGAATTCGAGAGCTCAGCGACACAGTCAAACGCAACAATATCCGTATCATAGGAATCCCAGAAGAGGAAGAGAGGGAAAGGTGCTGAAGGAGTCCTGGAACAAATTATAGCAGAGAACTTCCCCGACCTGGGGAAGGAAGTCAATGTGGAAATACAAGAGGATCAGAGGACTCCTCTCAGACGTAACTTGAATCGATCTTCTGCACGACATATCATCATAAAAATGGCAAAATACAAGGACAAAGAGAGAATTTTGAAAGCAGCTAGGGAGAAAAGGGCCCTCACATACAAAGGGAAACCTATCAGAGTGGTGACAGACCTATCTACTGAAACGTGGCAGGCCAGAAAGGAATGGCAAGAGATCTTCAATGTGATGAACAGTAAAAATATGCAGCCAAGAATCCTCTATCCAGCAAGCCTGTCGTTCAAAATAGAAGGAGAGATAAAAACCTTTCCAAACAAACAGAAATTGAAAGAATTTGTCACCACAAAGCCAGCCCTACAAGAAATCCTGAGGGGGATGCTCTGAAGGAAAGGTTGCAAAGAACAAAGATACCAGAGACACCACCACAAACATGAACCCTACAAAAGATACAAAGACTCTAAACCCACATATTTCAATAATAACACTGAATGCAAATGGGCTGAATGCTCCAATCAAAAGACATAGGGTAGCAGAATGGATAAAAAAACAAAATCCATCTATATGCTGTCTACAAGAAACTCATTTTAGACGGGAAGATACCTTCAGATTAAAAGTAAGGGGATGGAAAAATATATATCATGCTACAGGAAATCAAAAGAAAGCCAGAGTAGCGATACTTATATCAGACAAACTGGACTTTAAATTAAAGACAATCACAAGAGATGAAGAAGGGCACTACATAATAATCACAGGGTCCATCCATCAGGAAGAACTAACAATCATAAATGTCTACGCACCGAATATGGGAGCACCTAAATATCGAAAAAAATTAATCACAAACAGAAACAAGCTTCTAGATAAGAATGTGCTAATAGCAGGGGACTTTAATACTCCGCTTACAGCAATGGATAGGTCAACCTGAAAGAAAATCACTAAAGAAATAATGGACTTGAAAGATGCATTGGACCAGATGGATCTGACGGATATATTTAGAACTTTACATCCTGAGGCCAAGGAATTTACTTTCTTCTCAAGTGCGCATGGCACATTCTCCAAGATAGATCACATACTGGGACATAAAGCAGCCCTCAAGAAATATAAAAGAATAGAGATCATACCATGCACACTGTCAGATCACAATGCTTTGAAACTTGAAATCAATTACAGGAAAAAGTCTGGAAAACTTCCAAAAACATGGAGGTTAAAGAACACCCTTCTAAAGAATGAATGGGCCAATCAGGCAATTAGAGAGGAAATTAAAAAATATATGGAAACAAATGAAAATGAAAACACAACAATTCAAAATCTATGGGGTGCGGCAAAGGCAGTCCTAAGAAGAAAGTACATTGCTCTCCAGGCCTATTTCAAGAGATTAGAAAAAGCGCAAGTCAAAATCTAACAGCTCACCTAAAGGAACTAGAGGCAGAGCAACAAGAACGCCCTAAACCCAGTAGAAGAAGAGAAATAGTAAAAATTAGAGCAGAAATAAACAACATCGAGACCAAAGAAACAATTGAACAGATCAATGAAGCCAAGAGTTGGTTTTTTGAAAAAGGAAACAAAATTGACAAACCTCTAGCCAGACTTATCCAAAAGAAAAGAGAGAGCACCCAAATAGACAAAATGATGAATGAAAATGGACTTATTACAACCAACCCCTCAGAAATACAAGCAATTATCAGGGAATTCTATGAAAAATTATATGCCAATAAATTAGACAACTTAGAAGAAATGGACAAATTCCTAAACACACACTCACTACCAAAATTCACAAGGGAAGAAATAGAAAACCTGAACAGACCCATAACAAGTGAAGAAATGGAATCAGTGATCCAAAATCTCCCAACAAATAAGAGCCCTGGACCTGATGGCTTCCCTGGGGAATTCTACCAGACATTTAAAACAGAATTAATCCCAATTCTTCTCAAGTTATTCAAAAAAATAGAAAGCGAAGGAAAACTCCCGGACTCATTTTATGAAGCCAGCATCACACTGATTCCCAAGCCAGACAGAGATCCAGCCAAAAAAGAGAACTACAGGCCAATATCCTTGATGAATACGGATGCAAAATTCTCAACAAGATCCTTGCAAATCGAATCCAGCAGCATATCAAAAGAATCATCCACCAAGATCAAGTGGGATTCATTCCTGGGTTACAGGGCTGGTTCAACATTCGCAAATCAATCAATGTGATACATCATATTAATAAAAGAAAAGATAAAACCATATGATACTGTCAATAGATGCAGAAAAAGCATTTGACAAAATACAGCATCCCTTCTTAATAAAGACTCTCGAGAAAGTTGGGATAGAAGGAACCTACTTAAACATCATCAAAGCCATCTATGAGAAGCCTTCAGCTAACATCCTACTCAACGGGGAAAAACTGAGAGCGTTCCCCCTGAGATCAGGAACACGACAGGGATGCCCACTCTCACCACTGTTGTTTAACATAGTGCTGGAAGTCCTAGCATCAGCCATCAGACACCAAAAGGAAATCAAAGGCATCAGAATCGGCAAAGAGGAAGTCAAACTTTCTCTCTTCGCAGATGACATGATACTCTACATAGAAAACCCGACAGACTCCACCAGAAGCCTACTAGAACTGATCCAAGAATTCAGCCAAGTTGCAGGGTACAAAATTAACGTACAGAAATCGGTTGCATTTTATACACCAACAATGAAGCAACTGAAAGAGAAATCAAGAAACTGATCCCATTCACAATTGCACAAAAAACCATAAAATACCTGGGAATAAACCTAACCAAGGATACAAGAGATCTGTATGATGAAAACTATAGAAAACTTATGAAGGACATTGAAGAAGACACAAAGAAGTGGAAAAACATTCCATGCTCATGGATAGGAAGAATAAATATAGTTAAGATGTCATTACTACCTAAGGCCCTCTACACATTCAATGCAATTCCAATCAAAATTGCACCAGCATACTTCTCAAAACTAGAACAAACTATCCAAAAATTTGTATGGAACCACAAAAGACCCCGAATAGCCAAAGTAATCCTGAAAAATAAAAACAAAACGGGAGGGATCACCATCCCAGACTTTAGCCTCTACTACAAAGCTGTCATCATCAAGACAGTATGGTATTGGCACAAAAACAGACACATAGACCAATGGGACAGAATTGAGAACTCAGAAGTGGACCCAAAAGTATACAGCCAACTAATCTTTGACAAAGCAGGAAAGAATATCCAATGGAAAAAAGACAGCCCTTTTAACAGATGGTGTTGGGAGAACTGGACAGCAACATGCAGAAGAATGAAACTAGATCATTTTCTCACACCATACACAAAAATAAACTCAAAATGGATAAAAGACCTGAACGTGAGACAGGAAACTATCAACACCCTAGAGGAGAAAGCAGGAAACAACCTCCTTGACCTCCACCGCAGCAACTTCTTACTTAACACATCCCCAAAAGCAAGGGAATCAAGAGCAAAAATAAACTGTTGGGATCTCCTCAAGATTAAAAGCTTCTGCACAGCCAAGGAAACAAGCCAGAAAATTAATAGGCAACCAACGGAATGGGAAAAGAGAGTTGCAAATGACATATCAGATAAAGGGTTGATATCCAGAATCTACAAGGAACTCACCAAACTACACGCCCGAAAAACAAACAACCCAGTGAAGAAATGGGCAGAAGATATGAACAGACACTTCTCCGAAGAGGACATCCAGATGGCCAACAGACACATGAAACGATGCTCAGCATCCCTCCTCATCAGGGGAAATACAAATCAAAACCACACTGAGATACCACCTCACACCAGTCAGAGTGGCTAAAATGAGCAAATCAGAGAACTCTAGATGCTGGTGAGGATGTGGAAAAACGGGCACCCTCCTACACTGTTGGTGGGAATGTAAACTGGTACAGCCCCTCTGGAAAACAGTGTGGAGGTTCCTCAGGAAACTAACAATAGAACTCCCCTATGACCCAGCAATAGCACTGCTAGGAATTTACCCAAAGGATACAGAAATGCAGACGCATAGGAGCACATGTACCCCAATGTTCATAGCAGCACTGTCCACAATAGCTAAAACATGGAAAGAGCCTAAGTGTCCATCAACAGTTGAATGGATCAAGAAGATGTGGTTTATCTATACCATGGAATACTACATGGCAATGAGAAGCAATGAAATCTGGCCATGTGTAGCAACATGGATGGACCTTGGAGTGTTATGCTGAGCGAAATAAGTCAGGCAGAAAGACAAATATCATATGTGTGCACGTATAGGAGGATTAGGAGGAACTTAACAGAAGACCAAGGGGAAGAAGAAGGGCGGAAACGGTGGGGGAAAGGGAGAGAGGCAAACCATGAGAGACTCTTGAATGCTGACAAAAACTGAGGACTGGTGGATGTGGGGGGGGGGAGGGGTGGGCACGGAGGAGGACACTTGTGGGGATGAGCACTGGGTGTTATGTGGAAACTAATTTGACAATAAACTATTTGTAAAAAAAAAAAAAAAAGAAAAGAAAAGAAAAAAAAAGATTTTAAGAGTCAGAGTAACGAGAGTTAACAGAATAGCAATAAATTCCTTGCTTACTTTTCCTCTTAATTTCCCTCACAACTCAAATCCTTCCTCTGCTTTCCAGAAGAGTCTGAGAGCAAAGGGCCAAGGAATTACCAGATGATAGTTGGAAAATCTTGTCCATACATCAATGTCACCAAAGCCTAGCCTCCAACATCTCTCACCCAAACACAATTTAAACCTCCAATTTTCTGCCTTATAAGTTATATATACGCATAATATGAAACACACATACTTAGAAATAATATAATTACCTTAATAAGAAGATCCAGGGCTGAGATTCTACATTTAGCAGCTTTATCTTTTGTGTAAACACTAGTGCAAGTATTCTAGGTTTTAAAAAGAAACATACCAAAATCATCGATAGCATCCTAGTTCTTAGAAAACTTCACAAGAGCTAAAACTACACTTCTGAGAGGAGCAGTACCAACATACAACATACTATAATTTGGCAGTTATTTAAAATATAATATTAGATTGGGGGGCCTGGGTGGCTCAGTCCGTTAAGCATCCAACTTCGGCTCAGGTCATGATCTCACAGTTGGGAGTGTCTAAGCCCCACGTTAGGCTCTGTGCTGACAGCTCAGAGACTGAAGCCTGCTTCAGATTCTGTGTCTCCCTCTCTCTCTGCCCCCTTCCCCCTGCTCACACTCTGTCTCTCTCTCTCTCTCTCCCTCTCTCTCTCAAAAATAAACATTAAAAAATTTTAATATAATATTAGAGTATATAAACATACAGGTTAAAAATTACTAAAGATATTTATGCAGTTTGCTATGGTAACGATGTCAACAATAATAACAAACACACAAAGTAAATGGACACCTCTGCAGATTAAAAAAAAAAGTTACACTTCCTTGCATACCTCCCATAACACTTGTCATGTCAAGAAAGCAAGCATGAAAAACTTAAGTTAACTAATGCAGTCCAGATAATGGTTCGGACTCCACAAAATGACAACTCAGCCTCACAAAACCAGGAGGCACTCTGGTCAGAGGGTGACTTTCTTAACTTCCAAGTCTCATTTATAAGCTAGAGTGATTAAAAGTACCTAACTCAGAGAGTTGTGGTAAAATTAAGTAAGACAAACTGTACATTAAGGAACTTTGTAAACTATGAAGCAACGCTGCATGTTAGTTATTTCTATTCCTGAGGCAATTTTTCAAAACACAGTGACTCTTGAACAGCACAGGCTTGATTTTCTTTGATAAATACGGTACGGTAAATTTATTTTCTCTTATGATTTTCTTAATAGTATTTTTTCTCTCTTACTCAATTTTAAGAATGCAATATACAAGACACGGGGCAGACAAAATATGTGTCCATCAACTATTTATGTTTATTGGTAAAGCTTCCAGTCAACAGTAGGCTTATGGTAGTTAAGTTTTGGGGAAGTCAAAAGTCAAATACATGGATTTTCAACTGCATGAAGCAGGCTGGGGGAGGAGTCAATGCCTGGAAGCCTCCGTTATTCAAGGGTCAACTGTGTTAGGATTCTAAACCACAAAGACTAGAAATCTATTAAAAAAAAAAAGACTGATTATTACTTTATATATTAGAGGTAACTGTGATTAATTAAAAAAACCTTCTTAGGGGGCGCCTGGGTGGCTTAGTCGGTAAAGCGTCCGACTTTCGCTTGGGTCATGATCTCGCGGTTCGTGGGTTCGAGCCCCGCGTCGGGCTCTGTGCTGACTGCCGGCTCAGAGCCTGGAGCCTGTTTCAGTCTGTGACTCCCCTCTCTCTCTGACCCTCCCCTGCTCATGCTGTCTCTCTCTCTCTCTCTCTCTCTCCTAGAAATAAAAAAAAAAAAAAAAAAATCAAAACAACCCTCTTAGAAATTACCCCCAGATTGAATACATCAAATCTTAGAATATCCAAGAACTAGAAGCAATTCAGGACCAACTTACCTTGAGCTGTGGCACTTGGTGAAAGTATAAACAAGTCTGAGAAAGAACAACTTAATTTGTGATTGCTAGCTCCATAGCAACTTATAAGAAAACCTGAGGAAGGCAGGTTGGAAGAAAATGGGAGGCACAAGAAAGGCAAACTTTTCAGACTAGGGCCAAAAGGAACACATGAACTACATGAAATATGAATCTTACCCAGCAGGAAAATTCTGTAAAATTGTTTCTTAAAGTGTTTTGAAATCTACCCACAATTCAAAAAACCAAATTTACTATGTATGACTTTTTATGAGACGTTATTTATCCTATATGCAGCAAAGCAGTTTTTGATATAGGCCTTAGCTTATTAAATCTAAAAAGAAAAACCCACTTCATTTCTAACACAATCAAGCACAATAAGTAAACTCCTCGATGAAAAAGGCAAGAATAAAACACAAATGCAAGTTTAACTTACACCATAAATTACAATCGATGCAGGTATATGTTTTTCTCCTTACCTTAATATCAAGAGAATAAGGTGTGATCTTCTGGCCAATTTTTTCTAAGAAAACATATAACAATTTTAAGACTTCTTCTCTACAATCACGAAACTGTAACAAAAATACAGTAAATATGGGTAAGAAGGAGAGTCACTCAACATTTAGGCATATACAAGAAAAGGAAAATAAAACTCTTCAACTTACTTCATCAATGTTAAGTGATTTCCGAACAAACAGAAGCAAACGGAAATCTTTGGAAAAAACTAAGGAAGTCTGTAATGCTGGACAAAATAAATAAATAAGGTAAGAGAGTTGGCAAAAACCACCCCATAAACCCACCCTAAATGGGTTGCATATTTCTCAATTCAGCCTTATAAGCAACTAAACATTAACTTAAGGCTGCTGTACTTAAACAAGGAAAATAGGAAATTCTAGATGATATTCCGTTGAGATGACACAGGCAGAATTATGGCTCCAAAGATACTTGAGTCCTAATCCCTATGTCACACCTGTGAATATAGTAACTTTATGTGGCTAAAGGAAATTAAGATTGCAAATGGAATTTAAGTTGCTCATGGTTGACTTTAAAGGGGAGAAAGTATTCTGGATTACCCATGGGCCCAATATAATCACATGGGTCCTTAACAGTGTTGGAGAAAGGAAGAAGAGAGCTGGAAAGAGGCGAGCAGGAGAAAAGAAAGATTTCAAGCAGAGGAGTTACTGGACCCATGGTTGCTGGCTTTGAAGATAGAAGCCAGGATCCAAGAAATGTGGGTGGTTTCTACAAACCAGGAACATCAGTAAGGAAAAAGGGACTTAGTCCTGTAATTGCAAGAACAGGATTCCGCCAACTAGAATGAAAAAGGAAATGAATTCTACACATGACCCTTTGGAAAGGAAAAGTGACTCCGCCTGATGACTTGGTTTTACTTTGGTGAGACCCATGTTAGGCTTCTAACTACAGAACTGTAAGATTAACAAACCTAAACCACTAGGCTTGTATTTGTTACTACAACAACAACAGAAAACTAACACACTCCTCTGTAATCTCTCACGCGAAAGGTCAAATACTAAATATTCAGAATAAACTTGGAACTGCTTTACCTAAAGGAATGAAAAGGAATTCTAACTTAGAAACGCTGAGACTAGAAAACATTTACATGTTGGTTTTATAAATTTATTTTCCCATTAATAATATACCCTTGACGACAGGTACTAGATAGCAGCATAAGTTTTGAGGCAATTTTTAAAAGTGCTGCAAAAAAGCAATTTTAATACAAAGGAACAAAAAGCGCTCCTTCAGTGATTGCTAAAAAGTTAAGACAACTGCATGACTTTCCGGTTACATTTCTGCAATGCTTCTGAAAAGTAGGAATCTTTTGAGGTTGCACACTTGAAGGTTTGAAAAAGGTACTGAAAGGGCGCCTGGGTGGCTCAGTCGGTTAAGCGTCCGACTTCGGCTCAGGTCATGATCTCGCGGTTCGTGGGTTCGAGCCCCGCAGCGGGCTCTGGGCTGACAGCTAGCTCAGAGCCTGGAGCCTGTTTCAGATTGTGTCTCCCTCTCTCTCTGACCCTCCCCTGCTCATGCTGTCTCTGTCTCTCAGAAATAAAAAATAATAAGAAGAAATAAAAAAAAGAAAAAAGAAAAAGGTACTGAAGGGTTTAGGTGCGTTTAAGGTGGAAGACATACTTCCCTTTGGTTCCCTCTCCTCACTTTGAATAGTCGGGATCGCTAAACTTAAAGCATTTTCACCAACTTTACTTTTAAAACATGTTTCCACTCCTAACCAAAGAAGCAGCATGACACTTTTTTTCCACAAAAATTTCCACAGAAATTCCGACAATCCAGAATCAAACGGCTCGACTTCACAATACCGCTAGATACACCCACGGCGGGAGAAACGCTAGACAGTCGGGCTCCAGCACAACACGGACACCCCAAACGCGCACAAGCGTCGACGTCGTCCTTGGCGCGGCCGAGACTGTACCCACCCAGCACTGAGGAGCCGGAGCTCAGCACGCACTCCTGCCCCAAGCCCCGGATCAGCTGGTAACTGGCCATCGCCGCGCTGCAGCGGTCGCCGGCACACAAGGACTTCTGCAGCTGCTGTAGGAAGCCCTGCACACGTAAACCGGAGTCAGCCACATGCTCACGCCCGGTACTGTGCGTGCGCACCCTCTGCCGGGATCCCGAGATGCAGCGGGGCTGGGAGGCGGGGCTCACGGGAACTGGGGGCGGGGGTTCCAGAGTGGGGGCGAAGCTCGCGAGATAGGACTCTTGCGGGAACCTTCGAAGGGAGTCTTATCTGTATGAAGAGCCGCTTAGATGAGAATTAAGATATTAGTAGGTCGGGGCGCCCGGTTGTCTTAGTCGGTTGAGCGTCCGACTTTCGCTCAGGTCATGATCTCGCAGTTTGTGGGTTCGAGCCCCGCGTCGGGCTCTGTGCTGACTGCCAGCTCAGAGCCTGGAGCCTGTTTCAGTCTGTGACTCCCTCTCTCTCTGACCCTCCCCTGCTCACGCTGTCTCTCTCTCTCTCTCCCAGAAAAAAAATAAAACATTAAAAAAAAAAGCTCCTCTGGAATTTAATACAAGGAGAGATTTCTTCTGGCTGTGAGTATTCAAGACAGGATTTGCAGACAAGGCAGCACTTGAGCTGGGCCTAAAAGAATGGAAACTAACTGTAAAAAGGTCATTCTAATACCAAGTAACTATGTAAACGGAGGAGTGCAGACTCAAGGGTACCAGGCACGTGTCAGCGCACAGCTGGTCTAGAATGTGTAGACTCAGTTGAACACAGTGAGGCACAGGGATGGAAGGGCCTTAGCTCTGAGTGGTGGGAAGGGATACCACCTCCAGGGTCTGCCTCTCGCTGTCCATTCTCCTGTGTCCACCTCTGATTTTAAGTTTATTTATTTATTTTGAGAGGGAGCAACTGAGTACAGAGGAAGGGCAGAGAGGGAAAGAGAGAATCCCAAGCAAGCTCCATGCTGTTAGCGCAGAGTCTGACTCGGGGCTTGAACTCAAACCATTCAGATCATGACCTGAGCAGGTATCAAGAGTCAGACACTCAACTGACTGACCTATCCAAGCGCTCTTCCACCTCTGCTTTCTAGTGGACCACTCCCTCTACAAGTATGCTCTTGTATTTACTTGTCTGTTGCAGTAAAATATATGTAACAGTATTTACCATGCTAACTATATGTAAGTGTACAATTCCGTGGCATTAAATACATTCACATTGTTGTATACTCACCACCATTATCTATAGCCAAAACGTTTTCATCATCCCCTACAGAGGGATGTATCCATTAAACACTAACACCGTCCCCACCCCCTAGGAACCTCAATTCTACTTCATGAACGTCCCTGTTCCTGCTGCCTCATATTTATACCTTTGTGACTGGTTTACCTCACTTAGTATAATGTCAAGTCCACATGTTGTAGCAAGGGGACAGTATTTCCTTCTTTTTTGAAGGCTGAGTGATATTCTGTTGTGTGTCTATACCATATTTATTTACTCATTCATCTGTTGATAGACACTTGTGTTGTTTCTCCTTTTTTGGCTAGGAATATAAGTGTATGAACTCTAGTTATCTATTTGTAAAAATCCTCTCTGACCACCATGTCTCCATCAGCTATACTATATTTCTTTGGTCTCTTCTGTTAAGATTTCTCTAACGGGTTTTATGCAGATAGCCTCCACTTCCTCCCTTCCATTCCGACCTTGTCTTCACCGTAACCCTCAAACTGCTCTGTCTAGCCTATCCTGACACTCAACTGAAGCTGCCCTTGTTGAGCTGGGCTAACTCTACAGCTCTGGTAGCTTTGCATTCAAACTCCTCCCAGGGCAAAGCCCCTTACATCCGTGACCTGCACCTACTCCTTAGGTAATCTGGCCCACACTCACTGCTTCACATATTACCTCTACGCTGAAGACTTTCAAATTTATATCCTGATGTCTAATTTCTCCTACAAGATTCAGTCTTACAGATACAATGCACACTTAACATCTGAGATGTTCCATAACATGGTAAACATGTCCAAAACAAAAGCCAGATTTTTGCCTGAAACCTATCCTCCCCCATCCCATCCTGCTTAATCACGACTGCAACACTTCAGTTGCTCACAGCCATACTCAAGAGCAAAGTCTTTTAATACTATACTAAAACAAATCTCACATCCAATGGCAGCAGTCAAGGAGACCTTTCTAAAACATCAACTACTCATACCTATTCATTAGAGAAAAGACATGGCTTCCCATCCCATCTGGAATGAAATTCCAGCTCAGGAGCCCCTCATGCACTGATCCCACATCTTGTGCCATCTCTCCCCCAAGCACTCTGTGTGCGCCACTGAGCTCCAGACATGCCAACTTTCCTGAACCCCTCTGACCCTTGTGCGCTGGCCAGGCTTGAGGCCTGAGTACTTGCCAGTCCCTCTGCCTGGAAGGCTCTTTTGAGCTCTCTCCCAGCTGGCTCCTTGACATCCTATTGGCCTTAGCTTCTGACTGTCTCCTCAAAAAGAACCAGCAAGCTGGGTATACCTTCCACCCTCTCCACACTCTTGATATTCCTATTCACTGTACCAAACCTGTTTGCATTATTGAACCTCGAAATCTGTAATAGCTTGTTCATGTCTATTAGTCCGTTTCCTCTACTAGACTGAGTTCATGATGGTAGGAACTTGGTAAATCTGATCACTATATCCAATAAACCTAATTACTCTTTAGATAGAAGGCACCCAGGAAACACATACCATATGAATGAAAACATTAGTATTATCATTTTGTTCTTGAAGTCACATGATCATTATACAACAGAAAAACAATAAATTACAGCCTCAGACAGGCTTAAATCCCAGTGCTGCCACTTACCAGTTACATACTCTCCTACTGCTGCTATAACAAACTATCACAAAGTGAGTGGTTTTATTGTCAAATTAGTTTCCCCATAACATCCAGCGCGCATCCCCACAAGTGCCCTCTTGAATGGAAAAATCGGTATCATAAAGTATTAATTCTAAATTTTGAGATCTGAAAAAAGTAAAAATAAAATTAGCATATATGACTCCACTAAAAAAAAAACCAAAAACAAAAGTGAGTGGTTTTAAAAAGTACAAAGTGGTTACTGATCAGTTCTGGAGATGAGAAGTCTGAAATGGGTCTCCCTGAGGTAAAATCAGGGTGTCAGCAGGGCTGTGTTCCTTTGGGGGCTTCAGGAGATCAGAATGAAGACATTTTGGGGAGCCATTACTCAGTTACCGCTTCAGTTATGTGACTTCAGGCAAGTAACTT